>MNCI01021309.1:619884-790793 GCA_015680685.1 Gnetum montanum | reverse complement strand
AGTCTCCCTTGGGCGTAAGTCCCAAGAGTTCTTCTCGTTTCATTCCTTAGCCCATTCACGATGTGGTGAAGTTGATCCCGCTTAGCGTACCCATGGCCCGAGCAACGATGTAGCAGTGTATAGTAGCGAGCCATGGCAGCATCCAAGGGTTCATAAGCACCTTGTTTCCAGCCTTGGATCTGCTTACGCAAGTTGGAAACTTTGGAGTACATTTGATATTTGTTGTTGAACAATTCAAGCATCGTACTCCACCTCCTGATGGTTTCCGGTTCTAAGGACCGGTACCAGCTCTCTGCTTCTTTGATGAGTGTCCTTGGGAATAACTTGAGCTTCTGTCACACATTATCTATATTTTTCAAGGCACAGGCATTGTGGAATGCCTGTAAATGATGTTGAGGATCAGCGTTGTATCCCCCTTCAAAACGTGGGATATTATTTATGTCCAAACGCTTGATCCTGTTATCCTTTAAGTGCCTTGTGGGGATCTTAACTACCTCTGTGATGTCTAGCATGCTTCGGGTTACGAGTAGGGGTTCATCATGATCATCTCTTTCATGATGTCTATGATGTCTTCATGGTGTTTCCCTACTTTCCCTATGTCCTTGCTCTTGTCCTAACTCCTCTCGACCTTCTTGTCGAGGTATTTCATCTTCCTTTTTACTTTTACCCTCTCCGTTATGCTCACGATGGTTACGCTCAGATGTGGAAGGAGAGTGTGAATGGTGAGATGAAGGAGAAGAGGAAGGGGATCCATCACCATGGTGATGTTTCTCACCTTCTCTTCGGTTGCTTCGGCCCCAATCGTTGTAACGATCTAAGTGTCTATCCTTAGTGTGAGTGGTTGTTCCTACCGTGAACAGTTGGTGCTTAAGGGGATCAGAGCCTGTAACATGTACAGTTGATCGAAGGCCCTGATGCCTTACCTCTTCACCAGAGTGAGGAGGAGGAACATCATTTTCTAAGAAATCCATTGTGAGGGGTTCCTCGTCTCCTATTTTACTAAGGACATGGGGGACCTTTCCCTTGAACAATGAATGTTGGCTCTCCTACCTTTCGTCCTGAATACGTTGGGCATTTGTGGGATGATAATCCCTTGTGTCATAATCTTTTGCAACGTATTCAGCAAATAGCTCTTGCATGCCAATCTATGCCAAGGCACGGAAAAGCATGTTAGGGACAGATCTATCTGGGGGCAACACAATGTTACCTTGCAAATCTCTCCATCGCAGTTGCTCATCTTGATGGAGAATAAAAGTAAAGTTAGGGACATACTCATCAAGATGAGTATATGTGACCTTAGATTGTTTAGGACATGGCTAGTCTCGGTTATGTGTGTGATGCTGATTGTCTCCTGTGTTGTCCTTAGGTGAGTTGATTTCATGAGAAGAAGCCATCCTAATGGTGTGCTGTTTACCGTTATTTCTGTTTTTGATTAACTGATTAACCCTAAGGTTCGTTAAAGCTCACAACGATGTGAGTGATATCCCTTATGTTCTAATTGGCGTAAAAAAAACACTTAGTCCCCGACAACGACGCCAATGATGAGTGGTGAGGTACCCCTACACTCAACCATACGAAACGAGCGTAGCACGCACGATGCAGTCGAACTCCACAGACTAAATGCCTAAACACCACAAGAAATGCTTAGGGTTAATCATTCGTTGCCTTCCCAGGCTTGCTTGTATGTGTCACGGTGTATGGTTAANGTGTGACAAGCAGCCGATTCCTTGACTAGCCGTACACATCCATAGATGCTCATAATCAATTCGTACTTGTCCCACGCTCTAGGAGGAAAGGGTTGAGAGAATCTAATCGTGATGAGTAGCTGATTCCTTGGCTAGCCGTACACGTTCATCAATTCTCGTAACTAAGTCGTACTCATGCCGCATTACTAGGAAAGTAGTAAATAACATTAATTAAACCTATCCATGCACTGCAAGGTTTATCTACAAAGTTCGTCTTTATTGCCGTACACAACTTGCGTTCAGGTACAAAGCTGCTCGAATAAAGAACCGTTCACTTGGGGGACTCCTACTGCGGGCACATGGAAAATACTCTATCTCTGGGGTGATCAATCTGCCAGAGCTTCGCTACTTTATGCCTATGATAAGAAATGAGGGGAGTGCTGCCTCTTATTTATAGATATGGCAGCGGACTACGATATCGTGTACGCGATATCGCAGGGAGAGACGCGAGATATCGCGTCGGCTGCGATATCGCGGCTTGTGCAATCTGCATCTCATCAGGTGATGTCATCATCAATCATGAACTAAGGGAATCCAATAGACATATAAACCCTATAAATGGAGCTAGACATAAGGGAGAGATCGAATAGAAATGTGAAGTCAAAACACTGACTCTAATGAGTTCTCCTAGTCAGATGATTTAGACATTAGGGATAGAAGAGGGATGGAACATAGTTGAAAAAGAAGCCTAGATATATGAGACTGAAATAAAATAGAATGAGAACATGATGATAATTGAGACAAGAAATAATTAGAGACACAAACTATCATGCCTAATAGTGAAGATGAATCATTATTTACCACATGGAGCATGCTTCACATCAAAGAGGTTGTGCACATTCTGACCAAGCATCAACATGAGAGTCACATCAAAAGGCTTAACTTGAACAAAATGCCATGGTTTTAGGAAGGCTACGATGCTAATTTACATTATCATTTACAAAATTAGTATAGAGCTCTAAGAAAAACTCCATTTAAAGGTAGATTACTATGGTAAAAGTTTTTAATGAAATATATTAAACTTACACTTGGTTATCTAATTTGAGGAAACAAGTCCAAGGATGGAAGTAATATACTCATGGGTCATTAGATGTAGCCTTGGGTATATATTACACTTTACTCCACAAATTTATCCATGGCCTCTCTCAAAAGGAAAAACTTTGCCATATTATCGATGGACTTAGAAACAAACCACATGATACCTTTGGATTATATGCATAGGGGAGGCCATCAGAACTAAAATTTCATTGTATTTAAAAGCTCATAGATTAAGTAACCAAGGAGAAAGGAGTGCTCTAGAAAAAAGAAGATATAGAAATATATAATAAAGATTCATCTCTCAGTAATTGAGAGGTTGTTGGAATCTTTAGAGGTGAATACAACTGAGAAGAGGGTGTTGTATAAGACTTTGCAAAAAATTAATCTCAAAAATAGTGACATATATCAACAACATGAGGAATGCTATTAATAAAATATTTTCAACCACATTAAAAATAATGGATAAAAGAAAAAAATAGGAAAAAACAATAAAATCCAAACAAGAGTTGCCAAAGAAAAATAAGAAGGACAAGTCTAAGTGAAAAGGCAAATTAGTTGCTAATGATAAAATATCTGATTTAGATATAAAATTGGATGATGAATACAAATGTTGAAAGTACAAACATGCTAAGGTTGCTTACCCTCTTATGATACAAATGATTATAATTATACAAGAGTTAGGTACCTATGCTCTATATCTAGAGTTTGTTAAAAAAAAAAATGTGTTGGGGAGGTTTTCATATTTACATAGTTATTACAAAAACACCTTGTACTATTCAACTGAAGTAGCACCTTAGCCAAAGAGAAATATTAGTAGTAAAGGAAAACTTCATAGCCATGGGAAATGCCATCATCATAACAACAATACCCATACCACCATGTTGATCATTACAAGTACTTGGTATAGTAGCTAGTCTTTGTAATAAGTCATGCTTCTTCTACACATCATTGTTACCTTGCAAAATATCATAGACATGTTGCACATACTCCTTAGTCTCCATCTTATGTTTTTTATTTGCTTCAAAATTTCTAACCTTTTATGCCTCCATTTTAAATATAAATACAGCTACCATCACAACAACAATAAATAGATGCTACTTTTGTAATTCATATGCAATTAAATAATGACCCAACTAGTCATGAGTGCAAACTTAGAAAACATTCTTGCTTTAGGATAAAACCTAAGTTTTTATTCATTTTTGGTGGATCCATTCATTCAACTAATTTATTAAGATTTCAAAAACTAGTGGCTCAAAATGCAAACAATGTGCTACCTCATGTTCAAAAATAGTAGCTAATATAACAAATGGTAGTAAAAATTACTGTTAAGATAGTCATGCTCACTCAAGTAATCACAAATTCGATTATAGTAATATCCCTTTCATTGAAAGGAATATACCCTAGTAATCCACTTATTTAGTTGCAAACTGCAAAACATTCATCTTGCAAAGCTTTCATAGATTTAGGTTTAAGCATAAATCTTATCTCAAAGAAAATGTATCAAACTTGGAACTTACCTCTATTAAAGAAAACTAATATCAAGTTATAGCTAATAAATTAATAAATCATAACTCCTTTGAGACAAGTTGAATATGTTGTAACCACTATTAATAGATGGCTTTATTTTATTGATTTTCCAGTAATTCATATAAAGGGCAACAAGAATGAATTTTCTATCCTTATAAGTGTATCGGAGCCTGAAATAATTGAAACTTAGGTACACCCCAAGATTTATGAAAGTTTATAACTTAGTGCTACCTAGTAGAATCAAATCTGTGACTTTTCTATCATTATGGGAAGGACATGGCTAAGTATAATTTATGCCAAATTAGGCATTAGAGATCTCTACTTGGATATTGATAAGAAGAATGAATATGCCATTATGGAGAGGAAGAAAGTTCCATGTATTACCTATGATAAAGCAAGGTGTCATTATGTGCAAAAGATTTGTAATGTAAAAACTACCACTAATCCAACATGCAACAATTTTGAAGAGTAACAATGCATGTATAAAAGTTTATATACAATAGTCACTAAATAAGAAGATACCTAACGGCTAATGGAGGATAAAGTAAAACATCCAAAATATGCATGGAACCATCAAAATAGCTTATTAGTTTTTGCATGATCCATCTTCTAAATCTTCATCCTTAACCTTAGTCAGAGGGAGATGAGATTTAATAAGGAAATTATGAGTTGTGGTTTTTAAAAATTCTTTGAACCTTTTTCCATTTCTTGTTGTTTTCATATTTCTTTATGTTTTATTATTTCTTTATATTTTACAACTTTTTGAAATGTTTTCCATTTCTTAACCATTTTTATTTTGTTGATCATTTGCATGTTTTTGAATTATTTTTATTTTCCTTTACGATCATAGTATTAGTACTTCAGTTGTGTTTTTCCTTCCTTTTATTATTTTAACTTGATATGCATAGTTTTGCTCAACTACATCATGAAGTTGCATAAATCCATTCCATATTTCCTGTTGGAAGTAATGTATTCCTTTCTTACAATTCCATCTCACTGAGTTATTATAAATCAATATTTTTATGTTATGGTAATATTTTATAGATGTGTGCAAATGACAAAATGAACATTCTTTTGATTTTTGCTTTTTGTTAATACTAAACTACTAGGGTGTCTATGTGTATCTTAGTTAGTGGTTATCCAAGGATGAGCCTACTATGAGGAGGAGACACTTAAATAACTATTGTTTATGAATAGTTACATTTTCATTAGAAATATTACAAGATTCTATGTGGCTTATTTTGATATTGAAATTCTTTAATTTTTCCTTTCAAAATCTTACCATATGAACATAAAATATCATGTTTTGTAAATCTTATAAGGAAAAATTATGAATTATTATAACATTTAATATTATAGGATGTCACAAAATGAAAAAGAGGATAAGAGATTGGTATACACATGAAAAAATTATTTGTAATTAAGTTTTGACTCATTGATCTTTTGATCCTTAATATAGATTACACCTAAGAGATTGAGAGACTAAGGAAGAAAATAAAACATGAGCTCATGCAACAAATAAAATTTGAAGGAAACGATCATGAATATGATATTCTAGATGTTTTCAAACAAGTTTAAAATACAAGAGATCTACAAACAAATAAAGGAAAGAATATGTCAATTCAATAGTAATTCAAGAAGAAAAGGAAAAGACCTATGCCACATGGATTACACTTATTCAAAGTCATTCATTTATAATATTTTTTTACATGATGTAAATTTTGTATAATGGATAACCACTTGGAAATTTTGTTGAATGTGATACTCACAATTTTGTCATGTAGTTAATTATGTAACAAGTCTACTCCTAGCCATTCCATAATTTTTGTAATTGGACTTCATCCATTTTGTATAACTCAAGAACAAGCTTTTCATGAGTTGTGGGGATACGATGAAGCCTCATATATCTTATGTCAAGAAGCTTAAGGCTAGGGTGATGTGTCATTGGAAAATGTTGATATAGCTCTTGTTTTGAGATTTATGAATAATAAAAATCATAGTCCATTAGTTGCAACATCATAGCCTTTGCTGCAAAGTCACAAATACGATGTGTCAATGTTAATAAAGTTCTATAAATATGTACATTATAATGGTGAAAATGAAATAGTTTTAGTCCATGGTAGGTAAAATCTGTCAATTTGATTTTCCATTTCTTATAATAGTCAATAAGTACCCATAACATGTGACTGAGTGAATTATCTAAAGTCTTTATTCAAGTGGTTACACCTACATGTACCCATGAAAAGTAATAATATTCAAGATTAATTCCTTCACATTGCAACACTAACTTAGATTAGATTTACTTTATTGCATTTATTTTCCCACATGTATTTACTACTCTTGTAACATAAAATTTAAATTTTCTTGCACCTTAGCCATAAATGAAATAATTGTGAAGGATCTTGAGTATTAAATATGTCTCAACTTGGTAATCCTAGTAGCTAATTTCTTAGTACATCTGGTAGCAAGATAGCATGCTAATCCTAGTAGTTGATGCATCTATTCAAGAATGTAATGGAAGATCACAGAACACACACTTGTCAACATAGGGTAGATTAGGATTTACCTTCTATTATTAGTTAATTAGATCATTAAATATAATTAATTTTCTTATATATAATTAGATATATGAACCATATAACATATCATATGTCTCAATCACGCATAACCATACACTGTGAACCCACTATGACTATGACAAGAAAGATAACTTGTGATTGATCCAAGCTACTATTAAACATTTAACCTATCCCTTCCATGGATTATAACATAGACTATCAAAATGCTTGTAAATTATGTGCTTAGACATTGGATATACTCACCAATTATCATCCTCTTAGCTTTGTCCCAAAAAAAAAACAAGATTAACTACCTAAGTTCTTTTTTATCATTTGCCTTTATAAAGAGCTAGATCTTTATTTATTTCTAGTTTCTTCAAATCATCTTAAATTATGTTTTTCTATGTAATTTTTTGGTCTTCCTTTCAGTGCTTTGCTATGCATTGATGGAATTTCATCAATGCAACCCCGTCAACGGGATCTCGTTAATGTGATCTCATCAATGTAGGATTTGCTACATTGATGTGTATTCGTCAACGTGGCATCCTATCATTACCTATAAATGTGCACCTACTCACTGCATTTATAGCACCTTTCCATTAGTTGTAGTGAAGCTCTTGTAGTTTTTCCTTTTCAAAGTTAGAATATTTTTTGAGTGCCCGTAGTAGGAGTCAAAGGAGTGTATGGATCTTTATTCAAGCATTGATGTACCTAAGCAACTCAGTGTGAACGACAATAAAGATGAGCTTTTCTGATCAAACCTTGTAGCACTTGGAATAGAGTAATGTTTCCCTATGCATTTATTACCCATGAACTTTACTTTACTAAATTCTAATAAATTAATTAATATCAATTAAATAACAAACATAAGTACGACCACTTTGAGCATGTGTTAATGCTTGATAATCCTAGTAGTGCCTAATGCTTGGTAGCCCAATAGCATTGCAACATGTTCAGTTCAAGATGTGTACGACAAGTAGGAATGGATGCTTATGATAGGATTAGTTAAGTGCTGGTTAGTTATTAGATTAATTACATATTAAATTTAATCCATTTTCAACACTTAGGGAATTAAATGATAAAACATAAAATGATAAAAATTAAATGCCTCAGTTACAATTAACCATATACTTGCACCTCACAGGTGGCACTGAGAAGAGAATGATCATGATTGTTAGATTCACTTCCTAAACATAGTGTACTTGGAGAGCTAAAGTCTATGGAATTCAACCAGATTGCTTAGTGAACGCTAGTGATTCATATGGTTGGGCATAAGATATACTCACTACTCATCATTGGTGCAATTGCTAGGGACTTTAGTTAGCTATGTGCACTATCTAGGACAATAGTGAAATCACTAAACAATCACTGTAACTGTATTAGCAATTTATCTTTTTGGAAATATTAGTTTTTTAAGTCACACTTAGTATTAATTGAAAGCATGTCTCCTTAATATAGAACCAATAATGCATTGTATGATGAGAACACTTATAGGAGAAATGATAGGGTTTTTGCTGAAGAAAGTTGAAGTGAACAACCTCATGTAGGGGTTTAATATGCTCATTTCCACTTGTATTAGATGCAAGGACTATGTTCAACTAATGTAGATAATCCTAGAGAAGATGAAGTAAGACCTAGAACAAGGAGGGCCTCGAGGCTTAGGACCTCCTCTAAACTTAAAAAGGATATATCAAGGGACCATTAGGATAACTATAGGAGCCATGACAATTCTCCTAGTTCATCATCTTCCTCTTTCTCTTTAATTTCTAGTTTTGATGAAGATGAACATAGGTATAGAAATAAGGATACACTAAGGGGTCAAGATGGAGCTAGTAATAGAAGTCAAAAACAAGATAAAAAACATCAAAATGAACATAGCAAAACCATCACTATAAGAAAAAGAGAAATGAAGATTATCATGATGACATATTTGATGGAAATGAACCCTTGCTGGTGATTAAGAGCATGATAGAGATGAGGGAGGAAATTACAATACCCCCTATGCATCAAAGGGAAAGTTGCATCAAACGATTAGATATGAATAACATTCCTAGATTTGAGGGTGGCTATAATTTAGATCCTCAATGTCATCTACAAGTCTTCCATGATGCCTACACCTCTCAAAATATCTAAAGTAAGTGGAAAAAGCTTAAGCTCTTCCCCAGGACACTCATAGAAGAAGCTAAAAGTTGGCATAGATTGTTAGAGCCAAATTCAATCCATTGATGGTCCACAATGCCTGAGCTTTTCAATGAAAAATACCAAACCTATAAGAGAATGTTCAATTTGAGAAAGAAATCCAAGGATAGAAGTAAGGAAATCATGAATCCTTGGATAGATACTATTCTCTACTACTTTCTTAAAAAGAGCAACTTCTCCACATCATAGATGGGCTTCTCCACATCATAGATGGGGATTTAATGCTCTTTGTACTTTCCTATCCTCTTGAGTGCATGAGTGTTTTCATAGGTCCTTGACCATTCCATTGTAAACCAATAATAGGAAGTTAAAGTCTTTGCATGGTGTGGTTTCCATCCAAAAATCATAAAAATATAAAACTAAAAAAAACAATGGGAATTCAAAGCATACCCCTTAGACCTAATAACGGGCTACAAACACTGGTTATGGGACTAGAAAGACATGTTATCCATGCCTAAATTTCCCCTCTAACTAAGGCCCTTTCTTACTTCTAGCTTCTCTTTTTTTCTCTTTTAGGAATGATAATTGATCTATGGGAGCATTCTTGTGTCTTGAGGGGATGGACTAGTCTTAGAGTATCAATGCGAAGTCATTGAAAGTGGTTGGTTTTGATCTAGACTAAGGATGGTCATTATTAAGTCACTTTAACCATAAAAATGCACAAGGGACTTCATGTGGACATGATTTAGGACTCCATTCCACCTTCTCTTTCATTTGCTAATGCTTCCCATAATTCACCTCATTGTGGATTTTTCATGGTTTCGTTCAATGTATTAGTTTGATGTGTTAAAATTCTTAAGTAGATTCTTATGATATTTAGTCCTTAACTTTCCACAACCATTAATCACCCATGGCGTCCATGGACTCCTTGGTTTGAAGGTATGTAAGGGCATTAAGAACATGAGCCTACTATGGGGAGGATCCACTTGCATACCTCTTGGTTGGACTAGTTAAGTTCCTTATCCTTGGATATTTTTGTGATTAAATCCTTTGTCTGTCCCATTGGTTGCATCCAACTATGCACTCTTTCAATTTTTTCTCCAGCTGAAAACTCTTTTTTATGCATAATCTAGCCCTCTTCCATTATTTCATCATGTTCAGAACATTTCTGGATCTTCAACAATGTTCACTGCATGCTTCAACTTCTTTGTTTCATCCTTATATTTAATGTGAAAAATTTTTCTCGTAGGCCTCATCAATAGGATCCTATCTATAGAGCCACCACATGAACATGATCCTGTCGACAAGACCCCATTGATGCAACATAAAAATCCTATAAATAGGTGGCCACACCTAGCAATTTTTTGACATTTGCTCATAAACAAGGGGGGATTTTTTGCATTTTTCAAAGCCTAGACCCTTCCAGAGCCCATAACTTTCAAACCATTTGTTCCATTGCCCTCATTCTTTAGTCTTGTAGCTACCAAAGATAAGCTCTACATCATGGGGCCCACAAACCTTGGGTGTTTAATTAAAAATGTTTTGGAATTTTTCTAACTCCCACAAAGGTTTCACTAATTAACTAACATTAAAATCATCAAATGATGAAAGTTAAACCCTTTCAACAAACTTTGGTGACCTTTTAAATTAAATAAAATTAAAATAATATTCAAATAATCAATCTACCATGGTCATAACTTAGCTAAAGTGTAACTTCCCAAAAAGATAAGGTACCTAAATATTATCCCAATCGAGGGACAAACAACTAAGAACTAGAAGGGGCTAAGAATAGCCCTAGGAGTATGCAACTAAAACCCATGCAACGGGACCTCTTCAGGAGGAACTTGAAGTGGAATCTATTAGTTAGATTCCCAAAGTGACTGTAATAGAATAGTTCCATCAAGAGGAGGCACTAGAGCCAAGACCAAACCTTGAGGTCACCTTGATGAAGGCATGCCTCAAGCAAATTTCATCCAAGGAGGTTCAAAAATCTATGCTTTACTTGGAGTTTGCTTCTCTAGAAGTCAAAGCTCAATTGTAGAACTCTCCCATGTGATCCATATCACTTCCAATGGGGAGTGGTACATGGGAGAGACATACATTTTTTGGATCTATAGACAAGGTAGTTCCATGGTCAGAATCAAGGACATATCTATGTCCTACTTGGTGAAAGTAATCTTTAATGACCTTGGGTTGCTTGAAATTGGGGCCACTCTAGCTAAAATTTTGACATAGGAAAATCCAAGTGTTAAGAAAGAACGGACGTAGTGGTGTTATGGAGTGGATTGCAAGGAATTTGGTGCACTTGCCATATGTAGAATGAGCACATGTCAAAATTATAGCCTTTCACCTCAATCCAACGATGAGGCCCAAAAAAGTCATAGTCTTCTTTGCCTATTCATGTGTCGCCCTAAGCAGAAGATTCCCTTTTAATCTTCCATAGCTAATCTATCTTAAGATAGAGAAGTGCTTTAAGGAGAATGAATGTCGAAGGAAGACACTCCCCTTTCCATGTCTCATTAGAAAATTATGCAAAAGGAAAGGCATAGAATGTTACACCAATGATGCAATCTATCATGCTCCAACTACTTCTTAGGCAAAGATGATGAAGGATAAAGTGCTTGTGAAGCTGGTCCAGGAAGAGGAACAAAAACCACCACCTCCATCACGCACTCATGAAACAATGCTAGAGTTTTATGCTACCATTGAGCACATGCATGAAGTTTGTGAGTAGCTTTTGCAACAGCAGTAGTAGCAAGCAAGAATGAGTGGTCATGATCCATTTGTGTATCAACCAACCATGAGCCACCTTAACGAATTTTCTTGAGTTATAAGCTAGATGAAGGGTGGGGTGCTAATATTTTCTACCAACGAATGTAGGTGCTTGCAAGATTGAATCCAACCACTCGAGAGGTAATGGTATCTCTCTCACAGCAATAGTAATCCTCAAAAATCTCTAGGAATGTTGCTACGATTTTGGTACATTTGGAGAAGGGTGAGTAGGTAACTATCTTGGTGATGCAACACCAAGGGCAAGAGACGATGGCTGAAGTGGTTGCTAACAAAGTGACTAAAGTACTTAATGCACCTACAACATTTATACTAGACATTTATGCACTTAGAGATGTGCATACGTCTACAAGCATTGTCAACTAAAGATTAAGTGTAGCTTAGCATGAGGAATTACTAGATCATCTAGTGGGAATTAGGCAACCAATTCTGGATGTCTTTGATCTTTTGAAAACCATGACTACTATCTAGTCAGAGTTGCTCACGGTAAGAGGCAGATGCATCATCATGGAGGAGAAACTTGAAATAGCTAGAGCAAAAACCAACACTTGGCTGTAAACTTTGCTGAACTTAGAGCTTGCCTCACTAATCCTGTGCTACTCAACCAAGCAATCATGTAGGATTAAGCTTTCCAACAGCTTTAGACAAACTCAAAGAGGCTAAGTATGTAAAGGAGTCAATGGTATTTGACCAGTCCTTGGCTAATGGTAGAACATACAATATTTAGAAGAACTTGGTCTAGACTTGCTAAGAGAATGAGGCGTTAACTGTAGAAAATCATTGCCTATAGAATGTTGATGCACAAAAATAACAAATGTTTAAATTCATCCATCAATAGCAGGAAAAACTTACTAGGGTAAACACTAAATTGAGGAGGTTGGCAGTAGAAAATAAAAACCTCTCGATGGAGGAGATCCATGCCTTGCACCAGAAGTTTGCAATAGAAATCGTCACCTAGAAAAATGAGGTCCTTAAGTTCAAAAAGGTGAAAATCATTATCGGGACCAACTTGAATTAAAAAAGAAATTAATGAAAAACACATCCAACTAGAAAATGAAAAAGTTAATGAGGTCCTCAAGTAGTTCCACCAAAGAGGCAATGTTTGGTAGCCTATCCTTGTTGTGCTAAATAAGTACAACAAAGAAAAAATTTGCATGAAGGAGTTGTAGATTGAGGAAATGATTAAATACATGGAGCTTGCCAACCTTCGGTAAGTAAGCCTGGAAATATTGACTATTAGAAGGTCATGATCAGAGTTGGAAAAGTAAGTGGCCAACTTGTACTTATTGTACAAGGTAGATTTCAAAACCCACAAAGAGACCAAGCAAAAGCTTGAGGTTGCAAATGTTGAACTCAATGTTCTCATAGAGCAGTTCAGTGATTAAAGATCAATAGTTGAGAACCTAGCCAAAAGAATGAATGACTACCAGAAGTTGTAGAATGCACTAAGAGCATTTGACATTGAATGTAAATAGTTCACTGCCTACTTCATCAATGTGAAGGAGTTGTCTCTTACAATATCTTATCCATGGGATATTTCCATTTCAGCCCACACTGGTGATGCAACATGGACTATGAATGATTCCTATAGTAAGGAGAAGAAGATGAAGGCATTTTTGGACACCTGGAATGTTCCACTAGAAGTTGTAGCTATAGTAGGCCAACCACAACCACTGTCTCAATAACCATATGCTACCAAAGTAGGAGAAGATCCTTCAGTACCTCGGGAACCTCCATTGCCTAGGACCATATGATTTTCTTCCTTGTCCTCATGTCATTAAAGGAGTTGTGTTGCCATTTTATCATGCTGTTCAATTTTGTTGTCTTGAACATCAATTTTTGTAATGATTGTAAATTTGTACAATTAGGAATTTAGTTTTTATTGTATTTTTCTATTTGTCTATCAAAAGTTAGTCAATAATCCCATACCTTCTCAAAATTTTGTAAAGAACTTGTTCCTCCTTTATTCACATGAGGACAAGTTTTCAATCAATCATGGGGGTATAATAAAACATGTCGTTGGGCCATGTTGATGGGATGCCATCAACACAATCTTGATGGAATTCCATTAATGTGATCCCATCAACATAGGGTTTGCTATGTTGATGTGTACCCATCGACGTGACATCCTGAATTGCCTATAAATGTGCGCTTAGTATCACATTTATGACAATATTTCCATTAGTTGTAGTGAAGCTCTTGCAGTTTTTTCTTTTGAAAGTTAGAATATTTTCTATTTGCTCATAGTAGGAGTTAAAGGAGTGTACAGATCTTTATTCGAGCATTGATGTATCTGAGCACCTTAGTGTGAACAACAATAAAGATAAGCTTTTCTGATCAAACCTTGTAGCACTTGGAATATATTAATGTTTCCTTATGCATTTATTACCTATGCACTTTAGTTTACTAAATTCTAATTAAGTAATTAATATTGATTAAATAACGAACATAAGTACAACCACTTCGAGCATACGTTAACACTTGGTAATCCCAGTAGCACCTAATGCCTTGTAGCCTAGTAGGGTTGTAACATGTTCAAGATGTGTATGAAAAGTGGGAGTAGATGCTTATGATAAGATTAGTTAAGTGTTGTTTAGTTATTAGATTAATTAAATATTAAATTTACTTTATTTTCAGCACTTAGGTGATTAAACAATAAAACATAAAATGATAAAAATCAAATGCTTGAGTTACACTTAATCATATGTTTCCACCTCACAAGTGGAACTAAGTAGACAATGGTCATAATTATTAGATTCACTTCTTAGACCTAGTGTACTTGGGGAGCTAAAGTTTGTGGAATTTGACTGAATTGCTTAGTGAATGGTAGTGATTCATATGGTTGGGTGTAGGGTATACTCACTACTCATCAATAGTGATGTAGAAACCTTTATTTATTAGCTCATTGTCTAATCATCTTTACACATGTCCAAACCATCTAAGATGCCAATCTTGTAGCTTGTCTAAAATAGAAGCTACTCCAAGCCTTTCTCTAATGTTTGTATTATGTAGTTTATCTTTTCTAGTAACTCAATATCCATCGAAGCATTCACATAAATTCAAACTCTTAATTTTTAAATATTTTACTCAACATCTATCTCATATTGTCAAACCTCAATGGCTTTTCTAACAATGTCTTCCTTTGCAAGTAACAAATTGCAAGAGAATTTCATAGTCAAAGAAAAAAAATCACCTCATCACTTGCCTTAATTACTCTTTATCAAATTTTTTCTTGTCAAAGGAATTTTAGACAAAAATGCCCAAATGTAAAACATGGTTATTACAACAATCATAATTCAAGTGATATATGCCTCAATGAGATATAATGATAGATGCCTTAGTACACTCATTGACATTGAACCTAAGACTTGTAAGAAACAAGCCTTAGAGGTTTCTTTCAAACATGCATGAAATTTCTAAATCTAATTTAAAGATTTGTGTCCCTTCAAAATCCTCATCTCCGTAACATGTACAAGCAACTTCTAGAGTAATACTATTAGAATTGAAATGCTTAGTTCATTATTCATATGTAATGGTTTTGCAACAACTCAATCCTTCATTCCTAAATTGGATGCAATGTGATGAATTGTATTTTGTCTGGCTTTGATATCAAATATCTGAAATCGAAGCCCTAATATTAGATACTTGGTATTGGGGGCTTAGAGGCAATGTTGGAAATTTGATGTCATGGGATGTGTGCTGGCCTATAAATATAGCACTTGGGCACACAGTTTGGGCATAAGTTTTGTCATAGCATATCATAGCTCTTGTAGTTTTTCTTCCATAGAGTTAGAATATTTTCCCAATTTCCTATAGTAGGAGTCACTGGGTGTACGAATCTTTATTTAAGCACTATTGTACCTAAGTATGGCAGTGTGTGTGACAATAAGGATGAGCTTTCTGATAAACCTTGTAGCACTTTGGTTAGATTAAATATTTTATTTATGCATTTAATGTTTTATGAAATTTTATTTAATGATTTTAAGTAATTAAGCTAAGTTAAGTTATCTAGGCTAAATAGCAATTAATTAAGCATATAAGTACGATCACTTTGAGCATGTGCATGATGCTTGGTAATCCTAGCAACACTTAACGTTTGGTAATCCAACAGCATTATACGTGTTCAAGATATGTATGGAAAGTGGGACTAGATACTTATGTTAGGATTAATTATAGATTAATTAGTTAGATTAAATTAGCCATTAAAATTTACTTCATTCCTTTATTTTAAGCACTAAGAACATAAAACATAAAAATGATAAAACTCAAATTCCTGAGTTGCACATAATCATACCCTTGTATTTCATAAGTGTAACCAGGAAGACAATGATTATAACAATTAGACTTTACTTCCTAGAACTAGTGTACTTGAAGACTTAAGGTCTACAGAATTCAATCGGATCATGCATGAATGCTTGTGATTTGTATGGTTAAGCATAGGGGTATTCATTGCTCATCATTGGTGTCACTGGCAAGGACCTTTTGTTTGATATGTGCACTATCTAGGAACTTAGTGAAAACCATTTAACATCATTGAAATGAACCCTAAGGTCACATCATATGTCAAAATAACAAAAAAAAGCATAACAAAGCACCCTGATTTTTATTTTTTCTAATCTCAAAATGTCTTCTTCTTCTCATAGGAGTGATTCTCCATCTAAGTTTGAGCGAACATCCAATCAACAAAGAATTGAACAAAATAGATCAACAAGTGCCCCTCTAATACAAGGTGGTATATGTTCATCCCAATGAATATGTGCCCAACTTCACCTTCTTCTTACACTAGGATGAATAGATGCAATGGTGGGACCTAGAGGACAACAATATGTTGTTCCTCAATTGATCCATTTCTCCAATTCTCCAAAGCACTCTTATGAGTTTGGGTTTATAGGGATTTCATTCTGAATATGTTGTGCATGATAGTAATGCTAGGGAGTACGTTCCCACAAATGCATAATGTAAAAGGGATAAATAGCAAGAGAAGCATTATGAAAGTGTAAAGGGAAAATGTTCTGATGGCTTCTCATTCTTGGTGTTCAAAAGAGATGGTAAAGGCTTCTTTGAGGGCTCTCAATTTAATGACACTCCTCTCTTTGACTTCAGCCAAGAAGGAAAAAACTAGAACCTATAGTCTAATCTCCACAAGCTTGGCTCTAGCAAGAATGGATCCCATGATTGAAAGGGATTCGAGAAGGAGGATCATGGTAGGGATGAGGATAAGAATCATGATCATGGCTATGTCCATTGAAGAGGGGGTAGCAGGCATCGTGGTGGTGCTAGTCCTCCTTTCTCTTCATCTTCATTATCATCTTCTTTCTCTTTGGCTATGAACATAATCAAAAAGGGAGTGATTGCGATGGACGTGATTGACGGGAGAGAAATGATCATAGGGCCCATTAGGTAAGTTAAGATCAAGGATGCAAGCATTCAAGGGAGGTTTATCATCACAAAAGTAGGGGTAGTAGAGGACATCATAGGCACCATGGACACCATAGAGGCCACAATTATGATGAGCCTTTTCTTGCCACTCGAAGCATGCTAAACACCACAGAGGTAGTGAAATGCCCATAAGGCACATAAAAGATAGCTGAATTAAGAGGCTAGACATGAACAGTATTCCCAAGTTTGAAGGGAGATATAACTTAGATCCATAGAACCATCTTTAGGCCTTTCATGATGCATGTGCCTTGCAAAATGTGGAGAATGATTGGAAAAAGCTTAAGCTATTCCCAAGGACACTTATTAAGGAAGTAGAAAGTTGGTACTGGTCTCTAGAACTGGAATCCATCAGATGGTGGAGTATAAGGCTTGAACTATTTAATGAAAAATATCAGATGTACTCCTGAGTGTCCAACTTGAGAAGGTAGATCCAAGGATGGAAACAAGGGATGCATGAACCCTTAGACATATCTATGGGCTGATATTATTCTCTATTGCATAGATGCCCTAGCCATGGTTATTCTCAATAGGAACAACTTCACCATATCATAGATGGGCTCCAATAAAAAATGAGGAGAACTCTTAAAGTCTATGCCCAAGGATGATTGTCAAAGTTAAGAGCCCATCAAATTTATAGGCTAATTGAGTAGGTAGCAAAGTAAGAAGGTGAGTTAAGAAAACAAGATAGTGCAAAAGAATATAATAGGAATCCTTTCATTAGAAAGAGGGTGTTCACTTTTGTGATAGTGAGAAGGAGTCATCACTTTATGAGGTGGTGAATAGAAAGACCTTGTAGATCCAAAAATCTATGTCTAAAATTTTAGCCAAGGTAGATAAAATGTGGAACCCATTGGATGAAAAATTTAAAATTTCTCTAAAAATCATAGAAGAATCAAAAGAGCAGAGTAGTGGTCATGATCGTAGGAGGCAGAAAGAATTTGAGCATCCCTATCAAAGGGGTATGGAAAAAGCTACTACAGTAGAAGAATTTGTGGAGATAGAATTAGATGATGATGATGGATGTGACATCTATCAATATGAACATCCCAAAGGATGTTTCCCTACTATGTCATACTTGCAAAAGTCTGGGGTATATGCTCTAAATCCTAGACTGGCAAGAAGGCAAGAACCCAAAATATTGTCTTATCCTCAAGGCAATCCTAGGAAGTTCCACTAACAACAAACTTGCTATCGAAGTGGAGCTCCACCATAACCATATGAGTA
Source organism: Gnetum montanum (assembly GCA_015680685.1). Lineage (NCBI taxonomy): Eukaryota > Viridiplantae > Streptophyta > Gnetopsida > Gnetales > Gnetaceae > Gnetum > Gnetum montanum. Next base: position 772,333 of record MNCI01021309.1, on the reverse strand, counting down.
GTACCAGTAGTGTTAGTGACCATAGTCATGGGGGATGCCACCACTGAGGTAGTATTACCTTTATCAGCAACTACATCCATATGGGTACTATGTTCAGCATCCCATTTCTCTATGTGACTCTTCCAGTCACACCACCTTCTAACATCACTACTACCCTCCAAAGTATTACAAAACTCATTCTCCATCTACTAGAGGGGAAACCCCATATCCACATCACCCTCCTCATGTTTTTACATATGTCCTTCCACCCTCAACCTAATTACTGCTTACTCCATCTATGCAAGATGAAATTCCACCATAGTCACAACAATGTAACGCTACTAGGGCTATTAACTTACAGTTGGCTTTCCGGCTGAATGGTTTGAAACCTAGATCTCAAAAATGATCATTCTTCCAACCCAAAAATCCTACAAATTCCTCAAAGACTAATGTGGCTAGCCACCCTGTCTCTCTATCTCCCTCTACATCTAATCCATTCAAGTCCCCTTCAAACTAAACACCTCCCAAAGTGCATATCATTATGTTAACCCATGCAGTAACCAATTGGATAAAGGTTAGCCACCTTCCCAAGAAACTATCTAATCTTGGAAGTCCTATTTACATTCAAATCACTAGAAATAAGCCTTGTAAAGCTCTTCTAGATTTAGGTTCTGGTGTTAATATGATTTTCCATGAGATGTATAAAGCCTAGAACATGCCTCCACTCAAGAAGAGCAGCATTTTTCTCGAGTTGGTTGATTAATCCATCACTATTCCCTTAGGACTAGCGAAAGAAATTATGACTACTATTTGTGGGTGGTCCTATCGAGCTAATTTCTTAGTGATCCAAGTGAACAATTGCAAGGGGGACTTCCCAATCATCATGGAAAGGGCTTGGTTGAGCACTGTTAATGCACAATTGAGGATCTAAAATCTTTCCCTCAAAATCTCTAAAGAAAGTGCATTAAAAAAGATCTAGAGGAAGAAAGTTCCATGCATCACAAACAATAATACAAGGTGTAATTGTTTGTAAAAACTATGGGCTATTAATAGTGTATCTATCAAAGCATGGAGTCAATGTGCTAATATATCTAAAATTCAAAAGTGCCTGTACACATCAGCCATAAAGTAGGAGGACAACCAGTGGCTAACAGCTAATCTTGAAGGTAGCACACTTTGCATGGAACCTACTAAGAGCCTAACATGTGCCTACATAGAAGACATGGATGAACTAAAGCAATTTCATCACCAACTCTCCATTGACAAAATTGATGATACTAATCAAAGAGAGTTGAAAACTCTTGAAAATTTTAAACAAGAGCCCCTTGAGTTGACAACTCTACCTATTAGCATGGAATATACATTCTTCAAAATGGAAAGCTGGTAATAATCAATGTAAATCTTGCTCCTGAAGGGAAGGAGATGTTGTTGACTATGATCAACAAATGGTCAACAACCTTTAGTTGGTCATATCCTGAATTCATAGGGATTAATCCTAGGATATGCCAACATCATATCTACACTAAGCTAACCATGAAGCCAAGTAGACAACCGTAGCAACAGTTGAACCCCAAATTCAAATAGATTGTCAAAGAGGAAATAAAATAACTCCTCAAGGTGGGGTTTCTCTATCTCATTGTAGATAGTGAGTGGGTTAGCCCTGTCATGATTGTTCCAAAAAAAGATGGCAAGTGTACATCAACTTCTAGCTATTGAATATGGCAACATTCAAAGATTACTTTCCATTGCCATTTGTGGATTAGGTGTTGGACACCATTTTTGGGCAATGCTATTATAGTTTTCTAGATGATTATAGTGGCTATAACCAAATCCAAATCTCACCAGAGGGTTAAGCCAAAATCACATTCACGAGTCCCTGGGAGACTTTTGTGTATTGAAAGATGCCATTTGGCTTGTGTAATCCCCCTACCACATTTCAATGCCTGGTCTTGAGTATTTTTCAGCAATAGATTAGTAGTGGGGTTGAAGTCTTCATGGATGACTTCTACACCTATGGGGCTATATTTGAGAAAGCCCTGAACCATCTTGAGCAAGTGCCCAAAGGATGCTTGAAGACCAATATTTGAGTCAATTGGTAGAAGAGCCATCTAATGGTCCAAGAGAGCATTGTGTTAGGGCACAAAATTTTAGAAGCAAGATTTGAGGTTGACCCTCAAAAGATTAGGGTCATCCAAGGAATTACTTGTTAACCAAAAACTGTAAAAGATGTTTGATCATTCCTTGGCCACACTAGGTACTACCAATGATTCATAAAGAATTTCTCTAAGATTGTAAAATCATTGGTTGAGCTAATAAAAAAGATGCTTCATTTGTTTGGTCCAAGGAATGTGAAAATGCATTCTAACATCTAAAGAAGAAACTTGTAGAAACTCTAATTCTACAGGCACCAGACTAGTCTAAACCATTTCACGTTATGATGTATGCATCAAATTATGGCTTGGGGGCTATGCTTACATAATTGGATGACAAGAAACATCCATATTATATCCACTGCATAAGCTAAAGCATTGTCGATGCACAACCAAACTACATCACCATAGAAAAAGAATTGATGGAAGTGGTGTTTGCTCTAGAAAATTTCAGGCACTATGTGCTTAGGAACAAAGTGTTTGTGCACATGGACCACAATGTAATTCACTTCTTGATGAATAAGTGAATGATGAACCCTTATCTCATACGGTGGTTGGTGATCTTGTAGAAGTTGATCTTACAATGGTAGATCGAAAGGAAACTAAGAATGTGGTCACTGACCACTTGTCTTAGTTGAGATGGAACAACAAAGAGGAAAACCTACTATCTGATTAGTTTCCTAGGAACTCCTCTTTACTAGGGCTATAACTAAAAAATTTCCCACTAAGCATAAATGGTATGATGGCATTCTCACCTAACTTCTCACTCAAGAGATGTCACAAGAGCTAGACCACAGAAATAAACAACAGTTTCTTCACTAGGTAAAACATTTCATGGAGATCAACAGACACCTCTATAAGGTTTCTGCCAATGGCCTAGTTTGTTGGCATGTTCTTAATGTTAATCAAAACTACATGTTCTACAGGATTCTCATGAGGGTCTTTGCGGAGGCCACTATGCATGGAGACGTACGACCATTAAGATCTTGATGGGAGGTTATTACTGGCCAACACTTTTCAGGGATGCTCATCAATTTGTTAGCTCTTATGAGTGTTGCTAACGTGATGGTGGAATGATTGCTTAAATGGAGGAATCTCAATAGTGGATTTAACCATTGGAACCCTTTGACATCTAGGGCATTAACTTCATGGATCCCATCATGTTTATGTCAAATGGAAAGGCATACATCATAGTCATTATTGACTATTGTATGAAATGGGTAGAAGTAGCATTTTTCACTAATTGTACATCTTCTACTATTACTCAATTTGTACAACAAAATGTTGTAAACATGTTTGGTGTGCCAAATGCATTAATTTTTGATAATGGAACCCACTTTTCAAGCACTACCTTTCAGAAGCTCATGCAATGCTTGGGGGTTGAGCATAAATTAACAACACTTTATCATCCTTAAGCCAACAATCAAGCTGAGGTTACAAATAGGAAAATCACTAGGATCTTAATAAGAACAGGTAGCAGATATAGGAGGGATTGGAACATGAAACTCAATGATGCTCTTTGAGCCTATCACTCCATTAAGAAGCTCCCTATAGGCTACTGTCCCTATGACCTAGTGTACAGAAAATTGCTAATTCTTTTTATTCAATTTGAGCCCTGTACATTTTCAACAACATGTGATCTTGAGCTTGACTTAAGTCTAGCACAAAAAGAAAGATTAATGAATCTCAACTTGCTAGATGAAAATAGATTGGTGGCCTTGTCATCTAACAACTTACGCAAGGCATTCAACAAAAAGTGTCATGACCTTAGAATTAGGAAAGTCAAATTTCAACCGAGGGATAAGTTTCTCTACTGGAACCCCACACATGTGCCACAACGAACCAAGTTTAAAACACTATGGGAAGGCCCTTATATTATTTCTAAAACCTATCCTTCTGGGGCCATGATGATATACAAACCTAAGAGCCCAGATAAGAAACAACTGGTCAACATGCAACAAATCAAACCTTTCCATGAGCCTAAGCAAGCTAATATAACAAATGTCTCATTAGATGGAAAACCATGCTCAACCTTTCAAATCTCCTCCTTTCAACTTACTCACAAGGGAGATGGTCATCCATGCTAATCATATAAGTGGCTTCTCAATTTTTCATCTTTTTGTTTTACACATTTCTGTTTTACACCTTGTTATTTTTACAACTTTTTTGTTTTAAGCCTTCTTTATCTTACACCTTTTTTTTTACTCTATTAATTTTTTCCACTATTTGTTTTACAACATCACTAGTACATTTTATTTTTCTTTGATATTTTACAATTTCTTGTATATTTTTCTTTATTTTGGTGTGATTTTCTTATTGTGTTCTAATAATAATGTGGCTTATTGCCAATTGGGTACAATGTGATTTACTTGATGTGGGCATGTACTATCTGGTTATTTGGATTCTAGCTTTGAATTTTGTTACCGATAACAAATACATGGTTTCTTTTTTATGAAACAAGTAATGAGTTCACATCATCCACCCATCCACAAACTCTATGGTGTTTCTTTTTTTGGAAGTGTAAGGTCCCTTTTCATTAATAAAACTTTAATCAACTTATGAACTTGGTAGTTTTTGGACTTAGAAAGGATTCAAAGGTTTGAATAGGGTGTGACTTCAGGGGACTCAATGAAACACTGTGGAAATTGTGAATCAGCCTCAGGTGAAGATTCACGATTTGGGCAAAAGTTCGTGATAGAATTCCAGAAGGTAGAACAAGGCAAAGCAAGACGAAACGGTGCCCGACATCAGGTCTCCAAGTTCCTTACGAACTTTAATTTTACTATGTTTTCTGTCTTTACGCTACATTATGTAATATAGCATAATGACGCTTAGCGTAATTTTGCTTAACATAGTCTGACATCAAAAGGTAACTTACTTCAGCAGATTTAGTGAAGCTTAAGGCCTAAGCAGCGTAATATGTGACTTCTCGCATATCCTGCTAAGTCTTTTGTACAGGGTCGGATTTACGCTTTGTTACGCAAGGCAGCGTAATGAGCTTCAAAAAGGTCAAAGGGAAAGTCCAAAGGAAGCACAACAGATCGGCTCCTTTCTTTTTGCAGATTGATCACCTTACGCTCATTACACTACGTAGCATACGTTAGCGTAATTTATCGTCGAGTGGATCATTTTTTACGCTTCACTACGCTTTGCTGCGTAAATGAGCATAAAAAAGCTTGACTCACTATTTCCATGTTTTGTTACGCTCTGCCATGTGACGTAGCATAAACAAGTGTAATACAGCGTAAAGCCGGCTACAGCAGTTATGCATTTTGCTATCCATACACGCAATATGCTGATAAGCGTATTGTGCGTAATCATGAAGCAGCTTCGGCAAAAGTGTTGACAACGTGCATTGCAATGTGACATGGCATAACCAGTTCATCAAGTCAACGGTATCTGGAAAGTTTGGGACACATGTCATCAAGGTCGTGCCCTTTCTGCATGTTGTCAAACTTATAAATACCCTAGTTGGCGAAGAAAAGAAAAGGACTTCTTTTTTGGGGAGAAGAGTAACGGTTGGCATCTTCAACTTTTGGCAGTTATCATCCTTGAGTAGAAACAAGAGACATTTTTGAAGCATTTTAGTAGTAGGAGCGATCATACCTTTTGGCGAAAGTACAGTTCTCCCATCGGTGATCTATGGCAATTTTGAGCAGAGATTACCCAAAGCGAAGAAGATAGATCGGAGATCGAGAGATCATCTCGTGCGGTTGGTAAGATCTATTGATTAGACACAGTTGGTTCATAGACATCTAAGCTTGACCTTCCTTGCACTTCGTCTTTGGCTTACAAGGTAGATCGAGCTCCATTCTGCACTCTTTGTTAAACAGTTTTCTTATTATTTTGTGTATGTTTCACACAAGATCATCGGAATCTTCCCATTGTAACTTTGTATACAAAGTACTCATTTTTTCGGGTCAAAGTACAGATCTTGAAATCATGCATTTCTCTTAAATCCAATTCCCTTTGTTGTGTTAACGTTGTCATTATTGCAATTTATCTACATTGTTTTCCTCTCCTTTCGTGATTTATTAAATCAAATCGTTCCATGAAACACCTATAATCTTTGTCGATTTACTGATTTAGTAAGTCCTTGTCTGATCAACAAGAACGTTCAGGGCACTGCAAATTCATTTTCTCTAGCACAGCCCTCGCGCAGATCCGTGGTTAAGACTGTGTACACGGATTTTGTTTGGTATTCTAGCTACCGACATTTTCTGTCATTACATTTTTCTGGCACTAGAAGAAGGGCCTAGGCTCCAATTCATATTTTTTACGGGTAGCCCTGTAAGTGATCTGTACCCGCATTGCCAAAACATAAACGTAATACCTCTAGGGAATTTTACAAAGTCGTGCGGTGTAGATCGGTCACAGTAACGATTCCTTTGGAATCCTATAGGGTAGAAAGCCTAATCGCGATCTTGTTTGTACATTGCCTTTAGATCTAGTTATCTATTGTCATTAATCTACTTGACCAATGGATTTTGCATACACCACCATAGCCACAATGACCACAACTGACTCAGGTGCCACATCTGTGAATCCCATCACCGTCACCGGACCAACTTCTGGTGTTATAGGACCTCAGGGACCATCGCGTCGGTCATTGAGACTGCAGGGCAAAGACCTTGTATTTACCATCATAACCCCTGAGGAATATAACTTCATCTGCGTCAAGATCCAGGCAAAGCTTGCCCTTAGCCGAGCCGAAATCGAGGCAAAACGAAATTCTGAGATGATCCATCGAGGGGGTCAGGATTTTACCCCTACTGCCTATGACATCATTCCTCTGACAGAACATCACCATGAAATCATAACACAATTGGTCATGGCTAGGAGTCAGGCTACCCGGGCTATACTGGAACCCCAAAACGGGGAAGAAGAAGATGATGAATTTGTAGTTCAGTCTGAACATTCATATCACACTCTGAGTCCCCATGCCTACATAAATCCCTTATTCCCTCTCAATGGAGAAGCCACCCATCTTAATCCTGCCATGACCACACAAACTCACATTCCTGTCATCCTGCAAGCCACTACGCAGTCGTCTAGGCTGCAAGTGCAAATACCCCAAAATAACATGGGGGCGGTTTCATCGCCATGCGTAATCAGCATTCTGTCAGTGGTCCCTGCATCCATCGCGCCTCATGTCATCCCTCAGATCCAATCCCAAGCCATGTTTACAACCTGCCCGGTGTAAAATTCAGTGCAAACTCTATCGTTGCTACCCCCTCCAAGCCAACAAACTACAATCGTCATTCAGCCACAGATATCCGCCCAACAGCCCACCGCGAGTCAGTGGATCATTCCTGTGGCACAACATAACTAGTCTAAGGTATATGGTGTGCAACCCTTGGCTGCACCCACAACGCATGTTCCGCAGATGATCCCACAATATCCTTATCATCCCTACACTACATATTCGGCGGTGGCTAATCTCTCTTCTCAAATCGGTGGGTGATGGTCGTCATAGGCACCTCTGTCTGCAGGGATCCCTGCCGCACCATCTGCCAGCCAAGCCATTCCTCCATTTCCACTCCTTGGCACTACTCTTCTAGTTCAACCCCCTGCTCCCCTTGCACAAACATCTTCATCAACAGGCTTAGATCAAGCATTCTTACTCATTCAGACCCTCATTGACGAGGTTAGACGTCTTAAGGTTACTAGCTCAGACACTATACAGATCATGGATTTTTATCAAGATGATCCTATTAGTCCAGCAGTCCCCATGCTATCATTGCCCCCTGGGATGTCCTTACCCCATTTCACTAAATATAATGGGGAGGGAGATCCCAATGCTCACCTGGTCACCTTCAGATCCGAATCTTTGTTGTTACAGCAGTGGCCTCACACAATCATCCGTGTCTTTGCGATGTCTCTGGCAGGGAAAGCTTTGGATTGGTATCGAGCCCTCCCTCACTCTTCTATCTCAACCTTGGAAGAGCTTCTGACATAGTTTGTGACTCACTTTAAATACAACCTTAAGCCGGAGGTCACATTAGATCAGCTTATGGGAGTGAAACAAGACCCGCTTAAACCAGTCCAAAAGTTCATACAGCGATGGAGTGCTACTTTGAACGAAATTCGTGAGCTAATCGCAGAGGCCCATTTGCTAGCCATCTTTAAGGGAGCAGTCAATGACTTCAACATGTCTAAGTTGTACTACCTTTCCCCTAGCTCCTTACATTAGGCCTTCGCCCAAACTAAAAGCATCCAAGATGCTGTGGAGGCTAGCAAAGACCCGGTGTATGTCGCCTACAAAAATGCTAACAACAAAGGCAAGGATAAAGGTAAAACAACAACAACAATGGTAGCTGCGTTGGCTGAGGGTGCTAAGAACAAAAACAAGAAGGCACCTACGGCATCACCCGAGACAACGGCTAGTGCGAGTAGCACCAGCCAAGACACATCTGCCACTGAAAAGCCCCCCAGCCAAAACTAAACTTTGAGCGTAAAGATCGCTCAAAGTATGCAACCCTCCCTGTAAAACATTCGGAACTGTTGAAGTAACTATTAGGGGTAGGATACATTTAGATTAAGAAGGTATCCGAGGAAGCTCTGAAGCGTCACATGCATCATTGTGAACTGTTGAAGAATCCTTCTTTAGCCCTACCTGACGAACCACCAGTTCTGAGGTCTTTTAGGCTCGACCGTTTCTGTGACTACCACCAGTTGTGTGGTCATGACACAGATTACTGCTGGGCGTTGAAAGACGACATTCAATGCATGATCGACGATGGTCATTTGAAACTAGACAGTAGTAGTCCAACGCATTCGGAAAACCAGGTGTTGCACGTGTACCAGGATTCGTTAAACGCAAATAACGCACCTTACACGATTAATGTGGTGAGTATGGACAGTGAAAGGAAGGTATCGCCAAAAAAACCTTTTGTTTTACGCATGCCTACCAGTTCACCTCGGGGAACAAGCTTTTCATCGGCAACTAGTGGTGTCTTAAGACCACCCTTCATCATTCGGGCGCCTTCTCTAGATTTAACTCAGCCTCTCAGTAATAGTAAAGCCGCGGCTATGTCCACGTCCACACCTAAGGCGCCTTTCATTCTCAGGGTGCCAAAATCACCGGCTGCCCCTTTTACGCAGGGGCAAGCCTCTAACACAAATCACCAACCATCACCTAATAAACAAAAGGAAGGGGATGCGTCTAGTAATGCTGCTAAAAACCATGTTATGCTAGGCTTCGCTAAGCCTAAGCCCCTGGCCTCTGTACCTTCGCCCGCACCTCATGGTCAGGATAAGGATGCAAAAACACAGCCACCTTCCTTCAGCAAGAAAAAGAACAACTCCCCAACTGACGTCGTTCCGCCCAGGGAGATCCGTCACTTAGGGCAAATGGAAGAAGACAGAGGGGACAAACAAGCCAGTAAAGAATGGGAGCTACTCGACGTGTTTACGCAGGTCAAACAGGCTCTGAAACAAAAAAATACAACACTGAGCCTCTATGACCTGCTCATGACGTCTCAAAAACACCGTGAGGCCATGGTCTGCATGTTGACATCCATACCTATGGATGAAAGTTTACCAGCGGAGGAGGAAGCAATACACGCTGTCATGTTTCCCTCCAATGCTGAGCAACCTAAACCTACCTCGTTGACCTTTCATGATGAATCCATCAAAGATGATCCTGAGAAAGGTCAAGTGACAAATGAACCCATGTTTATCACCATCCGGGTTGGTCAATATCGAATCTGAAGGGTGCACGTGGACGACGACGCAGCTACAAATGTCATTCCTTATCCCAGCATGGATAGGTTGGGTCTGGTCGACCAGATCAGTCCCTCAACGACAACATGCGTAAAGTCGTTCAACGGAGCATGGGTTCAGGTCAAGGGAATGGTGCGCATCGAATTTGTGGTAGGGGATCAATTCCCAACGGATACTACATTCCTTGTCGTCAAGGAGATGCCCGGGTTCAACTTAATTTTAGGGAGGTCTTGGCTAGCCCAACTGAGGGCGGTTTCGTCACCAATCCATCAGGAGATACATCTCCCTTACGCAGGGGGAGAAGTAGTGATACACGGTGACGAAATCACCCCTAGGACTATCAATAATATCGAAGAAGAACGGGGTTCAGAGATAGAAACATCCGATGATCAGACCCATCCCCGAATCCCTGAACAAACCGAAACGAATAATGACAGTCTAGCCTGGGCCGACCTGCCATTTCAGGATGGTGGTGTGGAAGAGTCAGGCCGCAAGTCTCCCCGCCCTTATGCACCACTAAGCATAACATCAAGAAATAATTACGAATTAGTGATTGATTTGAATGGCATTTACGCACATTTTTATGTCTTTACTAATTTTTCCTTTTATGCTTAGCAGTTTGCATTGTCAATCTTCTTTAATATATTCATACATATTTATGCTCGCTATTCATTACGCCATTCACATTTCTTTATATACGCTATTTATGCTCGTTGATCATTTTAGTGCAATTACACAGAAATGTACATTATTATCAATTACGCTTCAGACTTACACAGTGGGCCTGCAACGGCCTAAAACTAGTCATGGCCCGCAACAGCCTAAAACTAGTCATGGCCCGCAACGGCCTAAAACTAGTCATGGCCCACAACGGCCTTAAACTAGCCATGGCCCGCAACAGCCTTAAACTAGTGATGGCCTGCAACGGCCTTAAACTAGCGATGGCCCGCGACGGCCTAAAACTAGCGATGGCCCGCAATGACCTTAAACTAGCAAAGGCCCGCAACGGCCTAAAACTAATTCCCTGGTATCTTACACAAATGTTACACGATGGCCCGTGAAGGCCTTAAAATAGCAATTCTATTTCACAACAACGTAACTTATTCAAAACCTTCAAAAACTACACTTACGCGTTGCAAATAAAGAGATAAAACCAAAAAATAAAATAAAGTAAATAGCATTTAAAACCATATAGAAGATCTTCATGCTAGTCTTTTCAACATTCATATAACCATTGTTCAATTCCAATCAATAAAATCATGCATAAGTTACAGTTACACATCCGCCCTGGTGCCACTCTCACCTGTATCTCTTAGGTCAGGCTCCAAGCCTAATAAATCATCCTCAAGTGGGCCGTCCCCCTTAGAAGGTATTCCTTCGCAAGGAATGCCATCCCCACCAGGCCCTTGCTCCAATGTCAGCTCCACAAGAGGATGCTCTTCGCTATTACACTCCTCTTCTTGTGCTTGTTCCTCTCCCTGTTCGCCTTCTCCCTCCAATTCTTGTACCTGTATACAGCAAATACATTAGCAAAGACTTGACACCATAATTAGAAAATTTATATTCAATAATGTTTAAACTTACTCGCGACGGTCCTGCTTCCGCAGCAAAGAGGAGCTGTTCTAAACTTACCCATAGGCGCTGCATGATCTCATCCTCAGTTAGTTTAGATCATACGTCGTTCCCCAGAGTAGCTCCAGCCTTCACCTTCCCCTTTTCCACACTAGTCCAGCGAGGTGGATTAGGGAAGAAATTAGGGACAGTAGTCTTGCCCCCGGGAAGAGTCATTTCTCTTTCCGATGATGCGCTTACTGTCACCTGCTCCTGGAACTTCTCAAAGGCTTTGGGCGTGCCAATGACATCAAGGAATACCCACAAGGATTGAGCTTCGTTGACAGAATCACGGTAATGCTGACGATAAGTGAGACATTCTCGCTTATACAGATGCTTGTGATCTTTTTCCTTCTACCCCCATTCTTGCACGCTTGCACAGAAATCCTTCCAGTCTTGACTTTTCTGAGATAACAGCTCTATTTGTATTCACTGCTCCACCAAATTCCAACTGATTTGCACACTGTTCCTGACTGCAGTCTAGTAGCGAGAGTAGTCAATCACAGCTATGCGCCAGTCTTCCTCACCCGTTTTCTGCACCTGCAGGAACTCGCATCGTAATTTTAAGTCTTCGACCTCTTTGGCCAGAGACTCCTTCTCCCTCTCTGACCTCTGCAGCTTTTTCTAGAGGTTTTCATTGACACTCTTACTCCCCCACAAGGAGCGAGTCGAGCGTAACGCACATTTACGCATCTCCTCATAAATGCTGCGTGGCATGACCACCCCGTCAGATGGAGGCTCCACTGTGTCCAAATCAATGGGCTTCGTTGGGTCCCATCAAAGGCGAGCTCCTGACAGTAAACATTATCAATATAAATGAAACATTACCACTTTCTAATAAAATAAACCTGTTATAGCTATAACATACCAGCTCCAGGATCGACGCGCTCGAGGCGCTCGATCATATCGCTGACAACGCCTTCCATGAAGGCGAATTTGTCAGGAAACTCTCTCCATGTTCTGCTCACAGAGGTAGACGTGGATACATCTTCTTCACCTGTAGCGTAATTTAGTTAAAAATCCTAATTATTAACAAAACTCCTCAAGACATCCAATATGCTTACTACCTCTGCTGGTTACAGTGGGGAGCGCGTCAACAGTTCCCGCCTCCTCCCTCTCCTCATGCACAAGAGTTTGTGCGTTGATAGTCCTAACAGCTGGGGCCTCTTCTTCCAAAACTGGGGCCCCTTCCCCACAACTTAATATCATTGCCCCTGTCTCAGGGGTCAACTGCTCTGTAGGTCTCGCTGTTCATATCACATACACATTTAGACGACTCAAAATATCCTGAATAAAAATTGCGTAATACAATAACTCTCACTAGGTTTCTTTTACGCTTACCAGGTGGAGGTTTACTCCGTTGAACTTTGACTTACATGGTTCGACCTGTGCCACTCCCAGGCTCCACAGGGGGCTTGGTTAAGCGAAGCCTTTTACGCCGAGCTAAGGGCTCTACAATTTCAGCCGCCAAGCGTTTCCCTCGTAAAGCATTGCCAATGTAAGTGGGCATCACCTCGCCTATGCTGTCAGGGCCTTGCACTCGAGATGCTGCCAAATCCCTTGTCGTTATAGATAGAGACTCGCCAATCTCTTCTGGGGGATCCTGTCCACGAGTAGTGCTGAAAATGTGGGTAATCCAAGGTTTGGATAGCTGGTCTCAGTCTTGCTGCACCCAGACCCCATTCCTCTGGATGACCAAGAATTTGGCGAAACACTAAAGGCAAGCTATGAAGAAGGCGTAATGCACATTGAAACGAGAATCAAGCTTCTGGCGAAGCCTGATCATCTCAGTGCGTAACCCCTTAGCAAAGTAGCTTGCCCAGTCAAACTAGGTCCCTTCCTCCATAACCTCCCGCATGATACGGGTCTGTTCCATGGAAAAGAACCTCCCCTGCGAGAGTGTTTTGGGGAAAGCCCAGGCCCAAAACAGGGGATAAATCATCTTGGCGATCTCTAACTGAATCTTCTCACAAGGGATCCCCTTAGGCTCCTTCTTGGCCCCTAGCCACTCCTCCATCCACTCCTGACAGGAGGGGCTCCTCTTCGCCTTTTCCTCTATGGGAAGGCTGTCAGAGGGGACGCCGAAAAGGTCTACAAAAAGTTGAGCATCAATATCAAAATTTACATGTACATGATGCACGCGCGTGCAAAAGTGCTTAGCCCTTTCACTAAAGGAGTTGACCAGGGTTAACATTTCACTGGCGGGGATATCAGGGGTTACAGTCAAAAATAAATGCATTAGCCTCGCTTCCCGCAGCTTGGTGACCAATGCAACTGGGGCCGCCACGTGGCCGAGCCAATGTTGTGCCTCCTTGATGTCGCCATAACGGAAGAGAACAGTATTCGCCTCGTGATCGGAAATTGTAAGGGTAATCTCCTGGGATTCCCTAACTAAACAATGCAAGGCACATGTCAAAAAATACTATTACGCGACATTCACGATTCACAATTACATTATGCAACAATAAAAACATAGCAAATTTACCAGGTCCAAATGGCAAAGGAAATGGAGGAAGTTTCTTCTACCCGTTTGCAACAGTAAGGGGTGGATCCAAAGTCCAATCGTCATGTAACCACTCGAGTTTCTGGCAATTCTCGAAAGCATCAGCATAACGGGTGGGGTACTCATGAATGTCGAAGCCGATCTGCCCCATTACACCAGCACGTACATTGCTAGTAGAGGTAAATGCCTTTATTGCCATTTCAGTCCAAGTTAAGGTATCACCATCGCCTACTAACTTGTTCTCATGGATAAAAAACCTATACCATACCACATATGCTTATCTTACGCTTTAGACAATAGACATATAATGACAATACCGCCAATAAAAGCACTTACCCCCTTGAATAATACACTATGCCTGGTGGGTTCTAGAAGTAAGTCGAGACGTGACGGGCCACGAACAAAGTGTTGTATGCATGGTAACAACTAAACTGAGCCATTTCCCAGATCCAACTTAAGCACCTCAACCCTTTGGCACTAAGTTCGCGGTCCTGGGGACGACTAGTGTCGATAGCCCCGTCTGTTAAGAAAGCCAGAATTCCCTACGTAGAACCCACTAACAGGTGTTCCAAAATGGCGCTAGCAATATCTCCCGACAGGTGTGACCATATAATAACGCTGTAGTTACGCAGTAAAAACTGCAGAAAGTCCAGTGCACCCTTTCGGAACCATATGGCCCTCCCATGCAACTGAGTCTAAGGGGGAGGAACATTAGGTACGATCGAGTTTATGCAGCATAAAACCTTGACTATATCCAAGACAATTAAGACGGGTCTTAACATGATACTGTACAAAGACGATAATAAACACATTAACGTCTAGATTCATATTTGCATGCTTAAAATACAGAAAATCTACAGATTACGCTTAGCTATTCATGCCGAAATCGCCTAAACCCTTGCAACAGTACAAGGTTTGTCCCTGACAACAGTGATAGATGCAATCCTAGTATAAACCCTCATTTTAACGCGAGGTCTATAGTCTAAAATTTTAATTTACGCAGACGAAGCTACAAGAGTGAACACTGCAAAAGTAACACGAATAAGTAAGGGGTGGCCTACCGATTCAAAGGCGTAGGGTCTCTTACTTTGACCATTGCCTGCGAAACACACTGCAGGCTCCCTTGCACCTCGTCAATCCTTGCCAATTTCGCGTTCTTCCCTCTCACTTTAGGTGCCATTGTTACAGTCCTAACACCTTCACACATTTGCACCTTTATGCCTTTACAAATGATGTGCTCCAATCTTCTGCTCCTCCTCTTTTCTCTCTGTAACAGCTAAGAATTCAAATTCGCGATAGCAAACAGCCTGTTCTAAATGAAAATTGCTTACTTATATGCAAAATTTAACCGACTTGATACCCAATTTCAGCGAGACTTGCTTAAATGCTAGTGTGAGTTAGAACCCGAGGATCGAGGCATTAATTACGTCAGATATCGCACGCGTTACGGTCCGAAACGATCCTAAACTACTGTATCTTATCTCCTCGTAATCAGGTCTCATTAATTACAGGCTATTTGCGAAATTTAAAATTCAGTTAGCTTTATGCTCAGTAACGTCACGTCACGTCCTATACACTAAACTAAGCGTTATTCGTTAAGCACTAATTGCATCAAACTTAGTATCTTTCTAATTACTCTCGCATTTGACAATTTTGCAGGATAATTGACATATGGACGAAATTTTATCTGTACCGCTAGTTATAACAAGCTTACATGGTGAAATCATTAGACAGCTTGATCCCACACTAATAGAAACTAACCTAGCCCTTAATGATGCAATCATAGCCATGTTGGAAACATCTCTAGACTGGCCAGAGCAATCGACGTGCATGCTAGATCTGAAAGCTGGAGATGTAACCGAAGATCCACTCAACGAGGTCTCTGTGGTTACACATAGGGGTGAGACTAAAACTCTCAAGGTTAGTTCTCTATTAAACCAAAAGGCACATGATGACATAAAACAGGTTCTCCAGAATAATATCACGGTGTTTGCATGGTCATACGAGGATATGGCGGGACTAGACCCAAGATTAATTCAACACAACATAATCCTAGATCCCCATATCAAATCCATCAGACAGAAAGCACGAAAGATCAAGCCAGAAGTCGCGCTAGCAGTACGTGATGAAATCACTAAACTATACCAGGCTGGTTTTATTCACGCGGTTGATTACTCAGATTGGGTATCTAATATTGTAGTGGTTCCTAAAAAGACCAAAGGAATACGCATCTGCATAGACTTCCGGTACTTGAACAAAGCTACAATCAAAGATAACTTTCCATTGCCGAGTATCGATCAATTGCTGGATACAACCGCTGGGCATGCGATTTTGTCCTTCATGGATGGCTTCTCAGGCTACAATCAAATATGCATCAACCCAGAGCACTAGCTAGCAATGACATTCATGATGCCCTGGGGAACCTTTTGTTACACCATGATGCCTTTTAGCTTAAAAAATTTCGGAGCGAAATATCAACGAGCCATGATGTACATCTTTAACGATTACCTCCTAGGGAGACTGAATAATTATGTTGACGATATAGCTGTCAAGTCTTTAAAATCAGAAGATCATTCATAGGATCTAGAGTTAGTCCTGAAAAGATGCTCTAAATATGACCTCTGACTCAACCCAAAAAAGTGTGTGTTCAGAGTCAAAACCGAACGCATGCTGGGTTTTGTGGTATCGGAAACTGGCATACGCGTAGATCCTGACAAAGTCAAGGCCATTGTTGAACTAACACCCCCTACAAGTCTTAAGCAATTACGCGGATTACAGGGGAGGTTACAGTTTATCAGGCAGTTCATCTCGAGATTAACCGAAAAGTTACACCCTATGCAAAATTTGCTTAAAAAGGGGGTCAATTTCGAATGGACAGATGATTGTCAGCGTGCATTTGACAGCTTGAAGCAAGAGCTTCAACGCTTGCTAACAGTTTTTCCACCGCAAAGGGATCAACCATTTTATATCTACCTCGCAACTTCAGATGTAGCCTTAGCTGCATTACTCTGTCAAAGGAGGGATGATGGGTCAAAAGTACCCATCTACTACTTGAGTCATGCTCTATGTGCGTATGAAACGAGGTACAACGAAGTAGAGCATAACTGTTTAGCGTTAGTATTTACGCTCAAGAAGTGTAGGCATTATCTTTTCCATAGCCAAGTCAACATCATCTGTAAAAATAATATTTTTAGGACCATCACGCATAACTTATACGAAAGTAGCAAAATAGCTCGTTGGAAGGCTATCACGGGAGAATTCGATCTGCATTACATTGGCCAATCTTTTACAAAAGGCCAAGTGATAGCTGACCAATTAATAACATCACCTATTGACAGTCAGGCAACCATAGAGCCTGAATTTCCAGATGAACATGTACATAGCTTAAGCCCTATCCTGACAAGCCCCGAAGCAACGTTATACTTCGATGGAGCTTCAACCGTTAAGGGTGGCAGTGTTGCCACAGTTATTATGTTATCACTTGAGGATGTGCGTCTTCACGCTTATCGCTTGACCTTCCTCTGTATGAACAACATGGCAGAGTACGAGGGGCTCCTCAGGGGATTGCTAACAGCCAGCGAACTTGATGTTCGACACCTGGCAATTAGGGATGACTCGATGCTCGTCATCAATCCAATCACAGGAGTCTACGCTTGCAAGGCTGCACATTTATAGCCCTACTGTGATATGGCTAAAGATCTTCTGAAGCGGTTCATGACCATCGATACCCAACATGTGCCACGAACTAATAACACACTGGTCGATGCACTGGCTACACTGGCTTTGAACGTGCCCTCACACCTATTCGACACTTGTCCCACATTAATAACAGATTGCATAGATCCCATCATTCAGGCGGCACAAATATCTTCTCTGCTTGAGGACAGAACGCCAGAGTGGTACGATAGCATTAAGACTTACCTCTTGCATGGCAAGCCGCCGCACGAATTAACACGAGCACAGAAAGATGCAATCCGCAAGCGAGCTAGGCAGTACATCATCATAGGAGACAGTACTCTTTGTAGACACTCTTTTGATGGTGTGCTGCTTGCTTACATTAACAAGGACCAAGCATAACGTATAGTTGGCGAGGTCCATGAGGGATTATGCAGAGGACACGTAGCACCATGGGCTATGGCTTCAAAAATCTGTCGCTTAGGGTATTACTGGCCATATATGGAAAAAGATTGTCTAACAAAGGTTAAAATGTGCAACACGTGTCAGCGTTACGCAAATATTATACACGTGTCCCCTACAGAGTTACATACGACTCAGATAACATGGCCATTTCAACGATGGGGACTAGACATCATAGGTCCCATCACACTGAAATCTTCCGGAGGTCATAGCTTCATAATTACCGCTACTGAATACTTCACGAAGTGGGTAGAAGCTATTCCTTTATGGAAGATCACATCTCTACAGATTTGCCATTTCATCTTAGACAACATTGTAACCAGATTTGGCCTCCCGATGACTATCGTGAACGATAATGGATCACAGTTTAGTAGTACAGAAACCAAATCCTTCTATGATAGCCTTGGCATTAAATAATCTTTTTCCTCGCCCTATTACCCGTAAGCGAATGGTCAAGCTAAAGCCACAAACAAAGTCATCATCAATCTGCTCAAGAAAATGCTCGACAACAACAAGAAACGGTGGCATGAAAAAATCCTCTATGTGCTATGGGCATATCGTACTACATGTAGGACGACTACAGATAGTATGCCCTATGGCCTAGTCTATGGATCTAAAGCAGTGCTACCCCTCCAATTGCAAATTTCTTCTCTGAGAATGGTCATCTCCACGATTATAAATGAGGCTTAACACACCGAGTCTCGGATCATGGATTTGGATTCAGTAGAAGAGAAGCGAATACAGACGCTTGATACAATCCAGAAATATCAAGACAAACAGAGGCAAAAGAATCGCCATAATCTCCAACAGCACCCGATCAAGAAGGAAGATTTAGTTCTCAAGGCCATTCGTGAACCAGTGGGCAAATTCTCTACAAACTGGGAGGGCCCTTTCTTGGTGGTTGATGTGTATAGCAACGGGGCATTCAAGCTAGCAGATAACAACGGCAACGAGCTACCAAATCCTGTTAATCATATATATCTGAAGTGGTACTACATATAGCTGCATCTCTAGTGTGAACATCAGGTATGGCCATAATCGTCTGCTATGACGCTAAACTGGCAACAACCGTCCGCTACGATGTAAAACTAGCACTCCTTTCATGCGTCCGCCACAACGCTAAACTGGCACTAATCGTTTACCACGACATAAAACTGGCAAGTTGTAACCGTCCGCTATGACATAAAACTGGCAGTGTTGTACAGGTCCGCCAAGATGAAAAACTGACATTTTCTGCATGCGTCTGCCACGACGCTAAACTGGCACCGGTTGTCCGCCATGACATACAACTGGCAAAGGTAAGCATCCGTCTGCTGAGACGTAAAACTAGCACCGACTTGTCCCTAGGTCATGACACAAAACTGACACCCACAGCACGGTCTGCTGAGACCATAAATCAGCTTAGCCACCATCCGCTATGACGTAAAACTAGCATTTCTCGATCTGCCCACACTTTAAACTGGGACTATGGTTTGCTAAGACTTAAAACCAGCAACGACAGTCTACCAGGACTTAAAACTGGAACTCACAAGCTGCCATCATGCAAGTCAAGCGAGCGTGATCATCTCTGTGCAGCTGCAAGACAAACGGGGTGGGATGCTGGGACAGCCCCAGCGTCACTACCTCACCGGCATTCTGCTGATCCCTCGGATGTGTTGAAGGGCATACTACTAACCCCTCGGAGATACCGTCACTGTACCCATTTCAGCGGTGGTACCTCTAAGAGGTTAGTTTCGTCGTCCGGAGCCCCAAATGAGTTCGCATCAATTACGACTTTAGGGATCTCCACTCATCATCGCTATCAGGCTCTGGCTTCACAGATTCACCTAGCTGGTTCTTTACATAACCAGTTAGGTGCGACGAGTCTGGTGTCCTTTAGCGGTGATATGCTAGGCTGGGCGTCTACATTGAAGATTCTGGCCTCTGGCTATGGTCTCTCTCTCTCGTGGCCTATTTTGTATCTCCCCAAAGTGTACTTGTTTCAACAACCTCGCCCGCGATTTGCACAAACAATGGTATCTTCTGTTTCCTTTTTTGGTTACAGGTTACTTTCTTCGAGGATGTCGTTCAAAGGTGCGTTCATCTGAGCGGTGAAATACAGACAACGTT
Source organism: Gnetum montanum (assembly GCA_015680685.1). Lineage (NCBI taxonomy): Eukaryota > Viridiplantae > Streptophyta > Gnetopsida > Gnetales > Gnetaceae > Gnetum > Gnetum montanum. Next base: position 752,119 of record MNCI01021309.1, on the reverse strand, counting down.
TTCAAATGGCTTCCTAGGTTAGCCTATCCACTTAGGAGTGCATCCCTGTTTTCCTTATAAATCCTACCCCTAGCTCTTACTTCTCTGCATCTCGACCATCTGCTTCCCGTACGTAAAATGTACATACGCAGCACATGCTTTCTGCATTCGCATTACAATCAAGTCCATAAACCGACGTAACGCAACTCGCCTAGTGGACGCAAAAAAAAAGTGGGGGTTGGCAAAATGGGTGAAACACATCTCACCCAGGCCGTGTAGACGCAACACAATTCGTCTATGCAACCCCCTTTAACACAAAATGAAGGCATAACTCCATGCAAACGCAATCGTAGGAGAAAGCCTATTTGCTTATGCGTAAAAAGGCTATACCCACCCATTTGCATCTTCCCCGAACCTCATTTGAGTCTTCCTTGAATCTGTTTCCTCCTATACCATCCTATCTCTGGATTCCCTCATCTCTACATCTCTACGTTGACAGGATGATATTTAAGTACCTATTGATAAACGTTGTTGGTACCTTCATCGGTCTGGTGTTTCATATTCTTTGTCGATGTCTTTCGGGCAAGCCCTCTAACCGTCAACAAAGAGGGGTCATTGAAACACTGTGGAAATTGTGAATCAGCCTAAGGTGAAGATTCGCGATTTGGGAAAAAGTTCATGATAGAATTACAGAAGGTAGAACAAGGCAAAGCAAGGCAAAACGATGCCCGACATCAAGTCTCCAAGTTCCTTACGAACTTCAATTTTACTATGTTTTCTATCTTTACGCTACATTACGCAATATAGCGTAATGACGCTTAGCGTAATTCTTCTTAACATAGTCTGACATCAAAAGGTAACTTACTTCAATAGATTTGGTGAAGCTTAAGGCCTAAGCAGCATAATATGCAACTTCTCACATATCTTGCTAAGTCTTTTGTATAGGGTCGGATTTACGCTCTGTTACGCAAGGCAGCATAATGAGCTTCAAAAAGGTCAAAGGGACAGTCCAAAGGAAGTGCGACAGATCGGCTCCTTTCTTTTTGCATATTGATCACCTTACGCTCGTTACGCTACGCAGCGTACGTCAGCGTAATTTATCATCAAGTGGATCATTTTTTACGCTTCCCTACACTTTGTTGCGTAAATGAGCATAAAAAAGCTTGACTCACTATTTCCATGTTTTGTTACGCTCTGCCACATGACACAGCGTAAACAAGTGTAATACAGCGTAAAGCCGGCTACAGTAGTTACGCATTTTGCTATCCATATGTGCAATACGCTGATAAGCGTATTGTGCGTAATCATGAAGCAGCTTCGGCAAAAGTGTTGATAACGTACATTGCAATGTGACGTGGCATAACCAGTTCATCAATTCAACGGTATCTGGAAAGTTTGGGATACATGTCATCAAGGCCATGCCCTTTCTGCATGTTGTCAAACTTATAAATACCCTAGTTGGCGAAGAAAAGAAAAGAACTTCTTTTTGGGGAGAAGAGTAGCGGCTGGCATCTTCAACTTTTGGCAGTTATCATCCTTGAGCAGAAACAAGAGACATTTTTGAAGCATTTTAGCAGCAGGAGCGATCATACCTTTTGGCGAAAGTACAGTTCTCCCATCAGTATTCCATGGCAATTTTGAGCAGAGATTACCCAAAGCGAAGAAGATAGATTAGAGATCGAGAGATCATCTCGTGCGGTTGGCAAGATCTATTGATCAGACATAGTTGGTTGATAGACATCCAAGCTTGACCTTCCTTGCACTCCGTCTTTGACTTACAAGGTAGACTGAGCTCCATTCTGCACTCCTTGTTAAATAGTTTTCTTATTATTTTGTGTATGTTTTGCATAAGATCATCGGAATCTTCCCATTGTAACTTTGTATACAAAGTACTTGTTTTTTCGGGTCAAAGTACAGATCTTGAAATCATGCATTTCTCTTAAATTTGATTCCCTTTGTCGTGTTAACATTGTCATTATTGCAATTTATCTACATCGTTTTCCTCTCCTTTCGCAATTTATCAAATCAAATCGTTCCACGAAACACCTATAATCTTCGTCTATTTACTGATTTAGTAAGTCCCTATCTGATCGACAAGACCATTCAGGGCACTGCGGATTCGTTTTCTCCAGCACAACCCTCGTGCGGATCTGTGGTTAAGACTGTGTACACAGATTTTGTTTGGTATTCCAGCTGTCGACATTTTCCGTTGTTACACTCAATACTCTTTGTACTCTTCTACTTACTTGGATGCATGTGTGTTTTCATGAATTTCTTACCATTCTGTGTCAACCAATAATAAGAAGTTGAATAAGTCTTTGCATGGTGTGGTTTCCATTCAAAAAAAAAGAAAAAAAAAGCTATGGGAATTCAAAGCACACCCTTTAGACAAAATAAATAGGCTACAAGCATTGGTTATGGGACTAGAAAGACATGTTACCCATGCTTCAAGGTCCCCTCTAACTAAGGACCTTTCTCACTTCTTGTTTCTCTTTTATTCTTAAATAAGGAATGGTGGTTGTTTTTTGGGAGCACTTTGTGTCTCAAGGGGATGGATTAGTCTTAGAGTGGTGATGTGAAGTTAGTAAACGTGGTTGGTTTTAGTTTGGACTAAAAATGAATTTTATCAAGTCATTTAACCACAAAATTCACAACGAGATTCATGTGACCTTAATTAAGAACTTCATTCCACTTTCTCTCTCTCATCCATCTATGCTTTCCATGTCTCACCTTACTATTGGTGTTCATGTCCTTGTTTAATGTCTTGGTTTGATGTGTCGAAATTCTTAGGTAGTTTCTTTCAGGTTTTTGTACTTAACTTTTCATAACCATTAATTACCCATGGGACCCATGGACTCCTTGGTTTAAGGATATGCAAAGCAAATAAAGGACATGTGCCTACTTTAGGAAGGATCCACTTGCATACCTTTTGGTTGGGTTAGTTAAGTTCTTTACCCTTAGGCATTCTCACAATTAAATCTTTTTGCATGCCCCGTCGATGACATCCAATTGTGCGCATCTTCACAACATTTTTTAGTGAAATCCTTTTTTTATTATTGCGAATTATTTAATCCTCTTCAAGCATTTCATCACATTTGGGCTTTTCAAAATTTAATAATGGACTACTTATCTATTTCACCCCATTTTCAGTCTTCCCACTAACACTATTAAAAGAATCAATCCATCATAATCACAACCTAGCCAAGCATAACTATTGATGAGACAAGCTACCTAAAAGCTATACATTACACATTGCACACTAATCCATGATTTTGTTGTGATTGCAATCGGAAGCGTGGACTGAAAGTGGGACTATCTTTACCAAGGAATCAATAACATCATCATGCAACAAGGCCCCTTCATGATTATTGAATCTTCTTCCTTGTTCTTTAGCTACTAGAGGAGTTTGATGTTAGTCTTGGCTAGGGTATTCAATTATATTGTCATGAACACTCAATTTTGTAAAATATTGTAAATCTGTAAACTTGGACACTTAGAATCTGTTTGTTCCATTTGAGTTAGTTTGCTTGTCAATCAATAATCCCATACCTTCCCAATATTTTGTAAGGTACTTGTTCCTCTTTTTGTTCACTCAAGGACAAATCTTCATTTAGTCATGGGGGTATGATGAATTGTATTTTATTTGGCTCTGATATCAGAGCCCTGATATTAGATACTTGACATCAAGGAATCAGAGGTGATGTCAGATATCCAATGTTGCGAGATGTGTGCCAACCTATAAATATAGCACTTGGGAACACATTTTGAGCATAAGTTTTGTCATAGCATAGCATATCTCTTACAATTTTTCTTTCCTAGATTTAGAATATTTTGCTAAGTTCTTGTAGCAAGATTCATTGTGTACATATCTTTATTCGAGCACTGTTGTACTTGATCACGGTAGTGTGTGCAGCAATACGGATGAGCTTTCTAATAAACCTTGCAGCACTTTGGCTAGATTAAATATTTTATTTATGCATTTAATGTTTTATGTAATTTTATTTAATGCTTTTAAGTAATTAAGCTAAGTTAGCTAGGTTAAATAGAAATTAATTAAGTACATAATTATGACTGCTTCGAGCATGTGTATGACACTTGGTAATCTGAACAATGCTTAACGTTTGGTAACCCAACAACATTATACGTTTTTAGGATGTGTATAAAAAGTGGGACTAGATACTTATGTTAGGAATAGTTAGAGATTAATTAGTTAGATTAAATTAGCCACTAAAAATTACTTCATTCCTTTATTTTAAGCACAAAGAACATACACCATAAAAATGATAAAACTCATATGCCTCAGTTGCACTTAACTATACCCTTGCATTTCACATCTATAATTGGAAAGACAATGATTGTAATGATTAGACTTCACTTCCTAGAACCAATGTACTTGAAGACTTGAGGTTTACAGAATTCTACCGGATCACGTGTGAATGCTTGTGATTTGTATGGTTGACCACATGGGCATTAGTCACTCATCACAATGCAATGGTTTTGCAACATCTCATTTCTAAATTGGATGCATTGCAATAATTAAAATTTTTACTTACATCCATTAAGATTATCAAATTAGTTTTAGAATTCATTTTTCAAAATTACATCTTAATGTTAAATTGTAGAATCGAGTCTATGACCTCGGGTTGAGGCTAAAACCCTTGCTACTAGGCTAACATTTGATTATTATAAAATAACATTATACCAAATCAACATATTATTTGAAATTAATGTTTCAGATAACATGATTTTAATCCATAGTTCTTTCATGTACAATGTTTCAATAGTACCACCTATACATGAAACACAAGTAATACCTTTTGATCCCCATATATAAAATTAGGCAACAAAGCATAATTTTTGAAAAAGCCCTTAATGTAATAGTACTACTCTGGTGAAGCATTTTTTGGCACCATCCTTGAGTTCAAGATTAGCCAAATGATCCAAAGTGGATCCAAGATGAACTACACCTCGATAGTTACAACACCTACACTCACAACATAAGCATACATCACTTGTTAGTGCATGGGTTATGAGTCTATTAGATATGCTACATGAAAACATATAAGTTACATGATCAAACTAACACACAGAAAAGTAAGACTACACCAAACACATATATTAATAAGAGACATCATTATCCTATAAGAGATAAGACACATTCCTACTTTAACATATATAGCGCTAAGCCTCACTCTTGAAGAGAAGGACAGTGGCCTGGCTCCTCCACAAGCCTAAATATTCTTATGATGAAGTACACAAAGGAATCAGGGACAATGTAGTTCTTTAGTGATGGTTGCGATAGCATAGAACCTGTGAAAATCTCCACGCTCCTCCAACTCCCTTTGTAGAGGAAAACAACATTCAATCCACTAATAAGGCATGTTTTCCTACGCTCTCCCCTACTTGAAAGAAGTAATGTCCTTAGATCTTAAGTCTTTGTCTGTACATATCTTCAAATGGCTAGGGTAATTTATGATAAAAGTACAAGTGTTGAACTCAACATCCAATTGAGATTTAGAGATGCCCACACAACCTAGGTTAAGGAAGAAAAGGCTTGTGAAAAGGGTTAATTATTAAGGAAAATTTACCAAAACCAATGTTGATCCTTTTGTGACTACAAGTGATGCTAAAAGAAATGCCTACGGAAGAAGGTCTTTTGCAGGCATGAAAATAAAGCCAAGAAGGGCTCAATGGAGGATATGCCCATGAAAAAATTGTAGCACATACAAGATAGCAGCTCAAACTTTGCATGTTTGTTAGATCCATGGGATGATGAGAAGAAACCTCAATCCATCCTTCAAGAATGTTCTGTATAACCACAAAATTTATCAACATAACAATCAAGGTTAAAAGTATACCACCAGTAGCGGGAACAAGAAGAATCATCTTCAACAGATTCTTGAAGACCTTTGCAAATTTTGTAATCTTCAATATCTGTCCAATATTTTTGTCACTCTATCATTTTATATCCATCCACTCAAATAAAATTCTATAATGTGGCACTCAAAGTCAATAAGTAGTTAGCATTAGTAAATAATCCCATACCTTTCCAATATTTTGTAAGGGACTTGTTCCTCCTTTTGTTCACTCGAGGACAAATTTTCATTTAGTCGTGGAGGTATGATGAATCATATTTTGTCTAGCTCAGATATCAGATATTGGATACCCAATATCAGGATCCAAGAAGTAATGTCAAATATTTGATATCATGGCATGTGTGCTAGCCTATAAATATAGTTCTTGGGTGCATCATTTGGGCATAAGTTTTTTCCAGTAGAGTAGTGGAACACTAGTAGTTTTATTTCATAGTCTTAGAAAATAGTCAGTGAACGCCCATGGTGTGGATCTAAGTCAATTGTATAGCATCTTATTCAAGTGGCAATGTCCCTAGACACATTCCATGAATGACAATAAAATCAAGATTAATTCTTATTCATTATAGTACTTTAACTTAGATTAGATTTACTTTCCATGCAATTTACTTTTCATGTACTTAGTTAATATTTACATCTCTATGCATATTAATGAATTGGCAGAATCAATGTAACCAATTTCAAGCATAAACACGTATTCACTTGGTAGCCCTAGCAACGTTATTACTTGGTTCGCCCAGTATCATAGTGCTTGGTAATCCCAATAGTGGATACGTGGGTTCAAGACATGTATGGCAAGTTGGGAACATATACTCATTACCCATAGGCTAGTTTAGACTTTATTTTCTATTGTTAATTAGTTAAATAACTAATTTTTTTATTACCATTAGGAGTAGCTTAGGGCCGAACAACATCAATTATCATATGCCTCACTTTGGACTACACCATACATGACAAAGCTACCACTAGTCCAAGTGGGAAGACAACAAACTACTATCAAGACATAATGATCTAGATGCACAACTAGTTCCATCCATAGAATTCAATTGGATTATGCGTGAATGCTTGTGATTCGTATGGTTGGGCGTAGGGGTACCTTGCCGTTCATTAGGAACCAATGTCGATTTTATTACTATTCATAAATTATGTCCAAGTATAATGCTACTCAAATAAAGTACATTTGATTAATTCATTCCATGTTGTAAGTACTTAGAAGGAAATTTAGCTAAGTCTAATGGAAGAAAGCTGCAAAATTTTGGCTACTAAAATGAGCAAAGAAGCTGTACATGGAGATGGTAACATTTATATAGGCTTTTGGTGGAAAGGAATCAACACATGCATTAACATATCAAAGAATACATCAACGGGGATGCATCAACAAGGCTACATTAACAAAGGAGACCAAAAAATATTCATCATACCCCCATGATTAACTAAATTTTTTTTCCTTGAGTAAATAAAAAGGAAAGAAAGTTATTTACAAAATTTGAGTATGGAACTAACAACATACTAACAAATGATAAAAACATACAACTCTAAGTATTGCATTACAAAATGTTTGAGTGCTTACAATGATGAAAAATAAAATTGGACACTAGACAAAAAAATTAGCAACCATTAGCCATATAATATTGATCGAGATAAATTCATCACACTGTGCCTAAAGGTGAAGACTCTGATGGCTCAAATATTCATTCATTACATCTTGGTCGTACTAGTGGTCTAGGTTTCCCTACTGTTGTTGTTGCTTTTTTTGAAAATTTGAAGGCATTCAACAATGCTGTCATCTTTCCTTTCTTGCTCTATGTCATTGATGGTCCAAGTAGCATCACCTAGATTGGCTTGCATTGGTACATCCCATGAACATGACATTGTAAAAAAACATCTTCTTCATATTCACAAACCAGGTTATAAAACATTTACATTTTATGTCATATGTACAAATAAGATTTTGCAATTCTTGGTGATCATTTATTCTTCTAGCTAGGTTCTTAGTAATTGATTGTTGGTCTTCAAAATTACTCTTAAGAACCTTAAGCTCAATGTTAGCTACTTCTAGTTTTTGTTTTGTTTCATTGCGGAGCTTGAACTCTACCTCATAGAGAAGGTAGGAGCTAGCCAATTTCTTTTCCAACTCTAACCTTGGTCTTCTTAACGTTAGCATTGCTAGGTTTGCATAATGGAGGTTTTCTAACTCTATATATTTTATTGTCTCTTCAATCTGCAATTCCTTCAGACAAATTTCTACTTAGTTGTACACATTGAGTCCATCAAAGATGGGCTACCATGCATCATCTCTTTGTTAAAGTTGTTGGATGGCTTTATTTAACTTCATTCTTCCTAGCTTGATTTCTTTCTCATTTATCTTCTTGAGCATCCCAACCTAGTCCCTATAATGATTCTCTACTTTCTCATACTCAAGGGCTTCATTCTTTCATGTGGTGATCTCAATGGCAACCTTTTGGCAAAGGCTATGAACTTCCTCCATTAAGAGATGTTGGTTCTCCATAGCCAAACTCTTGACATCTTAGTTTACCTTAGTGAGCTATTCTTACTACTGGTGGATGTACTTTAGTAATTGTTCCTTTTGCTCCTCGGCTTTTTGTAGGCATTGGTTTTTAGAGTTAGAATGAGATTCTCCTTATGCATGTCTCAAAGATCATGACTAGTAGAATTTATCATTACTTCAAATAATGATACATTGAAGAAAATCATTTCATTAGCATTCTTATCCTCTTGAAGTTTTTGCAAAAGATATTGGAAGGATTTATCTCTAATAAGTTATGGTCAAAGAATGGATGGATCTAATAAGTAGGCTTTCAATTCCACAACCTCTACTAGCAATAGTCTATTAATATGGTGGCTTCCTCAAGTTGCACTTGGATAATTAATAGCTTACATCTTGTTTCTAGTATCTACGACTAGATGGTTGAAATGTATTTTGATAAATAAAGGATCTTTGAAATTGGTTGCCCAATTTCAACTAGACACTTTAACAATATCATGTGTTCTATTGTGCTCATTTCCTTGATTCTCACTCCTACAAATGTTTGAATGTCTCCCATTGTAACAATATTAGGAACAGATTCTGTAGGATCACTCAAAGCTTCTCTAATCATATTTTCAACCACATTTGCTAATGTCTCATAGCCCTTGTGTGATATGACTAGGACTGTTGCATCTTTCCCCTCCTCCAACATGATAAAGAAAGCCACTATGTTTACAGAGATTTTAGGAAACAATGATCCAAGAAGAGACACAATGATCTCTCAGGCATTAGAAATAGCTTAAATAGGAGCCAAGTTTCTTTGTACAAAGAACATGTGGGCTAGATCATCCTTCAGCCAATTGATGATGCTTGTGACCTCATTAAGATGGCTCATGGTTGAAAATTACATTGAAGACTCACAACCACTTCTTGAAGCTTATTATTGTAGCTACTTCTCCCTAATTTTTCTTAGGTGTTTTGCAATTGCTACCATTTTAAATGTCATTTTGGTATTGCATGAGGTGGTGGAGGTAACACTTCCTCTTGGAGCTTGGCAAGGGCTTTGTCTTTTATCATCTCCTACTATGATACAACATGAGCCTTATATACTACATCATTAGAGTAGCTAAGAATTCATCCCCTTTTATAAAGTTTCTTGATGAGACATGGAAAGGATTATGTCTTCCAAATATTTTCATTGTTCTTAATTTCTAAGAAGATGAGCTCAAGAACGTTGACTTGAAATTCCCTACTTAGAGTCGTACATGTCCTTGCCAAGAAGGCTATAATCATGCTTAGCCTTACCATTGGATTAAGATGATAGAATGTAATCTTTAGGTAGGCAGTCTTTACTTTGGCAAGGGCATTGTACTTCTTATGGTACACTTTATAGCATCATTGCATCCATTCTTTCTTTACTTCTACATCCACTTGAGTGGAGACTTCTGCTAGCCTTATCCTAGTGCTAGGTAATTTGAAAGCTTCAACAATGGCCTCTATAGAGTAAGAGATGGTGATATCTTTGATCTTGACAATTGCATCTCCTTGATGATTATTCCAACAAAGGTATGTCTTCCCAAGGTACCATTTCCCACTACTAGAAATGGTTGACCATAGCAGAGTACCTTGCAAGTACATTTTGACCTTTTTTGATGCCAAATCTAAGAAAGGTCCAGAGTTTAGTTCTTGGAGAACTATGCTTTAGACCTCATTTCCTCTCACGTTATCTAGGTAGGATTTTGTGAGAGTCACTTCCATATTTGGCCAGGTAGGATTTTGTGAGAGTCACTTCCATATTTGACGTAGGTCTTCAAACCTCATTTTTCTTGGACTTCCTTGTTTCTATGATGAGAATCTGCTAAACAAATTCTACAACCTATTCTTCTTGCAAGGATCCAATACCATGTGTCACTTTGATGGTTTGCCCATGTTGTTGTGATTATTATTGTTGTTGCCCTCTTCCTTCCTTGATCTTTTTTCCCTAGGTTGCAATGGCCTAGCTACCTATTATCCTCATTTTGGTTCCATCTACAATTACATAAATAACCCTGGATGAGTTTTTTGACCTCATCTCTTAAGTCTATATACCTTTTGATTGTTTATCAAATTAGTAATAACAAAATATTTTTGGCTATTAAGCTTTCGAGTGGTCAGAGATGCACAAGAATATTTATTTTAAAATATTGATTCTAAAGGTAGGTAGTTGTTCGTAGTTTCTCTTTTTAATATTATCTCAATATTATTCTAAAATCTAATCTATGGGGTGTTAGCAAAATTTGTTGGCAAATTTAAGTGTTGATGCCCCCATGATGTAGAGTGTATCTTTAAAAGCTCAGGGTTCAAAAAACAAGTCAAATTAAGTATTTTGTGAGGAAGTAACGGCTTATGGAAGATTTTGGGCTCTAAAAATTACAAAAAATACCTTCATGTTTGAAGAAAAATGCGAATTTGGTGCTTAGTGTTGCACATATTTATTATTATTTTTATTCTACATTGATGGAGATGCATCGATAGGAGTGTGTCATATCAAATTGCATCAATGAGGATGTGTCAACATAGTTATTCACACACAATTTTTCACTAAAGAAACTAAGGGATTTTTGGAGAGTCTGGAAGTAAAACAAGATTTAATGGTAACCAAAAAGAGGTGAGAAGAAGGAAAACAAAAAATATTAGGTTCTTGATCAAGAATTAGAATGAAATAAGATTTGTGGATGCTGAATGGGACATGCCTCTAAAAAAACCTAGAACAAAACAAGAGAAAAAAAATAAGAGAGCATAAATTTGAATGATGAAAATCACTAATATTGCAATAAATTGGATCAAGGCACGTGATAATGGGGTTTAAAATATATGTTCTAAGAGCTATGCAATTGGATCCTCCCTAAAGCAAGCTAATGCTTAAAAATATCCTTACATAACCACATCATAGGGAGTCTATGGGCACCTTGGATATTTAATGTTCATTTAATTTAAACACCATCCCAATATAACTATTATCTTAGAATTATGTATTCTACAAAACTAAACTTATCAGATAACCATGGTACATAGCAATGAGATGAGAAAAATGGAGTTGTAGAAAAATTTTGAAGAGATATTAGAATATGAGAATATGAATCATTATGGTAGAAGGTCCTTGTGAAGGGTGTATTTAAGGTGATCTATATACTAGTTTTTTTAGGTTTCAAACAATTTCATACCACTAGTAGTGGCCTTGCATTGTTGTGCTCCTCCCTTCTCATCACCATGAAACTATAACAACCACATAAGATGATTGTCACTCCAAAAGAAGAAGAAAAAGAAAAACTGAAGTAGGTAGAGGTTTTAAGGAAGAAATTTGAGCCTTATTTAAAAGGGTGCCTTTAGGTATGGATAACATGTCTTTCCAACTCCATAACCAATGCTTGTATCTTAAGAGATCTTTAAAGAAATGTGTTTTTATTCCCATTTTTTGTCTTTTTTCAGAATTTAAGAATTACACTTTCCAAAGATATAATTCCTTTTGGAATTGCAAGAGGACTCATGATAGCTTCCTTAGGGAGTCATAACACTCATGGAGGGAGGCAAGAAGATAACTCAACAAATCTACTTAAGAGCACACCCTTTTTCATTTCCACTTGGTCCTTTTCCCATTTTTAGGTAATGAGATCACAAGTTATTTTTAGTTTCAATGAAAGAGAATCATAGTGTTGCCATGATACAAATCTCATTTTGAGATAGATAGAATGGATGGCTGTTGCAAGCGCACTACCTTGTACCATTGTATGACTAAAAACTCATTATTAGAGAGCATAATCCAAAAAAAAAAACATTGGCTTGCATATGCAAATGACAGCCTTGACAATTGCAATTAGTAATTATCAACATTTACAAAAGTAAAAGAATAAAATTAGACATTATAAAAGGAAAAGAATAAAATTAGACATTATAAAAGGAAAAGAAAAAGAAATAGGAAAAGAAAAAGAAAGTGAGATAAAATAAAGTAGAACATATAAGAAAATGAAAATGTAAAGAAAAATGGACACGTATGAAAAATAATGTAAAACAAGAAAGATAAAAACTTCCATACTTTCTAAGGCATTAGAGTAGATGGTCTTCTTCCCAAAAACTGATTGGAAATAGGAGATTTTGAAAATAAAGTAAGCTCATCCTTGCATTGAGATGTTATGTTTGCTGCTAGTTGCTTGGAAATCTTTAAATGATTTCAATTATTGTTTATTGACTAGCATGTTCTTTTGAGGGCTTGTTGGGTGGTAGATTTTCATATTCCTATAAGAAAAAGTTAAATGTACAATATATGGTTCTTCCCATAGCATTTGAAACTTAGTTCATTGAGACACATGCATGGGGTTCTAATAGAGAACATTGTCTTCTGGTTAAAATGCAACTCTCCTTATTTGGGCATCATGTCATTGCTTGTGGTATGCCTTGTGCACTTCATTCATTGTCAAGGCTACCCTTTGATTCTCATCTAGTATGTTAAGCATAATTAATCTTTCCTTCTACTCCAACTAAATGTCCATGCAAGGTCACATGTAGTTGTGAGTGTATGGAATTCAGTTTGGATTGGAATTTTTTAAGTAACTTTTTGTGCACCAACTAATAAGAAGAGTACCCTATTGAGAGTTTCTATGTTGAGCGATAGGCCCATAGAGTGTTGTTGAGTTTGGTGCTTCAATCCTTCCTATACCTATTAATGATTCTTGTGATATCCTAATTGGTGACTTCAACTTGACTGTTGGCTCAGGCGTAATAAGGAGTCATAATTTTATTTTCTACCTTGAGGTGTTACATCAACTTGTGGAATGTCATGCCAGTGAAATGGGTTTCATTATTAGAAATTAATGCTCTAGGCACACTAAACTTGTTTACCACCTATTACTAAAAGAATCAAGGTACAGTGAAAGAATTACAGTTGATAAAAATTGTAGCTTTAGTTCATTTGGTACAACAATCAACAATGACAATAATGTAGGACCTCCTCATTGGACATGAGATTGATTAATCCTGTGAAGTTAGTTTCCAAAAGCTCAAAAGGCTTTAGTAGTTGAATCCATTGTCAAGGCTCTTCTATCCTAGTCTTCATCCCTTTGTCTAATTGACACCACTCACATGAATGGGTGAAATGATGGGTATCTTACAAAAGCGTTGGCAAAGGTATTTGGTCATCAGGATTTTAAAGGTTGTTTTCCTTTTAAGTAATGCCCCCATAAGGACCCTCATGAGTATCCTATAGAACTTTATGTTGATCATTATCCAGTACAAACCATCTAACCAAGCCATCTACACAAATTTTATAGAGGTTGTCCTCTATTTCCTTGTAGTGTTTGACTTAGTGAAAAAACTATTATGTCTTTTTATGGTCCCATGTTGTAGGAGTCTAATGAGTAAGTAAATAGAAGAGGAATTTATTATACCAATTTATAACCCTTAATGTTGAAACCTCAATTACCTTAGCAAAAAGAAGCTCATGTGGAAATTGATTAGACAAACGATATTCATTGGCCTTGCTATCCCATCTTAATCAAGATAAATGATTGACAAATACATTCTGAGTTCCCTTTCTATCCAGCATTGTTAGATCAAATTTCTATAAAACCACCTATGATATTGTGATATGGGGATTCACTGTTGGTTTATTAATAAGAAAGCAAATGCAACTGTGGTCAATGTGCAAAAAAATTGGGCATCCAAGCACATGGTGCCTAAAATTTGCAAGAGCATACACTAAAGCCATTAATTATTTTTCTATTCTTGTGTAATTAAGTTGTGCACCTACAAAGCTTCTACTTGCATAATTAATGTAATGTGAACTTAATCATTCATCTATGTAAGCACATTTCCCAATGCATAATTGGATGCATCTATCATGATATGGAAAGATTTGGACTAATGTGGCACATGTAGAATTAGCAATTCTATGATCCTCTACTTAATGAGTTGAATGCCTGCTTGCATTCCTCAATCCATTAAAATATCACATTCTTTTTAGTAAGCCCTCTAATGGTTTAGTGATCGTTGAAAAATGTTTTATGAAGTGCCTATAGTAACTAGTATGCACAAGGAATGACCTCATATCTTTCATTGTTTGAGGTTGTTTAGTGATTTCTTTGATGATCCTTATCTTTTTAGGATCCATCTCAATGCCTTTTTTGAGATTCAGTGCACAAGTACAATGCCCTCTTGGACCATAAGTGCCTCTTCTACCAGTTGAGCTTTAGGTTATTGTCCATACATCATTTTAGTACCTACTCAAGATAGTTCAAAACTTGTTCAAAATTAGCACCATAGGTGGAAAAGTCATATATAAAGACTTCCATAACACTACCAATCTATTGCTAAAAGATGTTAAGGATAATACATTGAAAGGTTGTCGAAGCATTACATAAACTAAAAGACATATTTCTATATGTGAAAGTCCCCCAAGGATTTATAAATGTTATTTTGGCCTAATCTTCTTGAGAAATTTGGATTTGATTATAACCACTATAGTCATCCAAAAAAATATAGTAGCTATGCCCTATAGTGGTGTCTAATACTTGATCCACAAATGACAATGGAAAATGATCTTTAAAAGTAGCGATATCCTATAGTCTAAAATCTATGAAGACTTTCCATTGTCCTTCGTTCTTTAGTATAATGACAAGTGGACTCACCCATTCACTATCTACCATAGGATAAATGAATCTAGCTTTGATAAGTTTTTAAACCTTTTTTAACAATTTGTTTTAATTTTGGATTTAACCTTTTTTATGGTTGTCTCTTAGGCTTGATAGTAGAGTATTTGTAGATCCCATGCTAGAATATGCGTGAATCTATCCCTTTTTTCTCATCATATAACCAAACAAAGGCTATTGGCCATTTATTAAATACTTTCAACAACTTTTCTTTCTATTTCTTTATAGGGTGGACATTAATAATTACCGATTTTTCATTGTTTAATAAGACATATTCTAGTAATGATTTAAGTTCTATGGGCTTTGGTTCAGATGTTTTTGGAACTTCCAACTCTTCCCAATCTGTCTCTAATTATTTTCAATTTTTGGCTTCTAAGAGTTGGTATATGATTTGCTTTATTTCATCTATCTTATATATGTATGGACTTGTGAGGATCTCTACTAGTTCCATGCACATTGTAGAGTTGGAGCTATTATATGTAGTCAACCATTAGATGCCTTCATATTTTGTGGTTGCTATGTACAAGTACCTTTGAATATTGGTGGATCTAGCAGACATCTTGCATGCTATAATGGTAATGCTCATGATTGCCCATACCTTCTGTAGGTGGTTGCATTCCATGTCACTCTACACGATGCATGGAACTTTCTCATCTATTTTTTCAAATACATTTTTCTTGAATATTTCCAATTAGAGGTCTTTGATTTATAACTTGGCATCAATTGTACTTAGCCAAGCCCTCCCCATAATGATTGGAAAGTCCACTTTACAATTGTACACATGGATTACTAAAAAATATGTTAGATATAACCACCCACTGATAATAGTCATAATATTCTCAACAAATCCCAATGGAATAGTAATGGATTAGTGTGTAAGTTCTAATCTAATATTAAATTTCTTTAGTGAAGGTAGATTCCATGTATTGTACATCTATTAGGAAATCAAATTGACATTAGAACTTGAGTTTAATAGAGACATACATTGATCATTTCCTGTAATCTATAAATAGATTAGGGGACTCCTAGGATTGGTTCTCTTTCTCTGAAGGTGTCTTGCCTTTATCTAGTTTATAACAACATGAGTTAACATGACAATTTGAACATTTTGTGATTTTTGGTTTGAAGGAGGCTTAGTAAATATCTCTTAGAAAATTTAAGAGGATTCTATAGCCACAAATTCTTATGATGGTTTGGGTGGATTGTTAGGCCTATAAAATGACCTCTTTCAAGGTCTGTACTCAGAATTGCTTGAATTATTTTCCATCTATAAGTTTATGAATATTATGGCATTCCATTGCTAAGGTTGTGGAGATATTTCACCTTACATAGGTAGTGTAGATGGAAAGGGAGTGGAGGCATGAGGTACATGGTGCTACAAGTGATGAGGCATATATGTAAAGGGTGACTTGGCTAGTGGAATTGTAGGTCTATGATATTTGGGAGAATAGAAATGATGGGAACAAGTGTGAATAGTTTAGCCATTTGGTGACATTCATTATTAGACATAGCACCCATATGAATTTGGTTATGACTAAGGGTATCACTACCTTGGTGGTGACATTCCTGATGATTATGGGTTATGTCAATATTGATTGTAGTCTTAAGGTTGAGATGGGATCCCACTTGGGTAGTATTATTCTTGGTGGAACTATTGCCTGTAGTTTCCTTGTAGATAAGGCAACCTTATGAGTGCTTAATTTTTAACAAGTTTTGGATTTAAGGCCTATACCTCAGATTCCTACAAGTGTGATAGAATTGAGCAACAACCCCTTGGATGGTCATATTGGCATCTTTCACATCCTTCATTGATAGAATCAAAATATTTAACCTCTTTTATTGTTGTAGCCTTACCATTTTAATGGTAATAATCCTATGCACTTTTTCTATTATACTTCTTAGCACTTTCTCTTTTCTTTAGCTCTCCTTCTTCCTTTGCTACCTAGGTGATGAGCCTTTGGATCTAATGGGCCCTTGTTTCTTAGATTTTCCTTTAGGAATAGACTCCAAGAGTCTCCAAAATTTTTTCCTTAAGTCCATCTATGATGTAATGAGGCTAGTCCTCCTAAGAGAAACCATGGCCTGGGCATCAGTGTAATAGTGAATAGTACCTTCCTAAGGCTACATCAAGGGATTCATGATTACCCTGTTCCCACCCTTAAATCTTTTTCCTCATGTTGAACACTCAAGGGACGTTTAATACTTATCACTAAATAGCTCTGGCATCATGCTCCATATATGAATAAATTCTACTACCAACTTTCAAGTTGATTTATAAGTATCCTAGGGAACAACTTAAGCATTTGTCAATCATTTTCAAATTTTTGCAAGGAACAAGTATCATGGAAGGCTTATAGATGGTGATGTAGATCAACATTGTAACCTTTCTTAAACTTAGGGATATTATTCATATTTAGTTGTTTGATCCCACTATCCCTTTAATGCCTGATCAAGATGTGAACTACATCATGAATGTTGATCATGCTTCTTGTACCAAGTAATGGTTCATCATAGTACTATCATTCATTATGATCCCTTTCATGTCCATATCTCTTATGGTGTGGTATGATATGCCTTCTTTCTTGATGATGCTCTTGTTTGTCTTATTGTTATTTACATTCATTTCTTCCATCTCTATGATGGGATCTTCTATCATCTTCACCTTTCCTTTGATCATTCTCCCTTTGATCCTAGTCATGTTCTCCCTCATTAGAATTAGATGATGAGGATGGAGATCTAGGAGAGTTGTGTTGGCTTACTCTCCTTCTTTGGTCCCTTGGTTATTCTCTTTCTTAGTGATTGGGAGACCTTGGTGTTACAATAGGAATCATTGTAATAACAAAATATGATACAACTTAACAAGAAAATGAGCTAGGCAATTTCATGGTCACCTAATGGTTTAGAAAAATTAAACCCTTGAATAACCTTCCTCAAACTAAAAGGGGACTTAGGAATCAATGAAAAATCTGATAATCTAAGCCAAAGGTTTCACCAATGTTAGAAAATTAAAAGTGAAAGAAAAAGAAATGCATGGAATAGCAAGATAAGAAAAAAGAGAAATAGAAATCATATGCAGATTTATGCAAAATGAGACATAGTGTGCATCTAGCCAATAGAAGAAATAGCTAGTGCAAAGAAAAATAGATCTAATTTGTTCAAAATGTTAAACCAATGACAAACATGGAATACAAAAACTAGATTTGCAAAGAATCTAGAAAATGCCAAAGATAGAGAAGCCCAATGGCAATAAAAAGATTAGAATGGAACAAAGAACCTAAAGTAAGACTTTCTAGGATATGTACTAGGAGTTGAAGGCATCTTATGAGTAGTTTTTTTAACTTTTTTTTTTTGCTCTAGTGTGTACACGTGATGTAGATCTGAAAGAAACAATAGTAGATCTAATAGCTAACAAAGCAAATGAAAAGATCAAATCGGTCTGTTGACTTGATTTCAAGCGATTTCTTCATGTGTCAGGAGTACAATAAGAAGGGGATACAATATGTGGGGCATGACTAGATCCTATAAAGCACACATGAAAAATAGATATAACACTCCATAATCCACTCAATTCTCTCAATCACACTATCATTTAAGTAAAGTAGGATATACAAAAGATAAAGGGATAAATAAAGAAACAGAGATAGTAGAAAGATAAAAAGATAAAATAATAAAAAGTAGGGGAAGAATGTTAGTGACATCACTAATACACTAGTGGTGGGATGCTATGTTGTAGAAGTGGGACATGCTAAACCCCTAAAGCTAACCTCTCCCTTACCTCACTCATATGCAGAATTTACACTTCTTACATCACTCTACACTCAACACTCCCTCACTACATTGGGAAAGAGACACCCGTTTGGCCTCACTAACACTAATACAGAGAGGAATAGAAACAAATTAGAAGAGGATATGAAGGAAAAAATAAAGATATAATATAAGGTAGTAGAACTTGCAGTATGAAAAAGTAAAGAACAAAGAAGCATGCAAAGAAAAGAGGATATCACCCATACACCTATCATGAGGACGATATTATGCCACAAATGTATGGCATGGCTAAATCCTATAATCTATATGGCCAAAAGAATTCCATATATATATCAAAGTAACCCCTCCCTATCCCACTTGAAAATACACTCAATCATATCCTCACATAAGAAAATGAGATATCCAATCACTCAAAAGCCTCACTTGTGTTGGTGAGCACACAAAGTAAAATGATATAGATAATTGTTAGCAACCTTTTGGAATAGCCAATGTTTTCCTTTGATCTCATGATTGGTGTCATGGGAAATGAAGGTGTTCCTTCAAACTTGAGTTTAGATGCTTATTGGTCTCTAGCAATACCAAGGCCTAGATACCTCCAAATAAACTCAATGGTAATAGAGTGAACTAAGTGTAAATGTGTGCTTGTTGTTATGAATATTGAAATGGTTGGGTTTGTGTATGAAATTGTAATTGGCTATTATAATAGAAATTTAGCTAACCTTGTCAACTACTGTAAATCATTAAAGATTCCTATTTTATCAAGTCACTTAGTCTATATAGTCCATATAGTATGTTGCTTGAAACAAATAAAATTTCACCACAATGCTTAAGCAAAATTCTGCAGAAATCTACTCCTAATTTTCCCTAAACAGAAAGATCCACACAAAAAACTAGAAATAAAAAAAGATTCAATGGATTTTAAAAGAAAGTAGATTTGTATAAAATCTCAAACATTCAAGCAAGATAAATTGAACATGAGGAAACACTTCGAAATAAAGCTATTCCAATTCAATCTAAAATATCACAAACTTTCCAAACCTTATGAGCTCAATAAGCAATTTTGTAAAAGAAACTCTTATTAAACTACCAAAATGCTTTGTAAATGACAAAATACAAGCTATTATTTGGCTAGTTAAATAGTTTTGAAGAATTGAAAATAATAGATCTATTAGAAATGATTTAACAATTTCAAGATTGAAACATCAAGGAAATTACTTTAAAAATTGAAGCTATTTCAAGTCATCTCAAAGCATAAAAGATGTTTCTAGACCCTCTAGAGTCAAATAGGAAATTTTATAAAGAAATTACTTTTAAATTGCTTAAGAAGCTTTTCAAAAGGTAGCACAATCTCTTATATGGAAACCACATAGAAGTCCATAATTGCACAAAAATAGAGCTATAAGAGCAATAACAAAATCCCAAAATTAAATGTCAAGCACAATACAATCTAAACCGTTAGCTAAGTAACTAAGATAAAATGAGAAGAAAATAACTCACAGGATCTAAATAGAGTAGCTAAATTAATGCAATTAGCAATCCATGCTTTTCAAAAATCTCCAATAATTCTTCCAAGTTTCTTCCAAAATTTCACCATATATTGTTTTAAAAATTCAATGTAAAATGTTTGGATGTTATAGGTAGATCATCTCTTTCTCTTAAAACAAAACAGAATGGATGATTAATAGAATCCCCTTTCAATCATAAAGTCTACTTCATTAAATGGCCTAAATGTGCCAACAATAACATAGGGAAATAGGAAGAAAATAGTTAGAGATATAGCATAATACGATATAGAGAGAAGGTATAGATGCAAAGTAGTGCAAGAAAAATAAGGTTTAGAGCAAACGTGTTGTCCCAACATAGTATGTATCCCCTCATTGTAGAAATGAACTTATAAAAAGCAAACTACCCCTGGGAGAACACTCATGTGGTCTCAAACAACCAAAAATTTTCATGTTGTAACATGGCTACATGTAGTAGTACTTAAGGTAGATTTTGTTGATAGGATATAGAAACTAATTTCCTTTTAGATTAGATAGAATATAGGTGTCATTTTGTACAGACTAAACCACTAGGAAAGAAACCTACTTGTTGGGAGAGAACTTTGTATCTCTGGAGTTTAGAAAATGACAAAGTACCAAATAACCTTTGTAAATATCTCTGACTTGAACATGTCTAGAATAATGGCATTGAATATCTATTTGATATTCATGCAAGTGATGAAGAGCAGCTTATTGATGTTCCTTGAGAAGATCTAACTTAATACATCGCATGCTATTGTTGTCCTAATTTGAACACTAATCATTTAGTGCAACATAGAGAGATGGGATATGGAGCTCAACTGATAAGATTTCCTTAGAACCATAAATTAAGAAATAGAGAGTATAACCAATAGCTATATAGAAAATGATACAATAGACCTAGAGGGCATAGGATAACTATGTGTACTAGTTACATTGGATTTTATTAGCCATGATATGAAAAAAGTAAATAAGATTTTTATTGGTGGACTCTGCTTAATCATTAGACTAAGGATATTAGGGTGATAAAAAAGATTGAGTGATGTGATACATAGAAAAAAAATTAGCTACCTCCTTACTTTTGAATTGAGGCATGTTGCTAGTTACAATTTAGAGAGGTATGCTAAAGTGAGTTATTATGTTGTCAAGAATGAAGTAGTAGATGAAGTGGGACTTACTAGAAAGTAAAGGAACAACCTCTACCCACTTAGTGAATTGTTCTATAGTAGTTAGAATGAATTGATGTTTAGAAGATGAAGGAGGAATAATAGCATTAATGAGATTAAAATCCCATTTTTTAAAGGACCATTTGATTTGATACATGTTAAGCTTTTGTGAAGGAATACAAATAATCAAGTAATGCCTTTGGCTAGTGTCATATGTCTTGACTAAGTGATACGCATCTTTGGCTATGGTTAGCCACCAATAGTTCAAAGAAATGATGTAAGAAACTAGGGAGCATGAACATAAGTATCTAACACAAACTCCTAATTGAACCTGATCAAGGACTATCTTGGATTCTATAGGACTACGACAACATAGAAGAACACTCATAGAAGAAACTTGATAAAGGATATCACAATTCACTAAGTGGAAAGGTTGACTACATTTTCATAAGGTGTCCTTTTGAGTAGGTGTAAGATGACTAGAAGTTTCCCCATTTGTAAGGTAGTGAAGAAGATTAGTTTATTATTGATTGTCATGTTTCATATTGATAGCGCTTACTAATACATTAGGAGATCATGTGACATGTATCAAGAAAACTAATTGCATGAGTGAATCTCACATAGCAAAAGAGTCATCATCAATGGCAAAGGTTGCTAATGCATTGACTAGCATGATTCTGGAATGTGGGATGTAGCTCAAAGTATGAGTAGAAAATGAAAAGATAAGTTCCTTAGCCATTTGTAGGCAATAAACTAAGTGGGAAGCCTTGCAATCATAGTCATCATTAACCTGGTTTATAATGAGCTAAGAGTTATCATAAACAATAATAATTTTGACTTGATTTTACAATGTTAGCAAGAGACCTTGTATTAGAGCCTGGTATTCAGTAACATTGTTAGTATAACAGAGATCAAGTTTGTAAGCCTAATAGAGAATTTGGTTAGTAGAAAGAATGGGGATATAGGTTGCACTGGGTTTGAAGAATGTATGTGCTCCATCGAAGTAAAGAAAAACATCCAAATTCTTAGCATCAACATATAAGCTATGAATAACATCAATTGTTTCGAATGAAAAGATGAGATCAACTATAGCTTGATCTTTGATTGAGTGTTAACATAGAAAACAAAGATCAAACTGAATAATGAGAGTTTTTGAATGAGCTAGGCAATGGTTCTTGGATGGATTATTAATAATGACTTTAAGGATGTTATGTTTACTAATAATAAAGACCTTAGCATTGAGAAGATAATATCTCCAATTTTTGAGGATGAAAACAAGACTTAGGAAAGAATTTCAATTTATGATTATGTAGTATCAAAGTCCAAAAAAGGATGAGATATGTAATATATAGGAAGATCAACTCCATCTTGCCATCTTTGAAAAAGCATGATGGATATGGAATGGTTGGATTAAGGTTAGTTGAACTATAGAGGATGAAGAATGAGAAGAGTAGTTAAGGCTTCTTTGATTGAATCAAAGGCCTTTTAAAATTCCTTTTCCAAGACTGGAAAGGTGGATTTATGAAGCAAATGGATTAGAGGATGAAGGCAATTAGTGAGATTAGAAATGAAGTGATGGATCAATTAAAGATGACCTTGAAGAATATGCATATCTCAAATGTCTTTAAGAGGTGCAAGATCTAAGATAGAGGTTAATAACTATACTATCTTGAAAAATAAGATAACCCAACATCTTTCTCATGAGGAATTCAAAAATGCACTTATTGGGATTAATATGTAGGTTAAACTTTTCATTGCGAGTTAGAACTTAGTCTAAGTTAGAAACATGATCAGTTACTAAGATGTATTTGATGGTTAAATCATTAATGTAATCATTAACTATTCTGAACATCATGTCATTGATAATGAAATTCATAATTTATTGAAAGGTACCTCCAACATTCTTGAGTCCAAAGAACATTTTAGTGTAGCAAAATATTCCCCAAGTAGTCATGAAAGTTATATATTGCTGGTGCTCTGGATTTATCTAGATTTGGTTATAACTAAAAATCCCATCCATAAAGGATAGAAGAGCATGACCAACTTTAAAATTAATTAGCTAATCAATGTTAGGTAAAGGAAAGTAATCCTTAAGAGTAACCATATTAAGATCATAAAAGTGAATGCATATGCAAATGCCACCATTCTTTTTGGAAACTACAATTATGTTAGAAACTCAATCAAACTAGTTGGCAAGACAGATGAATCTAACATTGAAGAGTTTAGTTATGTCTTCTTTTATAGAAAGAGCTAAAGTACGATAAATTTTCCTAACCTTTTTTTGATAGGTTTGGAACCTTCTACCAATATGATGTTATATTGAACAAGCTTTGGGTCTAGATCGAGCATGTTGCTATATCTTCAAGAAAAAGTAATTGAATGCTTTTGCAAGGTAGCTAGGATAGACTCCCAAAGGTTTGAAGAGAGAAGAGCACTAAGTTGAAGAGTCTTCTGTTTACCCTTATAACTTAGTACTGGGACATTGATTAGTTAATCATAGTGAGAAGAGTTCTCAATCTAGAAAAGATATTTTTATCTAAGGTAAAGTTTCATCCTCAACAATATCTAAAGTGGATACAAGAGATGTTAGATTTGATGTTAAGAAAATAGGGATCTAGAATTCGATGTATCTATCTTGTAGGATGGATTAAGATCAAAGGTTGATGCAAGGACTGTAGGTATGAAGTCATGTTGACCTAGGCTAGAATCAAGAGATTTGATTTATCTCAAAGAGAAATTGTTAAAAGTTAAGCTACAAAATATCAAAAGCTATGGGATGTCAAAAGTCCTGTAATGCATCTCATTTTGAGGGTATTAATAAATGGTAAGGGGGTGAGGGGGGAGGGGGAAGTTAAACATGAAAGCTTTCATTTACATCAAGTGCTTTTGAGAATCGATGCATGAGTAGACAAAAGAAATAACTAAGCAAACTTCTAAGAATGGCATGATAAGTTGGAGTAGTAGTAGAAAAGAGACTAATGATGGATCTGCCAGCAATAGGGAATTGCCTCAATCCTCTTCACTTCCTTCCAAAGCCCAGATGTAAGTTACCCAAACTCTAGTTAGGAATTTCTATCAAGTTTACTATTACTGTAGTTTTGCTATGATGGCTATGTCAAAGTCTTGGAAATTTTGAAAGATTTTATTAGGTAATTATAATGTTAGACCTAAATCTAATGTTGTTTAGTAGTGTAGAGTAATTTTGAAGTTGAAATTTGAAATTTTAATTTGATTTTATTATGGGAATTCCTATCATAAGTTTAAGTTTTGAAAGTTTTGAGAAAATTTTAGACTTGTAATTAAAAATTGAATGCATGCATTAATTTTATAGTTTATCTTGCCAATACACTGAAAACACATCAAAATATAGGTTTTATAGTATATTTTTATGATAGAATTGAGCAAAATTTGTGATTTAACATAGCTGCTACAGGGCATTGAGCAACATGTAACTAGGGCAACAAATTTTGCAATTTGTATGTTATTCTTAGCTAAATCTATCAAATGCATTGGATAGGATTAATGGAAATGTAGCAAAATTGACATTTTTATGAATAGATTTGAAATCATTCTTGTAAAATCTTGAGAAAATGTGATTTTGGGTTGTTTGTAGAAAGAACATGATGTAGAAAGAACTCGATGTGAGGTTTCCACACGCAAGCAGTTTTACTAAATGCTAAGTGTTAGGGTGATGTCACATCTTAAAAGTACTTTTTGACATGAAACATCAAGAATTTGACATCATGACATGATGTTTTTACCAAATGTCACATAGAAAAGAAAAAATGTTTATGTTAAAGGAAATGATGTAAGCCTTAAAGTTGTAGATGTTTTATC
Organism: Gnetum montanum; assembly: GCA_015680685.1. Taxonomy (NCBI): domain Eukaryota; kingdom Viridiplantae; phylum Streptophyta; class Gnetopsida; order Gnetales; family Gnetaceae; genus Gnetum; species Gnetum montanum. Next base: position 726,811 of record MNCI01021309.1, on the reverse strand, counting down.
CAAACATCTATTTTAATTTCAATGTCCCATGTTGAATTTGTACCAACATGAAACTTCAAAATTATGGTATGTAGAAAAGATTGCGACATAGATGTTTTTGTCAAAGACCCAAGTATAAATGATGTCTTACATCAATGTTATGTTTTAATGTAAGGCATCAAACTATTAAGTTAGAATATGATGTACTACGTAGAAAACTCAAAATGGTTTTACTATGAGATTGACATGACTTGAAGCATGTTTTTAACATTTTATCGATGTTTTGATGTGAGAGTGTGTTTTTTATGCCAAAGACTTTGTTTGTTTATGTATTGATGGGATGCTACAACACCTAGGATCTTCATAATTGAGCCTATGTACTTCTTTCTTGTGAATGAAAGAAGCATCAAAGAGAACAAGCACAGAAGATTAGGTCCAATCTTAAGAAAATCCTTATTTGAGAATAGCATGTTGATGCCATCTAAACTATGGTCCAAGAATAAAGTTGTCGAGTTTTTGAAAATTCTACATCACTTACTTGCATGTGATGATTTGAATTGAATTGGAAGAAGAGGTAACTTTGCAAACCTTGGAGAGAATCCTTTCTAGATTCCTATAGAGCTCATAGAAATAATCTTTGAGCTATGTTTGGATCTTAAGGAGTTGTCTAGGTATATCCTACTATATATGAAATGCTTGGACAAGCTTTACAAAATAAGAGAGTACTGGTAGGGTAGTGTTGATAGCCCATTGATGCTGGAAACCTAGATTTTCAGGGTAATGTCTAATCCAATACGGTCTTAAATTTTTATTAAGAGGTGAGTTAGAGAGTTTAAAAGGTAAAAAAGAGTTTAGCATTTTATTGTTTAAAAGGAACTAACTTTGAAGTTCTATTTTACAAATTCATTGATTCGAACTTGCAAAGCCTTGATCATTTGACATTCCTACAAAATTTGCTACAAGATCTCTCCCACCATTGATGATTGAGATTGCATAAGTTTTGAAACAAATACAATAATAGAGGATGGCTTCATCCACTATAGAATAAAGTCCATGGAGAAAATGTAAAGTGGCCAAAGGGGTTGAGAATCATCTTGAGGCTAAATTGTAAGCAAAAGTTGGTTTATTTTTGTGTATTTTATTATTTTTAGAGAAACAAAACAAAGTTAACTAATGGTGGTTTATACTTATCTGCAACTTAAACAAGAATTGAGTATGTTAAGTTTAGTGGCTTCATAGGAGTAGTTAAAGAACATGAAGTGAGATCACTATCAAGGTGCAAAGCACCCAAAAGCTACTTCTTAAAGGAGAAGGTATAAGATATTTTGGAATGTTTTGATAGGGTGGGAATTTTATGTGCTTTAGGTTTAAAGAATCCCTACCCTAGTGTGATAGAATGCACAGGTTTAATAAAAATCTATTCAGTGGCAAAAATAATTTCTGTGGTACATGTAAACTAAAAACAAGTGATCATCAATTGGGATCTTGCTACACTAAGGTATTAGCTAGGATTTCTTAGGAGAGAAATAAAGATTAACAATAAAAAGATAGATTAATTTGAACTGGAGACATAGAGAAATCGATAGAATCATAGAAGAGGGATGTCATTAACATCCATAAAGGAAATGATGAAGACTTGAAAAATCTATTCCCTTTGTTCTTGGAAAGACTCTTCTGTAATAAGATTGGATAGAGGTAAAAGCTAACCCCTAGGTGGTTGGATGGGCTATAAGGGGTAATGAACCTAGGAAGGGTAGCCAACTAGGACTAGTAGTCTGAAAAAGGGTACTAGAAGAGATGGAGAAGCTATCCTAGGAGGAAAAAAATAAAAAGAAGAAAATGATAAGCAAGAGGCTCAATTTTAGCTTCTTTTACAAGCTAATAAAGGCAACAACAATATTATTTACTTACAGTGGAAATAAGTAAGGTGATGTTGTAATTGAGGTAGACTTTAGGCCTCCATTGTACTAACACTGTGAATGCCTGATGTTAGCCTATAGAATCAAAGGTGGTGGTTCTTTGACATCAACATCAAAAACTAGGAAAGAGGATAGGTTCTTAATGTTTGAAAGCATTGAAGAATACTAAAAGAAAATAAGCAAAGACATAAAAGTAGGGAAAGAGGGGATTTTGGAGGGCATCTTTGGAACTATAGAGAAAGGAAAAGTGTTAAGAAAGAGAAAACCTCTTTAGGAAAAGGAAATTTCATCTAAGACTCTAGCAGTCAAAGTCTCCTAGAAGTAATTAGAGGCCTAAATAAGTAACTATTTATACGTTTTGTATTTAGGTTTGTTTTTACACTAAGCTTCTTTGATGCAATGTAGTTTATAATTTTGATGCATCTAGAGAATGATGTAACACTAACACTTATTTATTTTTGACTGAAGAAGTTTCTTGAGGTAGAGGGGTGTTAGAACGTGAGGTGAAGAGACTACACTCTAGCCTTCCTTTGATTCCAAAGGAGCAAAAGGAAGGTATGTGTGAGAAGAAAAATGATTTCTTACATAACTTATTTTCATTTAAGAAAATTGAAGAGGATGGAGAAAGTATATCTTCTTTTTCTAACCTTTTCAATTTAAACCTCAATGAAATAGGTTAAGAAGAATAGGAGGAGGGGGATAGAGGAAGAGATGAACTATCAAAGTTTGAGCTCTCTCCTCCACCTTTAGTAGACATCACTCCACCAGCCAGCAAATTAGTTTTAAGTGATGTTAAAAATTTACACATTGAATATTTTGACATAAAAAAACCTTAACCATTTTCTTCTCTTTTCCAAAGATGAAAAGGATAATATAGGCTTCTGTAAAGGATAAGTAGATGATGCCAAAAGGCTTGTTAGAGGATATGGAGACAAAGCTAAAATTGCTATCTCCTAAAGAATGTAAGGGCAAAATATTATTACTCTAGAATAATGCTCATAGTTAAAGATAAAGAATATGATGTTTTATCATTTTGAACGTAGAAATAAGGATCAAGTTAGATAGGGATTAGGTTACTTTCCATGATCCCATAATAAACATTAACATAGTAATAAAGAAGGTTATTGCTAAGAAATAAGTGTTGCTTTCAACTATGCTAAGGAAATGGGATTATTGGTCATTGAACATGTTAACCTAATGTCATACTACCAAATTCATTGGAGAAAGTATTGGAAGAGAAGGAAGAGCATGAAAGACAAATAAAGATGTTGTCAAACCAAGTGCAACTGTTAGAAGCAGAAATCTAAGGCAGCAACATGGTCAAACACAAACCTACTCCCCATGAATATTGGATAGAAATAAATAAAGATGTAGAATTTCAAAGGGAATTGATGGAAAAAAAGTGGTCAACATTGGTGATAACATATTTAATGATCAGTTTAAGTAATTCGACAATAACATGGAAGAGTTAGGAAAGAAAGCATTAGATCAATAAGTGGTGGTATAAGAGAGAGTACCACAAGCTATTAAACTAAAATAAAAGCTTATTTGTAGATGAAGAAATAAGAAGTTTGTTTATCAAATAGACCAAGTTGGAGGAATTGTCTGAGTATTTTACAAATAATGTGGTCATTACTACAATAAAAGAGGAGTAGAGGGATCCTAATGAGGAGTTCACAACAAAAGGGGAAGATGACGATATCTCCCCATATGAGTTAAAGGTTTATAAAGAGGAGTGTCCAACTATTTGATCAAAGATTTCAAGCTTAGCATTTGACAAATTTAATATAGCCAACATGAGTTCAGAGGAGATAGAATAATGATTTCTAGAGATTTATAAAGAGATTCAAGGTAAGGATTAAGACTTTAAGTAATCATTTTATCTTATTTCATCTAAAAGATAAAATAAAATAAAACTAACCTATTTATCTTAATTTTTTTTATGTAGACCCTAGAGAAAGTAGCCAAAGACCAGCAGAGGAGCCAACTCTAATGAATTAATGAAGAAGTTAAGGAAGAAGCTGTTGTGAAAGAATGAGACTATTGACAATTATTTTTTGTATTTCTGTATTATTTTTGCATCATTTAAGTATGACGTAAAAACTTTTGTAAAAACATGTAAAAGGTCAAATTTTTTATATGTTGAAGTAAGACATCACATCAAAATTTATGTGAGAAAAATAAAAGCTTCATTTTTACATCAATTTTGGACATAGCCATCTTTTGCACATTTAGAGTTAGAATTACCATGTTATGTCAAAGCTAACAATCACTTATTAACTTAATGTTGCCCACTAATAATAAGAAATTGAAAGAAAATTCAAAGTAAAAGGATAATGTTAATTTTGTTCATAAACCATAATTTCATGATGATAGCAAATAGTAGGAAATAAGTTGAAGAGAAATGCTAATAGATGTTAGTAGATGTCTACCACTTAGGTGAGCAAAATGCAATAAATAAGAATAGGAAAAGAGCTTACAAATCTAAAGTTACCATATTCATAATGAACCTTTGAGTAGTTGAATAAGAAATATAACAAGAATTCTTCTTCTTAGGTGAGGATATATTAAGTTCATCAAAGCCTAAGTCAACGAACTTAACATTAGAGAGAAACTTATTGCCCAAGTTTGCAAAATTAGCAGTAATCTTAGAGTTTTTAGGAGAGTAGAATACTATGGGCTTGCTACTGGGTTTTAATTGGCTACATCAACAAGGCCTCGTTGATGCGGTCCCATCAATTGGGCCCCATCGATGTGGTCCTATCGACGCATTGTTTGCCGCATCAACATAGGGTCCATTTTTTGCTATAAATATGTGCTCCCCAACAGCATTTATGGCATCAGATTCATAGTAGTAGCAAAGCTCTTATATTTTTTCTATTTGAAAGTTAGAATATTTTTCCTGAGTGCCCGTAGCAGGAGTCATTGAGTGTATGGACCTTTATATGAGCATTGTTGTACCTGAGCACGATAGTATGTATGACAATAAAGATGAGCTTCTTGATAAACCTTGCAGCATTCTAGATAGTTTAGATATTTATTCATGTATTCAATGTTTTCTAGTAATTAAGCTAATGAGGTAATTAAGTGAGATAAGCTAGATAGATTAATTACATAAGTACAACTGCTTTAAGTGTAACATGCATTTGCTTGGTAATCCCAGTAGTGTTATTACTTGGTGCACTCAATAGCATAGTGCTTAGTAACCTAGTAGTGCATACATGGGTTCAGTATGTGTATGGAAAGTGGGACTGAATGCTTATGTTAGGGCAAGTTAAAGATTAGTTAGTTAGTTAAATCAAACTAGTCATTAAACTACTTTTTTACTCTTTTCAAGCACCAAAGAATATAAAACATAAAATGATAAGAATAATATGTCTTGATTACACTTAACCATACCCTTGAGCTTCACAAGTGTAATTAAGAAGCCAAAAAATGATCTTATGCCAAGATTCACTTCCTAGAAGACTAGTGCACCAGAAACTATAAAGTCCATGGAATTCGATTGGATCACCTGTTAATGCTTTATTATTCGTATGATTGGACATAGGAGTACCTCATCACTCATCATTAGCACCATTGCTAGGGATCAAACCCGAGTCCACTGCATGATAGGCGGGAATACTCATCATTGTACTACAACGATGTATAATTACCAAAGCACACTGAGAATTTTATTTGTTTTCCAAGATGTCTTCTTCCCACAAGCATGAAGATGTCAAATTTTCGATCCCACAAGAGTGCGAAGTGGTATATACTCATCCAAATGAGTATGTACTAGACTTTACCTTCATCCTACATTAGGATGAACAATTGTGATGGCATGGTAGGAAGGGCAACATCGTATTGCCCCCTGATCGAGTTGTGCCAAGGATGCTCTTTCAAACTCTTAAAAATTTAGACATCTTAGATCTTTACGAAGAATATGTTGTGAATGGTTATGACACTCGAGATTATTGTCCCACTAAAACATAATGCAAGAGAGATCGACAGAAGGTGAAGCACCATGAGTTTACAAAGGGGAAACACTTCACTAAACCTTTGTTCCTACTAAACGAATATGATAATGTGGATCCTCCCCCTGAGGATCCCCAAAATTAAGATTCTCCACCCTCTATTGTTGGTGATGAGGATGTGACCCTGAACCTATGATCCTTATAGACTAGGTTCAAGAAAAAGTGACAGTCAAGGTAGGGACTCAGGTAAACATCACAATGGTAAGGGATCTAAGGATGGTGGTTGTAATGAGAAAAGATGTGATGGTGGACACCATGGTGGTGATGGTTTTCCACCTTCCTCTTCATCCTTTTCATTCAATTTTGAACATTCCCCTTCATCATTTGGTTCTCATAGAAGTTGCCACAGAAATAATCATGATGAAGGTGATCAACAAGACAATAATGACTGCAGAACTTGTGAAGAACATTGGGGTAACATAGGACATCATCAGAGACAACACAATAATGATGATGACAAGCCTCTATTGGCTACTTGAAGCATGCTTAATATTGTAGAGGCAATAAAGATTCCAACTAGGCATGTGAAGGATAGTTAGATCAAGCACTTAGATATGAACAATATCTCAAGATTTAAGGGGGGATACAAATTTGATCCACAAAACCATCTACAAGCTTTCCATGATGCCTACACCTTATAAAACATTGAAAATGACTGGCAAAAACTCAAGCTATTCCCCAAGACACTCATTAAGAAAGTTGAAAGTTGGTACTGATCCTTGGAGCCAGAATCCATTCACCGATGGAGTACCATGTTAGAACTATTTAATGATAAATACCAAATGTACTCTAGAGTGTCTAACCCGAGAAGAAAAATCCAAGGCTAGAAACAAGGAACACATGAACCCTTGGATGTCACCATGAGTAGATATTATTCACTCTTGCACTGATGCCCTAGCCATGGTTATTCTTAGAGAGAAAAACTCTACCACATCATAGATGGCCTCAGAGCATAAACTAGAAGAACTATTGGGTGTATGCCCAAGGGAGATTATCTAAACTGAGAGCTCATCAAATTCAAAGGTTAATAGAGTAGGTAGCAAAAGAAGAAGATGAGTTGTAAAATGGAAAGTGCATAAGAGTATAATAGGGACCCTTCCATTAGGAAAAGGGAGGTCCAATTTTGTGACAAGGAGGAGTCACCACTGGATGAAGTGGTGAATAGGAAAACCATGTGTATTCAAAAATCTATTTCTAACATTTCAAAAAACATTTATAAATTATGGGACTCTTTGTATGAAAATTTCTAGACTACTATGAAAATTGCTGAGGCATCCAAAGAATAGGATAGTGATCATGACTATAGAAGACAAAAAGAAGCTGAACGTGCCTACCAAAGAGATAAAGGCAAGGTTGCTATAGTATAAGAAGTTGTGGAAACCAACTCTAATGATGATACTAGTTTTTACATCTATCAATATGAACATCTAGAGGAGTTTTTTCCTATGGTGTGACACTTACAAGAGTTTGGGATGTACACATTGAATCCTCAACTAGCATGTAGGTAAGCACTCAGATGATTACCTTATCCTCAAGGCAATCCAAGGTAGTTCCACCAGCAACAAAAAGCTTATTACCTAAGTGGAATTCCATCATAATCATATGAGCAATGCCAATAGTTTTAGTAACCATAATCATAGGGAATGCCACTGCCAAGGTAGTAGTACTCCTATAGGCAACCAGATCCATACCGATACTATGTTCAGCAACTTGTTTCTCCAAGAGGTTCTACAAGCCATGCCTCATTTCAGCATCACTATTACCCTCCAAAGTACCATCAAACACATTCACCATCTACTTAGGAAGAGAACCCATATGCATACCACTCTTTGCATATGTCTGCACACATCCTTGCATCCTCAACCCAATTACGTCATGCTCCATCCATGTAGGATGAAATTCTCCCACAGTCATAGTAACAAAATGCTACAAGGATTGTACATTCACAATCAAATTTTTCATCAAGTGGTTCAAATCATTGATCCAAGAGATGATCCTTTTTCAACCCAATAGTCCTTCCAAACCCTCACAACCTAATGCGGTTGGTCATCTTGCATCACCAATACCCTCATTCTCTACATCAAACACCTTTGAGTGCCCTTCAAATCAAACACCACCTTGGATCCATACTATGATGTTAACTCATGTTGTTTCCAATTAGATTAAGGCTAGCAATCTTTCCATGAAAATATTTGACCTGGGAAGTCCACTAATTTACTTGTAGATTTCTGGACATGAGCCATGCAAGGCTCTTCTTGATTCTTATTTTGGTATTAATCTCATCTCTCATGACATTTACAAGGCATGGAGCCTACCACTTCTCAAGAAGAGCAACATCCATTTAGAATTGGCAGACCAGTCAATCACTGTTCCTTTGGGATTAGTGAAGGACATTATGATCATAGTTAGTGGGTGGTCCTATCCTGTTGATTTTCTAGTGATCAAGGTTGAAAAATACAAAGGTGAATTCCCCATCATCATGGGAAGGCTTGGTTAAGCACATTAGATGCACATATGGGTCTAAGGGATGTCTCCTTGGAAATCTCCAAGGAAAACAAATTTGGAAGGTTGAAGAAGAAGCATATTCCATGCATCGCATATAGCAATAACGGGTGAAATTATGTGCAAAAGATTTGGTCCATCAATAGTACATACATTAAAGCATGCAATTAGCATGCACAAGAAACAGATATTCAAAGGTTCTATACATAGTAGCCACAAAATAGAAGGACATCCAATGGCTAACAACTAACTCAGATAGTAGCACATTATGCATGGAATTAACTAAGAGCCTAACATGTGCTTATGTTGAAAGCATGGATGAACTTGAGTAAGTTCATCACCAACTCTTTGATGATGAAGATGATGATACTTATTGGGGAGATTTGGAAATCCATGATAACTTCAACAAGAGCCCCTAGAGTTGAAAACTCTACCAACCAGAATGAAGTATGCATTCTTAAACAATGGTAAGCCAGTCATAATCAATGCCAAACTTGCTCTTAAACAAAAAGAAAAGTTGTTGAAGGTAATGAATAAATGGCGAATAGCCTTTACTTGGTCATATCTCAAGCTAACTAGAATCGATCTAAGGATATGCCAGCATCGCATTCACATCAAGTTGGCCATGACGTTAAGAAGGCAATCATAGAGATGGTTGAACCCCAAATTGAAGCAAATCATCAAGGAGAAAATAGAGCAACTCCTCAAGGTGCGGTTCATCTATTCCATGGCAGATAGTGAGTGTATTAGCCCACTCGTAATTGTGCCAAAGAAAGATGGCAAGTGGTGGGTCTGCATCAACTTCAGGATATTGAACAAGGTAACATTTAAAGATCATTTTTCATTACCATTTGTGGACCAAGTATTGAACACTATCTTTGGGCATCACTATTATAACTTCTTGGATGGTTATAGTGGCTATAACCAAATCGAAATTACACTAGAAGATCAGGCCAAGGCAACATTCACAAGTCCTTGGGCAACTTTTGCATATTGTAAGATGTCATTTGGGTTGTGTAATATCCCTGTAGCATTTCAATGCTTGGTCCTTAGTATCTTCCAACAGTAGATTAGTAGCAAGGTAGAAGTCTTCATGGATGGCTTCTCCACCTATGGAGCTGCATTTGAGTAAGCCTTGGACCACCTTGAGCAAGTATTGAAAATATGTATGGAAACAAATCTGTAGCTCAATTGGCAAAAGAGTCATCTCATGGTCCACAAAGGCATAGTATTAGGGCACTTAATTTCAAACGATGGGATTGAGATAGACCCATAAAAGATAAGGATCATCCAAGGAATCACATGTCAACTAGAGATAATTCAGGGTATCTGATCATTCCTTGGACATACTGGCTACTATCAATGATTCATAGAGAATTTCTCTAAGATCACAAAGCTATTGGTTAATCTTATGAAGAAATCTTCTTTGTTCATCTAGACCAAGGAGTGCAAACATGCATTCCAATAGTTGAAGAAAAAACTCATAGAAACTCCAATTTTATGGGCACCAGACTAGTTCAAACCATTTTACATAATGACAGACTTATCTAATTATTCTTTGGAAGTAGTTCTTACATAGTTGGACGATAAAAAATGTCCATAGTACATCCACTGCATGAGCCGAAGCATTGTAGGTGGATAGTTGAATTACACCACCATAGAGAAAGAATTTATGGTAATGGTGTATGCTCTTGAAAAATTTAGGCACTATGTGCTTGGTTATAAAGTATTTGTGCATACAGATGATAGTGCCATCCACTTCCTAATGAATAAGTCAATGATGAGGCCCCATATCATATGGTGGCTCATGATCTTACAAGAATTCCATATGAGGATGATAGATTAGAAAGGGACCGAGAACGCGGTCATTGACCACTTCTCTTGACTAAGATGGGATAATAAAGAGGAGGAGAGTCTGCTCTCTGATCAATTCCCAGATGAACTCCTCTTTAGATGAGTAATAAATGACCAAGTACCTACAAAACCAACATGGTACAATGGCATCCTCACCTATTTTCTCACTCAAGAGATGCCACAAGATCTTGACTTTAGAAAGAAGCAACAATTTCTTCATTGGTTAAATACTTTATGGAAATCAATAGACATCTCTACAAGGTGTGCACCGATGGCATGATTCGTTGGTATGTCCCTGATGAAGATCAACTACACATCCTCTAGGATGCTCATGAAGGGCCTTGTGGAGGCCACTATGCAAGGAGATGCACGACCATAAAAATCCTGATGGTAGGATATTGTTGGCCTACAATCTTTACGAATGCCCACCAGTTTATCTAATCTTGTGAACGTTGTCAATGAGATGGTGGGATGATTACACAAATGGAGGATCCTTAATAGTGGATTCAACCACTGGAGCATTTTGACATTTGGGGCATAGAATTCATGGGTCCCATCACATTCATGTCCAATGGAAAGGCATATATCATCATAACAGTAGAAATGGGTAGAAGTAGTAGTTGTTACTGACTGTACATCATCCATTACTGCTAGATTTGTACAACAAAACATTGTAAATAGGTTTGGGATGCCACATGCACTAATTTCTAAGAATGGAATTCATTTCACAAGTGCCACTTTTAGAAAGTTGATGGAACACTTGGAGGTTGAACATAAATTAACAACACCCTATCACCCCCAAGCCAACAGTCAAGTAGAGGTAACCAACAAGGAGATCACAAAGATTCTAATAAGAACCATCAAAAAATATAGGAAAGACTGGAGTACAAAACTCAATTATGCCCTTTGGGTCTACCACTCAACATGAAAAATTCCTATTGGCTATTCTCCCTACAAGCGAGTGTACGAAAAACTTCCAATCCTCCCGATTCAATCCAAGATTTGTACACTCTCAACATCTTGTGATCTAAACCTTGATCCAAGTCTAGCACAAAGAGAAAGATTGATCAACCTGAATGTGCTAGATGAAAATTAACTAGTGGTTCTATCTTTGAATGAGGTGCATAAGGCATTCAACAAGCAACGTCATGACTTCAAAATATGGAAAGTGAAATTTCAACTACAAGATAAGGTTCTCTACTAGAATCCCACACACATATCCCAAAAGTCAAAATTCCAAATGTTGTGGGAGGGACCTTATATAATTGATCAAACCTTTCCCTTTGGGTTCATGTTAATCTACAAGCTTGAGAGCCCAAATAAAAAGTAGCTGGTTAACATCCAACAAGTGAAACCTTTCCTAGAACCAAGACAAGCTAATGCAACTACCACCTCAATGGATGGACAATCATGTTCAATTTTTTAGATCTCCTCCCTCCAACTTAGTCATGGGGGAGATGGCCATCCATGCTAACCATCCATATGGCCTCTTAGTTTTTCTACTTTTTTCCATGTTTTTGAATTTACAAGTTATTTATTTTACATATTTTTGATTTTTGAATTTTTTCTATGTTACGTCATTTTTTATTTTGCACCATCATTAGTACATCTGAAACTTTATTTATTAATTTACACTTTCTTATATATATTTTGCTTTATTTTATTTGAGTATGAATTTTGTTTATTTTTGCTAGTAAAAGTGATTTATTACCGTAGGACATAGTGTCACTATTGTTGGTCAGTAATGATGGCTTATGCTTAATGTTGTGATTGTCAATGTTTGGTTTCTATTTTTGAATCCTAATGTCTAATGACTATGACATGGTTTATTTTTCATGGAACAGGCAATGAGTCCACGTCATCCACCCATCCCACAAACTCTATGATTTTCCTTATTCTGGAAGTTTGAGGTCCTTTCCATTATAGAAACTTTTAATCAATTGGTAACCTTGGTAGTTTCTAAAATTGGGAAGGATTCAAAGGTTTGTAAAGGGTGTGACTTCAAGGGAACTCAATACTCTTTGTACTCTTCTACTTACTTGAGTGCTTAAGTGTTTTTCATGAACTTCTTACAATTCCATTCCAACCATAATAGGAAGTCAAATAAAGTCTTTGCATGGTATGGCTCCCATCCAAAAATTGAAAAAAAATGATGGGAATCTAAAGCACACCCCTTAGACAAATAAACAAGCTACAAGCATTGGTTATGGGACTAGAAAGACATGCACCCATGCCTGAAGGTCCCCTCTAACTAAGGCCCTCTCTTACTTCCTACTTCTCTCTTCTTCTCTTTATGGAAGGGTGGTTGTTTTGTGGGAGCACTCTTATGTCTCAAAGGAATGGATCAATCTTTGAGTCCCTCACTAGAAAAGGTTGGCTTTGGTCTAGACTAAGGATGGATCTTCTCAAGTCATTTTAAACATAAACTCCACAAGGGACCTTTTATGATCTTAATTCAGGATTTCATCCCACCTTCTCAGTCATCCATCTATGCTACCATAGCTACCTCATTGCCAGTTTCTATGTTATACTCAATGTCTTAGTTTGATGTGTTGGAATTCTTGGATAGATTATATAGTCTGGCCCTTAACTTTCCATGACCATTAATCAACCTTGGGGCCCCTAGACTCCATAGTTGAGGTTATGCAAGTGTAAGAATGGCATGTGCCTGCTATGGGGAGGACCCACTTGCATATCTTTTGGCTTAGTTAGTTAAGTTCCTTACCTTCAACATTGTTACAGTTCTATCTTTCGCATATTCCATTGTGTACCCCACTTAGTGCTCCTTAAACCTCTCATTAAATTCATTCTCCACAACATTTTCTCAATTTTCTAAATTTCTGAGCTCCAAAACCCTCTTCTACTATTTTCATCCTATGCATGACTTTTTGAGCTTCCATTTGACCCTAATCTCACTCAAAAACTCCTTGTATTTTGAAAGTTTTGATTAAGTCAACAGTAGTCTACGGTGGTTAACAACTACATCAACAAGGCCTTGTTGATGCAATCAACCTTGTCAATGAGGCCCTATCCACGCATGTCAAAAACTCTATATATACTACTGCATACTTTGCAGTTTTTTGACATTTGCTTCATAACACAAGGGGAATTTTTGCCATTTTTCAGAGCCCAAAACCTTTGAAATCCCATAACTTCCCAACTGTTTGTCCAAATCACTCTGTTCTTTGATCTTGTAGCTATCGGAGGTAAGCTCTTCATCGTGGGGGCTATTAAGGCTTCCAATGAAAATTTTTGAACATTTTTCTTACTCCCCCAAAGGGTTAATGAACACAATGATATGAAACCATCAAATTTTGACAATTAATTATTCCAACATCCTCCGAAATGACTTGTTAGTATTAAAACATAAATAAAATAATGATTAAAATTGATTAAATCAACCATAATCACAACTTAGCCAAGTGTAACTATCCTAAGGAGATAAGGTATCCCAACTATTTACAAATGGCACCAAGACCAAAACAATCATAGGAGGGAGGACCCTCTCAACCAAGGGAGAAACAACCCAAAACTGGAAGGGGCCAACAAAAACAAGTCGAGGAGCCACCAGAGGTAACCCATGCAATGGGACCTCTTTGAGAGGAGCCCAAAGTCAAATTTGTTTGATATATTCTTGAAGAAGAAGTTCCATTAGAACAATCACAGTGAGGGGAAGCACTAGGACCCATACCAAGGCTTGAAGTCACACTAACACAAGCCTGTTTTGATACCATCAAGCCCTATGAAATCCAATGCTCAGTTCTTCAAGAACTAAAATTCAAGCCATTTTTAGAGCATGCTCCAGTAGTAGTAAAAACAAAATTGCAAACCTCTTCCATGTGGCCAGTCATCACTTTCTAGTGGGAAGTGGTACATGGAAGAGATATATCTCTTTTAGAACAACAGAAGGCTAGGCTCCATATTGAAAATCAAGGATATTAAGGTGTCTTACTTGGTTGAAGCTATTGCACAAGCACTAGGGTTACCTAATACTAGAACATAACTAGTAGATCTATCAACACAAGGTGATTATGAGGCTGCAAAGGAGTGGACTTAATGGTGTTATGGGTTGATTGTAAGGAATACGGTGTGCTTACATCGACAACACACATATACTTCAAAATCGTGGCCTATCACCTCAATCCAATGGTGAGGTCCAACAAGGTGACTACCTTTTCTACCTAAGCATGTGCCACTCTAAGTAGGAGATTTCTAGCAAACCTTTCACAACTAATCTATTTAGAGATCGAAAAGTGCTTTAAAGAAAACAAACATGGAAAGAAAATCCTACCTTTCCCATGTCTCATCCCGAAACTTTGCAAAAGGGCAAGGATCATCTACTATGCAAATGACATAATCAAGCCCACTCCTTTGGCCTCATGGTTTGAAATAATGAAGGAAAAGACACTTATCATAACTCAAGAAGAGGAGCAAAAGCTGCCACATCCACTACCTACTTAAGAAACAACACCAGAAGCCCATGTAGCCATTGAGTGGTTACGTGAAATCTAAGAGAAACTCTTGTGTGAGCAAGAGTAGTGTGCAGGAATGAGTGGTGTGCACCCATCTATATATTGACCAATGATGAGTCACTTTCATGAGATGGCTTGGACAATTAGTCAAATGGAAAGGGATGGGTCAATATTCTTTACCTAATAAATGCGATTGCCCACAAGGTTGGATCTCAATGCTTAAGAGGTGACAGTGTTGTTATCTCAACATTATTTATTCCTAGAAATCTCTAAGAATGCTACCTCCTTTTTGGTCATTTGGAGAAAGGTGTGGAGGCAACTGTATTGGTGATGCAACATCAAGGACAGGACACCATTACTAAAGTAGTTGCTGAACAAATCACAAAAGCACTTAATGTGCATATAGTGTCTATACTAGACGTATCTACATTTCAAGATGTGTAGAAATTTGCAGGCATGATTAGTGGAAGATTAAATGCAACCTAGCACAAAGAGTTATTGGACCAACTAGTGGGCACTAGGCAACCGATTCTAAAAATCTTTGATTTCTTAGATAACATTAATGCAACCTAATCAGAGCCATTGGAAGTAAAGGGCAAGTGCATCATCTTGGAGGGGAAACTTAAAATGGCCTAAGCACAAAACCAACACTTGACCACAGAAGTTGCTAAACTGCATGCCCATTTTGCTAATCCTATGATCCTTAGCCCAACAACAACCAGAGATGAAGCTTTTCAACAACTTTAAGAATGACTATAATAAGCTGAAGAGGAAATGATAACAACCATTTTCAACCAGTCTATAGTAGAAGAAAAAACATACTCAGTTCAAAAGAACATGGTTCAAATGTGCCAGGAAAATGAATCATTGACCATTGAAAATCATCACCTACATAATGTTGATGCACAGAATTAAAAAATGTAGGAATTCATTCATCAACAATAGGAGTAACTTGCTAGGGTAAACATAGAATTAAGAAAACTTACTATAGAAAATCAAAATCTATCTGCGGAGGAAGTCCAAGCCTTATGCTAGAAGTTTGCCATTAAGATTGCCATCTGGAAAAATGAAACTCTTAAGTTTGAAAGAGTTAAAAATCACTATAGAAACCAAGTTAGTTTGCAGAAGGAGGTAAATGAGAAACATATTCAATTGGCTAAGGCAAAAGTAAATGAAGCCCTCCAACAACTCCAATAAGGAAGAGAAGTGTGGAAGCCCATCATTGATGGGATTGATGGTTATAAAAAAGTAGAGATTTTCTTGAAGGAGTTGTCAATTGAAGAAATGACAGAATATAGGGAATTGGCCAATCTCTACTATGCAAACTTGGCAATGCTGATTGCCAAATAGCCATGGTCAAAATTGGAAAAATAAGTGGCTAGCTCATACTTGTCATATGAGGTCGAGTTTAAGCACCATAAAGACACCAAGCAAAAGCTTGAGACAACAAATGCTAAACTTAAAGTTCTTAGGACACGATTCATGGATCAATGATCAATTGGCGAGAACTTGGCCAAGAATATGAATGATTACCAGAAGCTAAAAAAAATAGTTACAGCCTTCGACATCTAGTGCAAACAATTTGCTGCTTAGTTCATCAACACTAAGGAGTTACTTCCAACGATTCCTTGTCCTTGGGATGTACCCATTCCTACCCACATTGGTGAAGCTACATAGATGGTTCATGATTCCAAGAGTAAGGAGGAAAAAATGAAGGCATTACTGGATGCCTTTCATCTCTTGCCTAAAGTTGTAGCAATAGTAGGATAGCCATAGCTACCTCAACCATTGCACATGCCTGAAGTTGGTGAAGGTCCCTCAGAACCTTAGGAGCCACCATCGCCTGGGACTGTCTAACTTTCTCCTCCAACTTCATCCCATTAAAGGAAGTGCCATCCAATTTTGAAGAGTCATGTCATGGTGTTCAATTTTGTGTCATGAACACCAAAATTTTTGTAATGTGTTGATCTATACACTCGAGCACTCAATTTTGTCAAGTTAGTTGGTTTTTATTTTTTCAAGAGTCAGTCAATAATCCCATACCTTCCCAATTTTGTAAAAGAACTTAAGAACAAGTTTTCATTCAATCATGGGGGTATTGATGGGTCACGGTTGGCTATGTTGATGAGGCCTTGTTGATGCATCATTTGCTGTGTCGACATGGCCTAGTCAATGCAAGTTTCATTTTATGTTGTAAATACATGCTCCCCAACTGAATTTATGGCATTAGATTCATCATAGTAGCAAAGCTCTTACAATTTTTTTATTTAAAAGTTAGAATATTTTTCCTGAGTTTCCACAACATGAGTCATTAAGTGTACAGGTCTTTATTCGAGCATTGTTGTACCTAAGCATGATAGTTTGTATAGTAATAAAAACAAGCTTCTTAATAAACCTTACAGCATGTTGGATAGTTTAGATATTTATTCATGCATTCAATGTTTTTAATTATTTATTCAATGTATTTTAGTAATTAAGCTAATGAGTTAATTAAGCGAGATAAGCTAGATAGATTAATTACATAACTATGACAGCTTCGAGCGTAACATGCATCTACTTGGTAATCCCAGTAGCATTATTGCTTGGTGTACCCAGTAGCATAGTGCTTGGTAACCTAGTAGTGGATATGTGGGTTTAATACATGTATAGAAAGTGGGACTAGATGCTTATGTTAGGGCTAGTTAGAGATCAATCATTTAGTTAAATCAAACTAGTCATTAAACTACTTTATCTCTCTTTTCAAGCATCAAAGAATCTAAAACATAAAATGATAAAAATCATATGCCTTGATTACACTTAACCATACCCTTGAGATTCACGAGTGTAATTGAGAAGACAATGAATGACCTTAGGGAAAGATTCACTTCCTAGAATACTAATGCATTAGAAACTATAAAGTCCATAGAATTTGACTAGATCACATGTGAACCCTTTGTAATTCATATGGTTGGACGTAGGGGTATCTCACCGTTCATCACTTACCTACAAGTTTGGGTTTAATATTAGATAATTTTCCATTAAGCTGATAAGATTGCACTTCTCAATCTAAGTCAAAAACACTTGGGATTTGTTTATTTGCAAAGATAACTATCTCATGATTGAGAACAAGGATGTGTATCACCTGATGTATAGTAGAAGATATGTCTTGATTTTGAGCTATCCAAAGATGTCCTAGAATATCATTAACACCAAGACACTCACTTATCATCATAAAAACAACCTTAGCTTGTACAACATTGCCTACCATGAAAGATAACTGATGGGACACGATATCGCATGGGCCGAGATATCACGTATGCGATATCGCGTCTTCCCCTGTGATATCGCGTACGCGATATCGCAATACATCGCCAAATCTATAAATAAGAGGCGGCTCTCCCTTGTTTATCAATCTAGGCCTAGATCATAGTGAAACTCTAGCAGTTTTACCTCTCCAGAGATAGAATAATTTCCATGTGCCCGCAATAGAAACTCCAAAGTGAACGGATCTTTATTTGAACAAATATTGTACCTAAACACAAGTTTGTATACGAAAATAAAGACGAACTTCTTGGATAAACCTTGCAGTGCATGGACTAAGCTAGATAGGAATTTATTTATTGTTATTTATTGTTTATGGTCTAAATTCTTTATTAGTTAATTAATATTCTCTCAACCCTTCTCCCGTAGTTAAGTGCATTCAGTATGACCTCTTCGAGCACGTGCATTACGCTTGGTGATCCTAGTAATGAATAGCGTTTGGTAACCAAGGTTGCATTGGTTCAGGGTGTGAATGGTAAGTGGGAATGGATACTGATGCTAAGTTAATTAAGGCTTCGTTAGTTAGTTAAAGATAGTTAATTAGTCTCTTCACCCTTCACCTCATTAGGATAGGAGATAAAATAGAAAAGATATAAAAATCATATACCTCAGACTTACTTAACCATACAACCGTGACAAATACAAGTAAGTCTGGGAAGACAATGAATGATTAACCTTAAGTATTCCATAAGGTGTGTAGGCACTTAGTCTATGAAGTTTGACTAGATCATGCGTGTAATGCTTGTATTCGTATGGTTGAGTGTAGGGGTACCTCGCCACTCATCCTTGGCACCGTTTCCGGGGAATAAGTTGTTTGTGCGCTAAGTAGAACATAGGAAATCATCCACATTTTTTGGGAGCTTAAACAAACCTTATGGTTAATTAAAAGAAAAATTATATAACGGTTAATTAGCACACCGATTAAGAAACAATGTCTTCTTCTTCGAACAAAAGCACTTCACCACCTAGGGATCACACAAGAAACAGTCGGTAGTCTAACACACAAAACCAACCACCAATTCCTCAACAGTATCATGTGGTATATACTCATTGGAGAGATTTGCATGGTAACATTGTGTTACCCCCAGATAGAGTAGTCCCTAACATGCTCCTCCGTGCTCTTGCATAGATAGGCATGACAGAATTATACGTTGAATACGTTGCAGAAGATTATGACATGAGGGATTACCATCCCACAGTAGTGCAACATTTAAGGGACTTATGGTAGGAGAGCCACCATACATTGTTGAAGGGAAAAGGGGTCCCGCATGTCCTAAGCGAAATTGGAGATGGTGAACCAGTTATAACTGGTTCTCTATCAGTTGATGTTCCCCCTCCTAAAGATGGAGAGGAGGTGGGGTATTAGAACCTACACTCCATGATACACAACCCTGGTTCTGATCCCCATGAACACCAAGTATTCATTGAGGGAACAAAAATACATGACAAGGATGGCATTCTAATCGTCATCATGATCAGGGCAGGGATAACAGAAGAGAAGGTAGGAGACATCGCCATGGCGATGGCTCTACTTCTTCTTTCCCTTTATCACATCATTCACCCTCTCCTTCCACATCAGGATGTAGTCACAGGGAGCACAATGGTGAGGATAAGGATAAGCAAAATGAGAGACCTTGACGAGAGAGTCGAGAGAGAGGACAAGTGCAGTCTAGAGAATCTAGGCATGGTAGAAAGGAAAGTAGGGAACCACGTAGGCATCATAGACGTCATGAGAGAGATGATCATGAAAATCACCTACTAGCAACCCAGATTATGTTAGACATTACAAAGGTAGTTAGAATACCTACAAGGCACCAAAAAGATAGCCAGATCAAGAGACTAGATATGAACAATATTCCATGCTTCGAAGGGGGATACAACACTGATCCGCAGAACCACTTACAGGCATTTCATGATGCCTGTTCCTTGTAGAATATTGAAAACGAGTGGCAGAAGTTAAAGTTGTTTCCTAGGACACTTATAAAGGAAGCAAAAAGTTGGTACTGGTCCTTGGAACCAGAAACCATTAGGAGGTGGAGTACAATGCTAGAATTGTTTAGCGATAAATACCAAAAATACTCCAAAGTGTCCAACTTGTGTAAGCAGATCTAAGGATGGAAGTAGGGTAATCACACACCCTTAGATGCTACCATGGGCCACTATTATGCATTGCTACATCGTTGCCCAGGCCATGATTACGCACAATAGGATCAACTCCGCCACCTTGTAGATGGGCTAAGACATGAAACCAAGAGAACCCTTGGAACATATGCCCAAGGGAGATTATCAGAACTTAGGTCCCATGAAATTCATCAATTGTTGGAATAAGTAACTAAAGAAGAAGGGGAGCTATGGAAAAGAGAAATCGCGGAAGAGTATAACCGCGATCCTTCCCTCTAAAAGAGGGGAGTAAGATTCTGTGAGGTAGATGATGAGTCACCACTCGAAGAGTTGGTGAATAGAAAAAACTTGCGGTTCAAAAGCTAACAATTGAGGTGTTGGCTAAGGTAGATCAAATGTGGGACTCCTTAGATAGTAGATTTGAAACTTTTTTGAAAATCGTAAAGGAGTCTAAGAAGCAAAGTAGTGACAATGATAAGAAAAAGTGGAGAGATTCAGGCCATGCACATGACAAGGGTAAGGGAAAAATAACTATCATCGATGAGGTTGTGGATTCAGATACAGACAATGACGATGGATGTGAGATCTGCCAATATGACCATCCTAAAGGATGTTGCCCAATAATCTCACATCTACAAGAGTCTGGGGTGTATGCACTCAACCCAAGAATTAACAGACAACAAGCACCCCATCGGTTACCTTATTCCCAAGGTAACCCAAGGCAGTTCCACCAACCGTTAACATATTATCCAAGTGGAACTCCACCACAACCTATCGGGCAACACCAACAATAGCAACACCCACAATCATGGGAGATGCCACCGCCTAGGCAACAATACCCTTACTGGCAACCAGACCCATATGGCTACTACGTGCAACAGTCGATTTCTCCTAGTGACTTCATGGGTCACACAACTCCACAACGTCACTACCAAGTTCAGGAGTATTTTAGGACTCCTTCTCCTCTAGGAGACACACCACAGACATACCATCCTCCAAATTCATCCACACCTCTTACACCGGTAGCTCCACCACCAACTTCTCCAACAATGCCAAGGGTATTTCCTACTCAACTACAACAACTCAATGTGACAAGGGCTTAAAATCCTCAAGTCTCAGTTGGTTCTGACAATCTTATGCCAAAAAGACCTTTCTTCAAAACCAACAATCCAACTAAGCCCTCACCCTCACAAGCGGTTGAACATTTAAACACCTCCGTACCAAATACGGTTTTGGAACCCCCTTCAAACCAAAAATTATGCCCAATGCACATGGTTATGTTAACACATACCATTACCGACTGGATTAATGTAGGCCACCTTCCCAAGAAATTATCTAATCTTGGAAGCCCCTTAATCTACATCCAAGTTGCTAGGAATGAACCTCATAAGGCTCTTCTTGACACAGGTTCTGGAGTCAACTTAATCTCACAAGAATTGTATAAAACGTGGAACCTGCCCCCACTCAAGAAGAGAAATGTTCACTTAGAGCTGGCTGACTAGTCCATCATTGTTTCTTTGGGATAGGTTGAGGACATTGTTACCACCCACGCATTGTTACCATCATGGGTGGTTGGTCATACCCAGCTGATTTCCTAGTGATCCAAATAAACAATGACAAAGGGTATTTTCCAATAATAATGGGAAGAGCATGGCTAAGTACAATAGATGCATGCCTAGGAATCTGCAATCTTTCCCTAGAAATATCCAAGAAAAATACTTTTGGGAAGATTGAGAGGAAGAGAGTTCCATGCATCGCATATGATGACACAGGGTGTCATTGCATGTAGAAATCATGGGTGATGTGAAGTTTAACATTGCCTGCATGCAATCAGTGTGCACAAGATATTGACATACAAAAGTGCCTATATGTAGCAGCCACATGACAAGAAAACGCCCAGTGGTTGATGGCTGACCAAGAGAGCAACTCATTAACATGCATGGAACTAACTGAGGGGATAACTAGTGCTTACATTGAAAGCACAGACACACTAGAGCAAGCTCATTGCCAACTTCCAGCCCTTAGCTCCAAAAACATTAACTAGGGGAAGTTGGAAATTTCTGAGAAATTTAAACAAGAGCCCCTTGATCTAAAACCATTGCCCACCGATCTAGAGTATATGACTCTTGAAAATGGAAAATCGGTAATTATCAACGCAAAACTTGTCCCCAAGAAAAAACAAAGCCTATTGAAAGTGATCAATAAATGGTCAAAAGCCTTTGCTTAGTCATATCCTGAGCTAACTAGAATAGACCCTAGGATATGCCAGCATAGGATTTACATGGACCCCTCCAAGAAACCTCAAAAACAACCACAGAGGCGATTGAACCTGAAATTGAAACAAGTAGTAAAAGAAGAGATAGAACAACTCCTCAAGGTCGGGTTCATATATCCCATTGCTGATAGTGAATGGGTTAGTCCTCTAGTAATCGTGCCTAAGAAGGGAGGAAAATGGAGGGTATGTATAGATTTTAGGCTACTAAACATGGCAACATTCAAAGATCATTTTCCGTTGCCATTCGTCGACCAAGTCTTGGACACTATAGCGGGGCATCGCTATTATAGTTTTCTAGATGGGTATAGTGGGTATAATCAAATACAAATAGCACCAGAAGATCAAGAAAAAAAATGTTCACTAGTCCCTAGGGAATGTTCGCATATAAGAAAATGCCATTTGGCTTGTGCAATGCCCCTGCCACATTCCAACGTCTAGTCCTAAGCATATTTCAACAACAGATAGGAAATGGAGTGGAAGTCTTTATGGAAGACTTCTCCACTTATGGGACAAGCTTTGATCAAGCCCTGGACCAATTAGAGCAAGTTCTAAAAAAATGTGTTGAAACCAACCTGAAGCTCAACTGGTAGAAAAGCCACTTGATGGTTCAAGAAAGCGTAGTATTGGGGCATAAGATTTCACATTCAGGAATAAAGGTGAACCTAAAAAATGTTAAAGTCATCCAAGGAATCACCTGACAACCAAAAACTATCAAAGACATTTAGTCATTCCTTGGACACACTGGCTACTATAGGAGATTCATCAAGAACTTCTCCAAAATTGCCAAACCGTTGGTGGAATTAACGAAGAAGGATGCACCATTCGAATGGACCAGGGAATGTGAACAATCATTCCAAACTCTAAAACAGAGGCTTCTGGAAACTCCCATTCTACAAGCCCCTAACTAGTCTAGACCATTCCATATCATGACCGATGCATCTAAATATGCCTTAGGAGCCGTACTGACATAGTTAGATGAACAAAAATTCCCTTATTACATCCACTGTGCAAGTAAGATTATCACCAATGCACAACTCAACTACACAACTATGGAAAAGGAATTAATGGTTGTAGTGTTTGCATTGGACAAATTTAGGCACTATGTGTTAGGCTACAAAGTGTATATTCATATGGATCATAGTGCAATCAGGTTCCTCATGAACAAGCCAACGATTAGCCCTCGTATTATACGTTGGTTGGTAATCCTTTAGGAGTTTGACTTAAAAATAGTAGAACGAAAGGGCATCGAGAATGTAGTCGCAGATCACTTATCTTAGTTGCATTGGAATAGCAAAGAGGATGAATATGTCGTATCTGATCATTTTCCTAATGAAACCCTCTTTGCTAGTGTAGTAAATAACCAACCCACAGGAACAAATTGGTATAGTAGCATTCTTACTTATCTCCTTTCCCAACAAACACCATAGGGGATGGACTTTAGGAAGAAGCAACGGTTTCTTCATAAAATCAAGTACTTTATGGAAATCAAGGGACAACTCTGTAAAGTCTATCCTGATTGCTTAGTTCAATGGTGTGTGCCTGATGAGGATCAATTAAGAGTTCTCCAAGATGCTCATGAGGGTCCCTGTGGGGACCACTATGAAGGGAGACGAATGACCATTAAGATCCTACTTGCATGATATTATTAGCCAATGCTATTTTGGGATGTCCATCAATTTTTCCAATCTTGTGAGTGCTTTCAACGTGATGGTGGAATGACTACTAGAATGGAGGGTCCACAATAATAGATTCAACCTTTGGAACCCTTCAACATTTAGGGAATAGATTTTATGGGGCCCATTACACCGATGTCCAATGGGAAAGCTTATATCATTGTTGCTATTGACTATTTAACCAAATGGGCTAAAGCAACCGCTGTAACAGACTGCACATCATCTACGGCTACACAATTTGTACAACAAAAAATAGTAAACAGGTTTGGTGTGCGGCGTGCACTCATCTCTAATAATGGAACACATTTTACGGGTGCAACCTTTCGCAAGTTGATGTAATGCTTAGGGGTTGAACATAAATTAACCACACCTTATCATCCCCAACCTAATGGCCAAGCCGAGGTCACTAATCAGGAGATTACGAGAATATTAACATGAAAAATTAGTAAATTTAGATGAGATTGGAGCATGAAACTGAATGATGCTCTCTAGGCTTACTACTCCACTTGGAAACTCCCCACAGGCTATTCTCCCTATGAGTTAGTATACGGAAAACTTCCAAAGCTTCTAGTACAAACTGAGCTTCATACACTATCCATGGCATGTGACCTTCACCTTGACCTCGACCTAGCACAAAAATAAATATTGGCAGCTTTAAATGTGCTAGATGAGAATATATTGGTTGCTCTGTCATCAAATAAGTTGCACAAGGCACATAATAAAGAACGTCATGACTTAAGAATTTGAAGGGTCAAGTACCAACCAGGAGACAAGGTCCTTTACTAGAACCCCACGCATGTACCACAATGTACAAAATTTCAAACATTATGGAAAGGATCCTACATTATTCATATGACCTTTCCCTCAAGAGCCATGATAATATACAAGCCTGAAACCCTTGATAAAAGACTACTAGTCAATGTGCAACAAACCAAACCCTTCCATGAACCAAAAACAACTAGTGCAAATTACACCTCTGACAGCAGACAACCATGCTCCTTATTTTGGATCTCTCCCTTTCCATTCAGTCATGGGGGAGATGGCCACCTATGCTAATCATTTGAGGCTCTCAATTCTTTTTAATTTTTTATTTTACACATTTTTGTTTTACAAATTTATTTAACTTTTCTTATTTTTGTTTTACAACATCGTTCATACTTTTCCATTTCTTGTGTGTGTTATCCATCTTATAAGTTTTTCACCCAATAAGTTNTAAGAACTATCAATGAATCAATGACTAGGCATTTCCCAAACTAAGGAAGGACTCAAGGATTGAAAAGGGTGTGACTTCAAGGGAACTTGATGCATTTGTGTTGGCCATTCTTTTGGGTGCTTGGATGTTTTCTTCTTGAGTTTTCTTACTGTTTTGACGTTACCTAATTATCGGGAAGCTGAGCAAATAAAAATAACAAAGTCTTTACATGATGTGGTTCTCACGCATAAAATAACAACAAAAAATAGTGAGAATTCAAAGCACACCCCTTAGATGAAATAATCATTTGGGCTACAAGCACTGGTTATGGAACTAAAATAAAAATGTTCCCTCTAACTAAGGCCCTTCTCGCTTTCCATTCTCTCCTCCTTCATTTCGTCGGAATGGTGGTGGCTCTTTAGGAAGGCATTTTTGTTACTTCAAGAGAATGGATTGGCCGAATGCATTAATGCGAAGTCACTAGATGTGGTTTGTTTCAGGCTGGACATGGAATGGAATCTACTAAGTCACATTAATCATTAACTACACAAGGGGCTATACACCACCTTGTTCTTGGAATTCTATTCCACTCTCTTCGCTCCATCCTTCTCTCCATTGTTCACCTCATTGTCGGTTGTATCATTAGTGTATATTTTGGTTGACACGGTGTTTTCTTTTTGGTAAATTCTTGTGGTTAAGACTTTAACTCTTGTTCCAAATGACATTCTTAGAGCCTACGGACTCTTCGAATGTGGTTTTGTCAAGGCATTAAGGGCATGAGCCTGCTTTGGGAAGGACCCACTAGCATTCCTATTTTCTACACTAGTTAAATTCTTTCCCTTAACATTTTTGCAATCAAATTTATTTTGTTCATTTTCATCTTGCAATCCATTTCATTGATGTTATAGTTTTTTCTTTTTCTCCATCTTTCTTGATCAATTTCTTTCTCCATTCTATCACTACCAAAGGTTCGCGATTAGTGATGGGGGTCCTGGTTCAATTTTTTTGATTTTCTCCTAACCCCTACACCTTCGGTAGTCACCACTATTATATCTCTAGATCTGTATCAGCCATACCACAACTCAGTTGATGGACTTTTCGCTGAAGAAAGGTATCAATTGCATTATGATTCATTTACCCTTGCTAATATAAGACTGTGTTGTGTGTGCAGATGGAAATCATACAACAACGGATTGGTTCTGGAGAGAACACTTGGAATGGATCGATGCTAAAGTAGCTATGCAAGGAACGAGACTGATGGTGCACTTACAGATAGACAATGAAAGGTGCAATCTTGGCGTTGGCAACAGCAAAACTTCCTTCTCTCTCTCTCTCTCTTTCTTAGCTGCCAAATAAGGTCTGATGTCAAATGTATAAGATGTTCACTCTTGTTGTTGTGAACAATAGTTTTTTCATGTTCTGTAATGATGATCTGTTCACATGTCATCCCATTCACCATTAGTTCCATTTGAGTTAATAATTCCATACCATCCCAATATTTTGTAAGGAAGTCAAAGAAGAGTTTTTATTCATTCATGGGGGTATGATGGGATGCAATATCGCATGGGCTGCGATATCGCATCCCCCACGATATCGCGTCTTCCCTTGCGATATCGCGTCTTCCCCTGCGATATTACGTACGCAATATCGTAGTGCACTGCCAAATCTATAAATAAGAGGTGGCTCTCCCTTATTTATCAATCTAGGCCTAGACTGTAGTGAAACTCTAGCAATTTTACCTCTCCAGAGATAGAATAATTTCAATGTTCCCATAATAGGAGCTCCAAAGTGAACGGATCTTTATTCGAGCAAATATTGTACTTGAACACAAGTTTTTGTACAAAAATAAAGATGAACTTCTTGGATAAACCTTGCAGTGCATGGACTAAGCTAGGTAGGACTTTATTTATTGTTATTTATTATTTATCATCTAAATTCTTTATTAGTTAATTAATTCTCTCTCAACCCTTCTCTCGTAGTTAAGTGCATTCAGTACGACCGCTTTGAGCACGTGCGTTACGCTTGGTGATCCTAGTAATGCATAGCGTTTGGTAACCAAGGTTGCATTGGTTTAGGGTGTGAATGGTAAGTGGGAATGGATACTGATGCTAGTTTAATTAAGGATTAGTTAGTTAGTTAAAGTTAGTTAATTAGTCTCTTCACCCTTCACCTCATTAGCATAGGAGATAAAATAGAAAAGATATAAAAATCATATAGCTCCGACTTACTTAACCATACAACTATGACAAATATAAGTAAGTCTAGGAAGACAACGAACGATTAACCTTAAGTGTTCCATAAGGCGTGTAGGCACTAGTCTGCAGAGTTCGACCGGATCGCACGTGTAATGCTCATATTCGTATGGTTGAGTGTAGGGGTACCTCGCCACTCATCAATAACCTAATGGAACCTATAACCTCTACTTATTTACCATTAAACGAGACAAGGTAAGTGTAGGTTTCATTGAAAGATACCTAATCATGAAGATCGAGACATTTGATAATAGTCCATATGAGCACATTTTATTTTGCATTGTCATGAACATGTATTAGTGGAACTATAGATTTTAGACATACTTTGATGGTGATGTAGAGCGGAAGCTGACAAATATCTCTTGTCTTCATATAAGTCTTAATGTTCTCACTACGGAATTTCAGACTATCTAATCCATAGTGAGGGACTTAAAGAAAGAAATATATAGCATCTATTTGAGTAGGAGTATCACTTGGGATAATGATCCTCTTAAAAACATCATATAGTGCAGCCTAATGCTCTTTAGAGGTTACCACAAGGTCATAAAAGGACAAGTTTATGCCTTTAGAGTAGACAATGATGCTCATTTACTATAAGAACTTATTATCCATAGGTTGAGATACTTGTGGAGCAGGCTCTACCATAACAGGCTATATAGGACTAGAAAAAAATAGAAGATTGCTTGAGAAAGTAATCTTTTGTTGTTACTAGAATGAAACCTTCTTTGTTGTTTTAGAAAGTTTCTTTGATGCATCAGTAGCCTTCTCCTTTTACTTAACCAAACATGACTCATTGGTCTATTGATTATGAGTAAGGATTTTCATGTGAGATGAAGGAAATGAGGATGTTTGGATTACATTTGATGCAAGAGTGTTTTGAAGTTCACTTTTAGATGGAGTAAGATAAGAAGTGAATGGATGTGTAGATTGAGCATGAGCAATATGATGAGAGTTTGTAGCATAAATGGGATAAGGAAGTGAAGAAGAATAGCTTGGTTTAAATGGTGTGATGGTGTAGGTAGACCAACAAATCACATAAGGGTTCTGAGGCTATATTGATGACTACTTAGATTGCTTGTAATTGGACTAGTGAATGATGTAAGGCTCTTCAAATGAAGACTTATGAGCTTTGTATTCATAATTAAAAGATGAAATTTCACATTAAGCTCTCAAAGGATTATGAAATACTTTTAGCAATTGGTTGTCTAGATGCATAGTGGATGGATCACTTTCTATCTTGCCATTATTGATGAGCTCCTCAGTATCATCCTTCAGATTCTTTGGTAGTCATCATAGTTATGCACCTTAGGATCTCCTTATTATCTTTGAGAAAGATTCATAGCTATCAACTGAATGCAACAAAAGTGTGCTCTTGCTTGATCAAAGACATGTTTCTTCTTAAGATGGCCATTCCTAAGAAGATTGTTTATAAGTAGAGAGTACATCATAGGTATCTTAGTGTACTTATCAATACTCTTTTGAGGCTTGTGTGATTAAGTGGAAGAGGAAGCAGTTGCATGACATTTTTTTTATACATTATAGAAAGAGAAAATGCCTACAAAATTTGGTGGTGTTTTCTATTGTTTATAACTTTGTTAGCCTTGTTATAGACTGACATGAATTCCTCATCATTGCATTGGATAGCTACTTCTTCAATGCATCTAGCAGCTAGAAAATCATCATTCAAAAAGTGAGGCTTAGAATAAACCATCCTCTTTTAAATATAGTTAGTCATTGCTATTTTGAATATGTCTTACACATGACATTCCTTTAAATGATAGGGTGATTTTTTTTGATGTCACTATCCATTGAGATATGAAGTTATAGAAACGCTCATTTGGAGCTTGTTTGATACTAAAAAAAAAGACATCACACTGGTACTGTAAGGCACATTGAACTTGAAGCATTTAACAAAAGTTGCAAGCAATTTCTCTAGAGAGGTA
This sequence comes from Gnetum montanum, assembly GCA_015680685.1. Taxonomy (NCBI): domain Eukaryota; kingdom Viridiplantae; phylum Streptophyta; class Gnetopsida; order Gnetales; family Gnetaceae; genus Gnetum; species Gnetum montanum. The sequence goes on along the minus strand of MNCI01021309.1, from coordinate 697,313 downwards.
ATAGATCCATGTGCTAGGGACCTATACCATTCCAAAGCTTTCCAAAAGTGAGTTTGAGAAACATCTTAGCATAATTTGTGGGTGATGAGTTATAAGTATGCATTCATTTTTTTAATGTGACTACATGATTCATGAAGTCTTCTGTTTCACTATTGTACTTAGTGAAAGTAAGTAGTGGAACTCCCTTAAGTAGAATAAGAAAAGAAATTGCAAAGCTTATGGGGTTACTTAAGATCTTGTCTAAGGAAATTGGAGAATTTCCTTGCAAGCTAAGCACCTTTGTTGTTTTTTCTTTATTTCTTTAATGATGAAGCATCATGTCATTAAGTAATGCAAGCAACTATGGATCTATTCCATCGGAATTGATGATAGATGGAACCATAGAGGCTAGAAGCTTCATTCCATGTAATACATTTATCATGCATACATGAATAAGAAATTACAATGAGACCAAATTTTCTCCAAGTCGTACACACTCTAGATGAATTAGTAGCCTAAGCTCCTTTAATAAAAAGAAGTCACCATGGGCTAATTTGCTTAAACATATCTTTTAAAACTTAGCTTTTACTTATTGGTCATTATCATGGACAAGTTAACAAAGGAAATACAAGATGAAATCCATTTTGCTACAAGAGAAATAGCCTATTTATAACAATTAATGAGGCCAAGTCCTCCATCTTTCTTACTACTAGTGTAAATATCTCAAGTAACTCTAGAAAAATCTATTCCATGTTGCTTAGCAAACCAAATGGACTGACAAATAATATGATCCATTCTATCTTCAAAGTTCTTTAAGTAGCACAACAACTAAAGTAATAAACATGAGTTAATTGAAACATCTACTTAAACTAAAACTTTGCCAATAGGGATGATTTTTTTTCTTTGAATTTATCAACTTTCTTTTCAATTTTATTAACTACATAATCCCACAAAATAGTAACATTAGACTCAAAAAAATTGTATTTCTAAAATTTTGAAGATACATTTTTTTTTTCAAGATTTACTAAGGATTGATAGTAACCTACTCATCAATATTACCATTACAATAATTGACAAATTTTTGTCAAGCAATACAAAAGCTAGATAATATGCAATAATCCTCTACTCTAAGTAAAAAAGTATTTATATGTTGCATAGAAATGTTAATCATAAAAAAATAATCATCTACAAAGTGCATGTTAAATAATTATGTATCTTAATTACTAATTAAAATTCCTTGAATAATATTCCTTTATTATTAATAAAGCACATTATGTGAAAGAAAATCTCTAGTAATAATAAAAAGATAGGGAGTCAAAGGACAACCTTGAAGACCCAACCACTAAAGACAAAACAAAGAAATCAATCCAAAATTAATAGCAACTTAATCATTAGCATTAGTGAGTAGGGTACAAACAAGAAGAATAAAGTAATCATCAAATCCCAATTTATAGAGACAAGAAATAATGAAATTTCATTCAATCCTATAATAAGATTTAACATAATTTAACTTAATAAAAGCAATGTCCTAGTTAGTATTGGAAGCCTCTACATTCCCTCCTAAGCTATAATAATATTATTTAAGATATATTCACCTATAATAAAACCAATCTACTTAGGTCTAATAATATCTTTTATATCCTCTAAATTTGACAGCTATGCATTTAACTAAAATTTTATAAGTGTTGTTAAGAATAGTAATTGACCTTCAATTACTAGTATGTTGAAGATTTCCATTCTTAGGAAAAGACAAATCACAAATTTATTAATATTTTTATTAAGAGAAATCTTTTTAATGGCTTATTAGAAAACATGAAAGAAATCATTTCCAACGATGTTCCAATGCTTCTTAAAAATTTCAATTGGAAAACCATCAAATCTTGAAGCTTTATCATGTGCTAAATTAAAAGTTGTTGCTTTGATTTCTTTTGTTGGAGTTTCTACTTCAAGAATACCTTAATGCACTTTTGTTAAAAGATGAGGAATATGCATACTAGAAGTCTGAGGAATTCTTTGCTAAAACCTTCCTATGAAAAAATAGAAGAAAAATGAATTTCTAAAAACTATTAATAGTCTTAGGATATGTAATGATGGAATCATTTATATAAAGCAATTTCAGTTTAGGTACTTGATCCTTTTCTTTTAAAAATTTAAAAAATTCTTTAAAAGGTTTACCTTCAATTTTCATTGAATCTATGTGACTTTTAGTGAGATCATTTTTAGCTTCAAAACCATCCCAAAATTTTTTAGCATAATGATCTTTATCCAAGGATTTTTGAGTTTCAAAATCAAAGAGATTTTGGTCTAAAAGAATTGTGTTTGTTTGACAAATTCTATAAAATCTTCTTCAACTTGTCACTTCTGCTTAGCAAATTACTTTCCAAATCATGTAGCATAATTTATCACTCTATAAGTGTTGATGTTAATGGATTACATGAAAAGCTTCTTAAATGGTATGGTCCATTGATGTGGAAAGAAACTTGCAATCCTTTTAATAAAGGGCTTCTACATAGTTTGGATCATTCTTGATGTTCTAGTCTAGTAATATTAGTTTTCAAGAAGGAAGATAGGGCAAATCTCACTAATTATTGATTAATTGCAATCAACTTAGTTTTTACTAAGCTCTTAGGTCCTCTTAGGTCCTCTTTTAGGTAAAAATGCAGGGTCTTCATGCTCAGTTACATGCAAGCTTTAGGATGAATCATTCTACTATAAACTATCTAATAACTTTGCATTATTGCATGAAGAAAGAAAAAAGGTCCAACTATATAATTTTTATCTATTTTGTTAATTTTTTAAGGGCTTTTGATTCTATTACTCAAGATAATCTTTAGAAGAGCTCAAATAGCATTAACATTCCACAAGATCTCTATTATGTTGCTAAAAGAATCTATGAGATAGTTAACATTCCTATTGAAGATAATCTTATTGAAGAAGGAATAATTATCAACAACTTGGTTGGAGTTAAATAAGGATTTCCTTTTTCTTAATCTTTGGTATGTCAAAACCTTAAGGAAAATTGAGAACAAAAGATGTTTGTGTGATTATTGTGTTTGTAGGACAGGAGCATGGATAAGTACGTGGGTGTCTAAGTAAAGACTACAAGGACTAAAGGAGAGCTCAAAGAATGATTTCTATAAGAAATTTGAAACATTGGCAAGAATGAAGATGTTCCAAGAATTGGGAAGAAGAAAAATCAACAAAATGAAGCTTTGAGAATCAAAGTTCAAAAGTTGAGAAGACATCTCCTAGAAGCAACAGACGTCTTGGCTGAAGTGAAGAAGAACTAGGGACGACGTCTCCTTTAAGGAGAATATGTCTCACTGTAGATGTCTCCTCAAAGACATCTTCATTGAAGAAGAGACGTCTACCCAGAATTGAAGTTGGTTGCAGAGAGACATCTCCATCTTGAAGAAGACATCTTCATTAGCCATTAGATAGCTATTGCATGAATTTTGAGGAGATTTCAAAAACTTCAAGGCTATAAAAAGACTTCATTCTCTTGGGCATTATGAAATTTTTTGAGAAAGAAGATGTCAACATCAAGCAATCATTTGTACCATCATTTGTAGTGATTATATTGTACTATGCTTCAAAGTACAAGGATCAACAAATTAGTTGCATACCTTCCTTGTAATTTTGTTTCTCTTTCTTGTTGCATCACTAGGATTGATGTGCTTCTTGTGAATAGGCATTGTTCTTAAGCTTTTGAGATCTTGTGGGATTGAGTGTTGGTATAGCATCACAACACTCTAGAGCAGAGCTCAAATTGTAAAGGTTGTGGGATCCTAGAAATCACATTCTAAGCTTGTCATGACCTTGTGGGGTTGAGTGGATTCACAATGATGAATCACTTTGAAGTGAAGCTTAGAGCTTGCATAGGGTGTGGTACCTTTCAAACCACATTTTGAGAGAAACAAAGTCTGGAGGTATGTAATTGATCTACCCTTTGAGTGTGGAGTACCCAAGTTAAGGAACCACGTAATTTTGGATGTGGTTTTTATGACGAATAATTTTTATTGTGGAACTTATTCATCCCTTTCTCTTCCCCCACCCCCCTCCCCCAATGTGCTTCCCCTTTAAAGTTTAATGATCCTCAAGTGGTGATGAGTAGCGAGGTACCCCTATGCTCAACCATACGAATACAAACGTTTCATGCATGATCCAGTCGAATTCCAAGGACTAAGTGCCTATGCACTTGGTGGAACGATAACAGGTTGATTAATCATTGTCTTCCAAAGCTTACTTGTATGTCACGGTTGTATGGTTAAATAAGCTTAAGGTATATTCTTTTTATGGTTTTTATGTGTTTTCTATCCTGTGCTAATAAGGAGGGGAGAGAGAAGTAACTAAGTAAGTAATCTAATTTAACTATTTATTAACTAAGTTCTAAGTACTCCTAACACTAGTATCTATTCCCACTTTTCGTACACATCCTGAACCAGTGCAATGCTACTAAGATTACCAAACGCTAATCGTTACTAGGTTACCAAGTGCTACATGCATGCTTGAAAGGGTCATACTGAGTGTAATTAACTAAGAGAGCTGTAGGGTGAGAGAAATAATTAATTAACTATGAAAGCATTAAATAATATTTAACACTAATTAATCTATTCTGTATGCTACAAGGTTTATCATAAAGTTCATCTTTATTGCCATACACAAAGTGTGCTCAGGTACACAATGCTCGAATAAAGATCCATTCACTCTATGACTCCTACTGCAGGCATGCAAAAATAATTCTAACTGTGGAGGGAGAAAATGGCAAGAGTTTGGCTAAGGGACTAATTCTTAATTATGGAAACCAAAGGCACTGCCTCTTATTTATAGAAAATGAGACAGGCCACGATATCAGGTATTCAATATCACATGGTTGATCCGATATTGTGGACGCGATATCATGGTTCATCATACCCCCATGACTGAATGAAAACTCGTCCTTGAGTTCCTTACAAAATATTGGGAAGGTATGGGATTATTGACTGAATGACTATTGACGGTGAAACGGGGTGACTGACTCAATGTGCCTAGTGAACGGATCAAAAATACAATACATGACAACATTAGTGTTCATGACCAAGAAACTGAACACTGTACATAAATGACATCCAACCTTATTGATAGCTGAAAGAGAAGAAGGAGAGAGAGAGAAAAGAATGAGATGTGTTGCTACCGATGCCAATATTATGCCTGTCATTATTCATCCATACCCATGCCACCAATCTTGCTTCTTTCATGAATCTTCCAATTTTGATCCATCCTACTGGCATCCTCCAGGCCTAGTCCATTGTTGTATGATCACCATCTACACACACAACACAGTCAATGATGAGCAGCGAGGTATCCCTATGCTCAACCATATGAATACGAGTGTTTCACACACGATCCAGTCGAATTCCAAGGACTACGTGCCTATGCGCCTTTGTTTTTATGCTAGATTGAGGTCAATGTTGAGGTCACATGCCATGGTTAGTGTACGGAGCTCAGTTTGGATAGGGAGCATTGGAATTTTTTCATACACTAACTCGTAGGGAGAGTAGCCTATAGGGAGTTTCCACGTGGAGCGGTATGCCCAAAGAGCATCATTCAGTTTAGTGCTCCAATCTTGCCTATATTTGCTAATAGTTCTGGTCAGTATCTTGGTAATCTCCTTGTTGGTAACCTCAGCTTGACCATTTGCTTGGGGGTGGTATGGTGTAGTCAATTTGTGCTAAACCCCTAAGCGTTGCATCAGCTTTCGAAAATTTTCACCTGTAAAGTGTGTACCATGATTTGAGATAAGTGCACGTGGCACACCAAACTTGTTGATGACTTGTTGTTGAACAAATCATGCAGCTGTAGATGATGTGCAATCTTTAACAGTAGCTGCTTCAGCCCATTTTGTTAAGTATTCTATGGCAATTATGATGTAAGCTTTTCCATTGGACATTGGTGTAATGGGCCCTATGAAATCAATCCCCCAAATGTCGAAGGGTTCTAGCTGTTGAATCCATTGTTGTGGACCCTCCATTCTAGCAGTCATTCCCCGATCACGTTGATAGCACTCACAAGATTGGATGAATTGATGGATGTCCTGGAACAAGGTAAGCCAATAATACCCTGCAAGTAGGATCTTAATAGTCGTTCGTCTCCTAGCATAGTGACCCCCACAAGGGCCCTCATGAGCATCTTGGAGAACTCTTAGTTGATCTTTATTGGGAACACACCATCAAACTAAGCCATCGGGACATATTTTGTAAAGTTGTCCATTGATTTCCATAAAGTACTTGGCTCTATGAAGAAACTGTTGTTTCTTCTTAAGGTCCAACTCTTGTGGTGTTTGTTGGATAAGAAGATAGGTCAAAATGCTACTATACCAGTTTGTCTCTGTGGGTGATTGGTCATTCACTACACCAACAAAGAGGAAATCATCAGGGAAGTGATCAGAAATAGGATACTCATCCTCTTTGCTATCCCAGTGCAACCGATATAAATGATCAGCAACTACATTCTCGGTGCCTTTACGATCGATCATCGTTAAATCGAACTCTTCTAGGATTACCAGCCATCATATAATATGGGGGCTTACCATTGGCTTATTCATGAGGAACTAGATTGTACTATGATCTGTATGTATGAATACTTTGTATCCTAATACATAGTGCCTAAATTTTTCTAGTGTAAACACTACAGCCATTAATTCTTTTTCCATAGTAGTGTAGTTAAGTTATGCACTAGCTATACTTCTACTTGCATAGTGGATGTAATAAGGGCATTTTTGGTCATCTAACTGTGTAAGTATAGCTCCTAAGGCATAGTTGGACACATCAGTCATGACATGAAATAGTTTGGACTAGTCAGAAGCTTATAAAATGGGTGTTTCTACAAGCTTCAGCTTCAAATTTTGGAAGGCTAGTTCACATTCCCTAGTCCACTCAAAGGGTACATCCTTTTTCATTAACTCAACCAATGGTTTGGCAACCTTCGAAAAGATCTCTATGAATCTCCTATAGTAGCCAGTGTGTCCAAGGAATGACCGAATGTCTTTGACAATTTTCAGTTGGCAGGTAATTCCTTGGATGACTTTGATTTTCTCAAGTTCTACCTCTATCCCTACATGTGATATTTTATGCCCAAGTACTATGCCTTCTTGGACCATTAAATGGATTTTCTGCCAGTTGAGCCTTAGATTAGTCTCTACACATGTTTATAGCACTTTCTCTAACCAATCCAAGGCTTGATCAAAACTTACCCCGTAAGTGGAGAAGTCATCCATAAAGACTTCCACACCATTTCCTATCTGCTATTGGAATATGCTTAGAACTAAGCGTTGAAACGTGGCAAGGGCATTACACAAGCCAAACAGCATTTGTTTGTATGCAAAAGTTCCCTAAAGACTGGTGAATGTAGTTTTGGCTTGCTATTCTAGGGCTTTTTGTATTTGGTTGTATCCGCTATAGCCATCCAGAAAACTATAATAACGATGCCTTGCGATTATGTCTAAGACTTGGTTAACAAATGGCAACAGAAAGTGATCCTTGAATGTTGCCATGTTTAGTAGCCTAAAATCTCTGCACACCCTATATTTGCCTCACTTTTTAGGCACGATTACTAAGGGGCTAACCCATTCGGTATCAGCAATGGGGTATATGAACCCAGCCTTTAGAACCTATTCGATTTCTTCTTTTACTACTTGCTTCAACTTTGGGTTCAATCGCCTCTGTGGTTTTTTTCGAGGCTTCATGGAGGAGTCAGTGTAAATCCTATGCTGGCATATCCTAGTATTTATTCCAATTAATTTCGAATATGACCAAGTGAAGGCTTTTGACCATTTGTTTATTACCTCGAGCAGACTTTCTTTTTGTTGCAGAGCAAGTCTTGCGTTGATGATTACCAGTTTCCCATTCTTAAGGAACATGTATTCCATACCAGTGGGCAATAGTTTTAGCTCTAGGGGCCCTTGTTTAAATTTCTTGGGAATTTCCAACTTCCCCCAATTGATTTTTTCTATGTTAGGACTAGGAAGTTGGCGGTGGACTTGCTCTAATGCATCAATGCTATCTATACAAGTGTAAGTAAAACCCTTAGTTAGTTCCATGCATATTAGTGAGCTGCTTTCTTGATCATCTATCAGCCACTACGTGTCTTCTTGTCGTGTGACTACTACATACAGGTACCTTTGTATGATGATTACTGGTTTCACATTGCAATTGCACCCTATGTCACTGTATGCGATGCATGGAACCTTCCTCTTCTCGATCTTTCCAAAAGTATTTTCCTTAGATATTTCTAGGGAAAGATCACAGATTCCTAGGCATGCATCTATAGTGCTTAGCCATGCCCTTCCCATTATGATTGGGAAGTCTCCCTTACTGTTATTCACTTGGATCACCAGGAAGTTAGTTGGATATGACCACCCAAAAATAGTGGTAAGTCGGCTAACTCTAAATGAACATTTCTCTTTTTCAACGGGGGCAGGTTCCAGGCCTTATACATTTCTTGGGATATTAGGTTGACACCAAAACATGAATCCAAGAGAGCTTTGCATGGTTCATTTCCAGCGATTTGTAGATAGATTAGGGGACTCCCAGGATCAGAGAATTTCCTGGGAAGGTGGCTAGCTTTAATCCAATTAGTAACGACATGTGTTAACATGACCGTATGCATTGAATGCAATGTTAAGTTCGAAGGGGGCTCCGAAGCTTTAGTCGATACAGAGGCGTCCAAAGACTCAGCCACTTGGGGTTGTAAGGGCTTGGTTGGACAGCTGGTTTTGAAGAAAGATCTTTTCTTCGTATGGTTTTCAGAACCAACAGTAGGTTGAGGGTTAACAGCCCTTGTGGCATTGTGTTGCTACGGTTGAGCAGGGACTTCACCTTGCATTGCTGGAGCAAGTGGCAATGGAGCTATTGGTGGGAGAGATGCGGCCAGATTGGAACGATGGTATACTTTTGGGATGTCGCCCCTAGGAGAGGAAGTCCTATAGTATTCATGGGCTTGGTAGTGATGTTGGGGCATAATGTGACCAACAGAGTCACGTGGAGAGATTGGATGCTACACGTAGTATCCATATGGGTTTGGTTGTCGGTAAGGATATTGTTGCCTTGGTGGTGGCATTGCCCATGATTGTGGGTGCTGCCACTATTGATGTTGCTCGATTGGTTGTGGTGGAGTTCCACTTGGATAATACATTAAGGGTTGGTGGAACTACCTTGGGTTACCTTGGGGATAAGGTAACCATTGGGATGTTTGCCGTTTGTTTAATCATGGATTAAGTGCATACACCCTAGACTCCTGTAAATGTGAGATTACAAGGAAACATCCCTTAGGATGGTCGTATTGACAGATCTCACATTCACTATCATTATCATCTAAATCCACAACCTCTTCAATAATAGCAACTTTACCCTTACCCTTGTTACATGCATTCTCTGCTTCTCTCTTTTTCTTTTGTCATGGTCACTACCTCACTCCCTAGACTCCTCTACTACTTTGAGCACATTTTGAAACCTACTATATAGGGAGTCCCACATTTGGTCTACCTTTGTTGATACTTTTGATGCTAATTTTTGAATAGGCAAGGTTTTCCTATTCACCATCTCTTCGAGTGGTGACTCTCCCTCATCCTTACAAAATCTTACTCCCTTCTTTCGAAGGGAAGGATCTCGGTTGTATTCTTCTACACTCTCTCTTTTTCGTAGCTCACCTTCTTCTTTAGCTACTTTTTCTAGCAGTTTGTGAATTTGATGGTACCTAAGCTCAAATAACCTTCCATGGGCATAAGTCCCAGGGATCCTTCTTGTTTCATGCCTATGCCCATCTATGAGATGGCGTAGTTGATCCCGCTATGAATAACCATGGCTAGGACAATGATGTAAGAGTACATAATAGTGGTCCATGGTAGCATCCAAGGGTTCATGAATTCCTTGTTTCCATCCTTGGATTTGCTTTCACAAGTTAGACACCTAGGAGTACATTTGGTACTTATCTTTGAACAATTCTAGCATCGTACTCCACCTACGAATGGATTCCGGTTCTAAGGACAAGTACCATCTTTCAGCTTCTTTTATTAGTGTTTGTGGGAACAACTTAAGCTTTTGCCACCCTTTTTCTATGTTTTGCAAGGCACACGCATCATGAAATTCTTGTAAGTGATTTTGAGGATCAGCATTATATCCCCCTTCAAATTGTGGAATGTTATTCATGTCTAGCCTCTTGATCCTACTATCTTTCTAGTGCCTTGTTGGAACTCTTACGGCCTCAATTATATCTAGAGTGTTTCGTGTGGTGAGTAGGGGTTCATCATGATCATCTCATTCATAGCGTCTATGTTGTCTATGTTGTTCCCTACTCTCCCTTATTTTATGTTATGATTCCCTAGAATATCCTCGTCCTCCATCTTGGTTGTCCCATTTATGACTTCCACTTTGTTTGCCCTTATCCTCACAATTTGTTTCTCCATGGCTATGTCCAGAACTGGAAGGAGAGGGTGAAGGTGATGATGAAGGTGAAGAAGAAGGAGAACCACCACCATGACAATGTTTACTACCATCTCTTCGGTGGTCTCTGCCTTGAACGTAATTGTGATCAGAATGCCCACCTTTGTCATGTGCCTTTGTTCCTTTTTCAGACTCTTTGTATCCATTGGTATTAGCACCTGGGTTATGAACAATAGAATGAAGGTTTTCATACACAACCCCTGGGCCAAAGTCAAGGGGAGGAACATCGTTATGTGGGTGACTCCCTGAGGTGGGTTCATCACCCTCAATTTCACTTAAAACGTGTGGGGCATTCTTAGACCATTTTCCCTTCAAGAACTTATGGTGTCTCTCCTGTTGATAATCCCTTTGACATTGCACTTCAGTAGGATGATAGTCTCTTGAATCATAGTCCTACGCAATGTACTCTGCGTGTAAGTGTTACATGTCTATTCATGTGAGAGCACGAAGAAGCATACTTGGGATTGAATGGTCGGGAGGTAACACTATGTTACCTTCCAAGTCACGTCAATGTAGTTGTTCATCTTGGTGGAGAATAAAGGTGAAGTCAGGTACATATTCATCAAGATGAATATATACCACACGAAATTGTTAAGGAACTGGCGGGTCAATGTCATGTGTATTTTTCCATCAATTACTTCTTGTGTTAGTCCTAGGTGGTGAAGTGCTCTTGTGTGAAGAAGAAGACATCTTGTCTTGTTCAGTGTGCAATGTACTATATATTTATATATTATTATTATTTTTCCTTTGACCAACCCTAAGGATTCATTCCAACAATGTGAATAATTTCCTAAGTTCTACTTAGCGCACAAACAACAAAGTCCCTGGCAATGGTGCCAATGATGAACGGCAAGGTACCCCTATGCTCAACCATATGAATACGATCGTTTCACGCATGATCTGGTCGAATTCCAAGGACTAAGTGCCTATGCGCCTAGTGGAACGATAACGGGGTGATTAATCGTTGTCTTCCCAAACTTACTTGTATATCATGGTTGTATGGTTAAGTAAGCTTGAGGTATATGAATTTTATGGTTTTTATGTGTTTCCTATCCTACGCTAATAAGGAGGGGAGAGAGAAGTAACTAAGTAACTAATCTAACTTAATTATTCATTAACTAAGTTCTAAGTACTCCTAACACCAGTATTCGTTCCCACTTTCCGTACACATCTTGAACCAGTGCAACGTTGTTGGGATTACCAAACACTAATTGTTACTGGGTTACCAAGCACTACACGCATGCTCGAAGTAGTCATACTAACTGTAATTAACTAAGAGAGTTGTAGGGTGAGAGAAATTATTAATTAACTACAAAAGCATTAAATAATAGTTAACACTAATTAATCTATTCTGTATGCTACAAGGTTTATCATAAAGTTTTTCTTTATTGCCGTACACAAAGTGTGCTCAAGTACACAATGCTCAAATAAATATCTGTTCACTCTATGACTCCTATTGCGGGCATGCAGAAATAATTCTAACTCTGGAAGGAGAAAATGGCAAGAGTTTGGCTAAGGGACTAATTCTTAACCGTGGAAACTAAAGGTGATGCCTCTTATTTATAGATAATGAGATAGGTCGCGATATCGGGTATTCGCTATCGCATGGTCGATCCGATATCGTGGACGCAATATTGCATATGCGATATCATGGTTCATCAAGTGGTATTGGAGCCTAGTACTCTTGCCTCTATATCAACTGCTTCTACATCATCATCAAGAGTGAACAATGGAGGGAACTTCATACATGAAACCACCCATGTTTGATGGATTCGACTTTGCCTATTAGAAGGCAAGGATGCAAGGCTTCTTCAAATCGATGGAGTTTGAAGTTTGGGAATCCATTCTTGAAGGCTACACACCACCCATTGATAGCATAATAGGATGAATCAAGCCCTGAAAAAAATGGACATAAGAAGAAAGAGATAAGTTCATGTTTGATTCAAAGGCAAAAAATCATTTATGCTATGCTTTGAATAAATCTGAATTTAATAGGGAAGCTAGTTGTAAAATGGCCAACGAAATTTAGGAAACATTAGAGACTACATATGAAGGAACCTTAATAGTTAAACAATCTAAATTGTTAGTTTTACAAAGTGAGTATGATAAGCTCAAAATGAAAGAATGTGAGAAAATAAAAGATTACTTCTCTAGAGCAAATGATCTTGTTATGGCCATTAGAGGTACTACTAAAGATTTGCTCGAAAGTGATGTTATTATAAAAATGATTACAACTTTACAACCAAAATTTAGACCTAAGGTGACTGCAATGGAAGAAATAGGAATTTTTCAAAACTTAAATTTGAAGAGCTTCAAAGTGCTCTCATTGTTTATGAAATGAATCTCATAAGTGAAGGAACAATTCAAGAAAAACCCATTGCTCTAAAAATAGCTTCAAAGGAGATGGAACTTGCAGATGAGGACAACAAGTAAGAAGTAGCTCTTATTTCTTAAAGAATCCAACGGTTGCTTGTAAGAAAAGTTTGAAGCTTTAATCAATCATGTCCCAATCAATCAAACTTCAAAGGTAAGGACAAAGGTAAGAATTTTTCAAATTCAAATCTTGATGCTTCTTTAATAGAATTTGGGTTATGTGGAGGAAGAGACCATGTGGCCTTTGAATGTCCTAGCAATGGTAGGTTGCAACATAAAGAAAGGATTGATATGAAGAGTAAAACAACCAACTTCTACATCAGTTGAGATGATGGTGAGCAAAGTGAGAAGGAAGTGGATATCTCTACAAAAAATTCTCAGCTCATATGCATGACTCTTACAAATGAAAATTCACTACATGTTGCTGAACCAAGTGGTAAGTGTGATGAAAGGTATAGTGAATTATGAGAAGAAATTCTTATCATACATTACTTACTTATAAAGGTGAAGAAATTCTTAAATACAAAGCTTGATGTAATTCACATGAAATTGAAAAAATAAATCTTAGACATAAAGGCTGAAATTCAACAATTAACCCCTTTAAATAAGGATTGTAGAGGTTTTCAAGAAGGAGAGACTTGTGAACAATAGCCTAAGAATAAAGATTTAGAAAAAGACTCATAAGAGGATACAAGCTCAAGGTCAAGCACAATTAGGTTTGATAACCTTACATTAGAGGAGCATACTTTATTAGTTGGTAAAACTTATGGCACTAATCAAAACCTTGATTATTCTCATATTGATCAGAATAAAATTGCTACTTGGTCTTGTCCAAAAGTTCCTAGTAAAGGTGTTTTGCAAGAAGCAACAACTAGAAATAAAGATGATTGGGAAATTGGAAAATTCTTTGAAACAATGGATGATACAGAAGGTTATCAAAAATATATTAATCATGAAGAACCTAGACAAGTTTGCATAATAAGCAAAAGAACTTATGAAGAAAGGCCAAAATAAAAGGAGGTACTTCATGATAGAGGACCTCATCTAAAACTTCATTAGTCTTCTTCCCCTTATTTGCAAGTAAGGTAAGTTGAGGTAAGTTTCTATTTCCTTGCTTGCTAAATATTGTATTTGTATTGAATTTGGAAAGTCTAAATTGTTTTGATATGTGCTTATATTTGCTCCAAGACTACGGAAATAGGTCTAAGTTCTATAAATGTTTAGATAAGCACATATGGAGGAGATATTTGGTATCAACAAGGCATTATTGGAATACTTGATTGTTAGATTAAAATCTATGAATATTTGATCTTTGTATCTCTTGTGAATATACGAACATAATGTGATTAGTTTATTTTTATGATTGAATGGATGCTTATGATACTTTTAAAAGTTTTTATTAAAAAATCATCATTTAAATTATTAACTAAATTTTATTGGTTTCAAGTGGTTTAAAACCCTTGCATAAAATTCTTGGACCAAAAGCTTTTCTTTTGCTATACGATATGGCATTGTGTTTTCCTCAACAATTACATAGTTTAATTTCTTTTGGAAGATTTTTTTAAGCATTTGAATTAGTACCTTGATGAAATTCATGAATCTTCCAAGAAACATTTCAAGAGGTATTATTGTGAAGTACTATTAATTGGAGACCTTAGTCTCCACACTTAATCTTAATGTTGTATTGTAGAGGTAGTACTTTGATGATAAAAGAATCATGAAGATCACATTTTTATAAAAGAACAAGCTAATCCAAAAAGGCTCAAAGGGAGCATTAAATTGAGAAGGATATCTACACGTATGTAGGAGGATTTTTTACCTAATCATCAATTATCATCCAAGAAGGCACTAGTATAGGGGGAGTCTTTTAAGAGTTCTACCAAAACACACTCAAGTAACAAGACTTTCCACTCCAACATCCTTAGCTAAAAATGATCAAGGGAGAAATTATTCATTTGGTAATGTTTTGTAAGTAAAAGAGGACATTTATTAAATTCCTTACCTAAAGATGATCTTTATTGGTAAAAGTTTCTAAACTTTATATGAACTTACTTGTGAGCTCCATGTTAAGGATTTAATGGTGCATGTCAAGCCTTTTGTATGTTGAGAATGTATCATTGCAAATATGAGTTGAGAAATACTCACCTTAGAGATCTCAAGTGTTCCATGGAAGATTGGAACTGAAATAGGTGTTCATGATCTCTTTTGGTAATAAATGAGGTATATATATATATATTCTATGTTTTGTTCTCAACCTAATTGTCATATATTAGTTTATGATTTTTTTTGGTAAAACAATGATTGGTTCTCATATATGTTTGATCTTTTTTAAGATATCTTCCTTTGTCTTAAAAGTTTAATATGAATGTTTTACCTGCCATGAAATTGCTATGCCTTATTGTGATATTTCAAAAGGAGAATGATATTGGATGATTATAAATAATATAGTGGTAATTCATTGCTAATGGATTATTGACTCAAAGATAGGTTACATAATTTTCAATGCTAAAATTTTGCTCTTTGGATCTGAACTAAAAGGCTTGCACCTCATTATTTCTAACCTTCTATATGAATAGCTAAGGGATAGTTCTTAAATGGTTTGTCATCATCAACCCTATTGATGAGTGGTGAGGTACCCCTACACTCAACCATACGAATACGAGCATGTACGCATGATCCGGTTGAACTCCGCAGATGGCCTAGTTGTGGCACCCAGACAGTTATCCTTAGGTCGCAGTTCGCTATCTTCCCACCTGGACTAGTATTTATATTTGTCACATATGGTTTAGTCCAGATGAGGTGTATGATGTGTTTCCTAATTCTATGCTAATCCTGATGGCAGTGGAAAATAATATTAACTAAACTAAGCTAGCAGGAAAGGATAAGGAAATCTAATCTAGCCTAAGTGCAACGAGCAACCGATTCCTTGATCAACCATACACATCTTGGACCTCATGCATGACTACCATTGGGATTACCAAACATAGATCCTAGGTACACCACTGGGATTACCAAGCGCAGATCCCAGATACGCCACTGGGCTACCAAGCATAGAGCCTAGATATGCCACTGGGCTACCAAGTAGTCACACTTAAATGCTCGAATCAAGTTGTACTTGTTCCGTATTCTAGAAGTTTAAGGGTGAGAGAGAAACCAGTAAATAACATTAAATAAATAAACAAACAAATAAATGACAAAGTGAATGCTGCAATGATGAAGTAATCTCGATCTTTATTACCGGTCATGTGCATGTCCAAGTACAGCACACTCGAATAAAGACACCATACAATTACATTCACCACACTACCGGCAAACACAGGAAAAATAATCTAACTCTGGAGGGATCAAACTGCCAGAGCTTCGCTACTTCTAACTCCTAATTACCAAACAAGGGAGAGCCGCCTCTTATTTATAGATATGACGGCCCATGTGACATCGCGGCTACTGATACAACAGGGTTGTGATATCATGGCTACTGATACAACAGGGTTGTGATATCACAGCTGCGATATCACAGCCAACAAATTCATGACTCATCATACCCCCACGACTGAATGAAAACTCGTCCTCAAGTTAAAGTGAGAACAAGCACCATTGATTACACAGTGGATAGGTATGGGATTATTGACTGACTAGAATGGATTCATGCCGCAGTGTGGAGTGAGACACAACACAAAAGAAAATCTTATGATTACAAAATAGTGGAACTCATGTAGTTCCTAGTGGCAGTGGCTTCTCCATGGGTGTCTTTCCCTTTTCTTGCGCTCCATGTCTTAGGATTTGATGGCGTTGAAGTATGGCCTGGAGTTTCTCCTCTTGTAAGGCCTTGAGTGCCTTAGCATGCATGTAAGTTTGTGCTTGTGCCATAGAGGCATCCCAATCAACCTTCTCTTTTTCTTCTGCCACCCTTTCATTCTCTGTCAACAGTTTATTAAGTTGCTCTATTCTGAAAGTGTCCAACTAGTTCTGAGCAACCCTTGGCCTTGTATTCGAAAGGTTTCATACTTCTGAAATGGCTTGAACAGAGAAATCAATAGTCACACCACAAATGTTAACCATGGTACCTTCTGCTTTATTATGCCAAAATTGGTACGTTTCCCCTAAGTACCAGGCACCACTTTCAAAGAGGGTATCTCCTACTTCTGCTTGCCCAAACCATATGGTAGGAGGATCTTCTTGATGAACGCTGAATAATTGTTTCTCCTATTCTGCATGTTGTCTAGTAGGATCTTGTCTTCCACCTCTCTGAGATCGTTCGATCGCATCTTGAGCAGGACCTTCCTATTATCCACATTTCGGGACCATCTGCAATCACACGGGACCAATTGTTAGTAAGGTTGTTACCAAAGTTAGGTTATACCTTACTACTTGCCTTAATAGATTTACTTTATTTCCATGTGATGTTAATTATTGGAAGAATGTGTCCCCGAAATATTATAATGTTGAGTCCTCTTTGCTTAGGTGGTTTCCAAATTTAGTTTTCTAGTATAGTTAAGGGAATAAAATTGTTTTTGACACATTCTACTCTTAATTTTAGAACTAATTACCCTTAAAGATGTTCTTCGGGCGATGATGAATTTCAAAAAATTTATGCACTAAAATTTATGCACTATTCAGCATGTGCCCCCTCCCCCACGACTAAGCTGAACACTCCGAGGTCAAGTAGGTTTAGACGGAATGAAAATCGGAGTACCAGCAAGTGAGATATAGGTATAAAAGCAAGGGTCTCACAATCGCAAGCTGTAGAGAAAAAATTCGAAAAACTCCCCCGTGTGAATAGTGGGAAATGATGGTAAGTGTTGTGGGGAGGTCACATATATATATTTGCATCAAAGTTAGGGCACTTAGAGAATGTACTGAATTTTCAATATTTCTTTGAAATTAAACAATATAAACTAAGGACATCTGAATGATTGTTAAAGGGTTCTAGGGTAATTCAACTAGTTCTGAAGGCACAAAAATTTTGATGGTGTGGAATTAATTAATAAGGACCTCAGATGGTAGAGAAAAAGGCTATGTGATGGTAATAAGGAAAAGAAAATTATGAAAAATTAAGCTGAGGGTAAGAAATTATGTATTCTAACTAGAGAATTAATGAAGATTACAACAAAATTACACAGGTGGGTCCTCCCCAAAGTAGGTTTCAACATATTATGCCCTTGTGTAATCACACTTAAAGTGTCCATGGGCACTAGAAGGGTTAATTGTAATTTGCACTAACTCCACAAAACACACACATGTAAATATCACTGGAATGAGATGAAAATTTTATGTTACATGGGTCATGAGCTACAATTACATGAATAGTGAGATGAGACGAAGTATAAAAAGGGATCGTAGAGATTGGGACATGAGGTATCTAACCCAGGGCACAATGAATCCTACATGTAAAACATGATTAAGGTGTCATTAACCCATCGTTCCAAGATCGAGACCAAGTCCATCCGTCTAAACAGTGCCATCGCATCATTTCATCCCATGATAAACAACTATGAGAGTACCATAACAACAAGGCGTACGATCACTTAGCGTTTAGTACAAGGGAGGAGTGATTTTTGTTTTATGGCACTTCCTTTTTTCTTTTTCTCTTTTTTTTTCTTTTCCCTTGACTAAATCCAGAGAAGCCACCAACCTTCAGGCATGGGTGCATGTCTTTCCAGTGGGACCCCCTAGAACAACGTTTGATTTTTGAGTGCCCTTTTTGATTACTCTTACTCCCATTTTTCATTAGATCTACAAGGATCTTAGTACAACCATATTGCATGATAGCTCCCACAAATGTCACCAAAGAAAATCCACAAGTCCCCTTGATGTCACACCCTAATCATTCCCTCTTGGTCCATCCTTCTTCATTCTGGGTACAATGAACACAAAATTAATTTTAAGTTTTAGAAATTTCAAGAATATCAATGTGCCCATGAATAGCCCCTCTTATTTATAGAGTGGATGAGTCGATGTAGTGGGCTCACTATTTCAAATAATTGATCACTCATGACCTAATAACATAAAACACACCTCAACCAACAATCCACATGAGTGTTTTATTCGTAGATGAGATTACTTACAAAAATGTGAAAATACAAAACACACAAAAAGATAAAACAAAAAGTTGAAAAATTAAAAAAAATGAAAAATATTTATTAATCCTGCTTGTCATTGAAATAGGGGATATCCCCCATAACTAAATGGTTGAGTATGGCAAGGATTAATAAATGGGACATAAGGATCCTTGCATATTGGAAGTATTGAAATCGGTCCATACTTATCCCCTTGGATTTCACACACTTCTTAATAAGCATAGTTGGGCACTTCATACGATGTATTTCCCAGATAATGAGTTGACCCACTATGATGTTGGTGACCGTTAGATGGTATGCAAAGATTAGGATGATGCCTCCCATGGTTGTGTTCATTGGGTCGTATAGTTGTTGAAGTGTAAGATGGTGGCCCTGATGAAGTTACATGAGGTGCTGGGTTTGAAGGTAAGGGTGTACCACATTGTTGGACTTGTGCTGTGTTGGAAGGTGCAGTGGCCTTGGAATTGTGTTGTCCCTTCCTATGGCCGTGTTTAAAGAAAGGACGCTTTTGATGTTGATGAGGCTTCTCACTGCTATTAGTAGCAGTAGCACAAGTGTTGTTCATGGGTTGCAGTGATACAAACCCCTTAGGAACAGGTGGTGGCACTGTGGAAGGAGGGAAAGGATAAGAATGTTGAAAGTTAGGAAGAGCATAAGGTGCACAAGGTGGTGGTTTTGTTGGAGGTATGGGTTGATAGTATTGTGAAGAATGGTATTGTGGTGAGATAGAGTATGGTGGCCCAAATGGAGAAACAGGATGTTGAACGTGATAAGCATTTGAGTTCAGAAAAAGTGAAGGGTGCCTCCAATCTAAGGGTGGTCTCCCCCACGACTGGGATTGTTGCCACTGTGGTCAAACACAGTATCTCTATACGAACTCTAGATGTAATGTATTTCCCCAATGCTCCTGTAGATGTAATAATATTGGGCATTGGCCCTTGGGGTGATCGTACAAGCATATGTTGCATTCATACGTATGATTGACAGTTGAGCACTTATTCCCTTTATTCTTCTTTTCTGAATGTCTACTATTTTTTCCTACTTCTTGGGTTGTCAAAACTCTATCTCCAATGGTGTTGATATATTCTCCACACTTTTAATTCATCCATTCCAACATTTTATTGATCTTTTCCTTAGCTTCTTCTAACNTGTTTAATAGTGCATAATACCTTTCTAAGGCCATGTCCAAGGATTCATGTTTTGCTTGTTTCCATCCTTGGATTTGTTTCCTCAAGGCTGACACTCGTGCGTAGGTTTGATATTTTTCGTTAAATACTTCTACCATTGTTGACCAGCGTTGTATTGAATTTGGTTTTAACGATCTATACCATACTTTAGCTTGGTTAACAAGTGTCATAGGAAAGAGCCTAAATTTTTGCCAACTGTTATCAATGTTATTCCATGTGCAGGCATCGTAGAAGGCTAGTAAATGTTGATGCAGATCTAAGTCATAGCCTCCTAAAAATTTGGAAAAGTTATTTAAATCGAGCTTGGGTAGACAGCTCTCTTTACGATGCCTACATGAGATTCAAATAGCCTCTTGTATTTGCGTTAAGCTTGTAGTGGCCAGTGGGGGTTCATCGTCATCGGGTAAGTTAGACTTTTGTGTATTATGATGACGTTGTTTTTGTTCATTCTTATAAGAAACTCCCACTTCAGGTTGTATACTCCAATCTTCATCGTCATATAGTACGTTGGTTCTCTAATGAACTTCCTCCCTAAGTGTGGCTTTATTATCATCTTGTATGAGAGGCATTGTTGTGTGTGAATTTATGTGACTTTTAATAATTATTTCTTCTTTCTAAGAGATGTATCGTTAAGTTCTATACAGCGACCTTGTATGATATAACTAATCTAGATAACTAGCACCATCCCTGGAAATAGTGCCAATGATGAGTGGTGAGGTACCCCTATACTCAACCATACGAATACGAGCATGTACGCATGATCCGGTCGAACTCCGCAGATGGAATAGTTGTGGCACCCAAACAATTATCCTTAGGTCGCAGTTCGTTGTCTTCCCACCTGGACTAGTATTTATATTTGTCACGTATGGTTTAGTCTAGATGAGGTGTATGATGTGTTTCCTAGTTCTATGCTACTCCTGAAGGTAGTGGAAAATAATATTAACTAAACTAAGCTAGCAGGAAAGGATAAGGAAATCTAATCTAGCCTAAGTGCGATGAGCAACTGATTCCTTGATCAACCATACACATCTTGAACCTCATGCACGACTACCATTGGGATTACCAAACATAGATCCTAGGTACACCACTGGGATTACCAAGCGCAGATCCTAAATACGCCACTAGGTTACCAAGCGTAGATCCTAGATACGCCACTGGGCTACTAAGTAGTCACACTTAAATGCTTGAATCAAGTTGTAATTGTTCCGCATTCTAGGAGTTTAAGGGTGAGAGAGAAAGTAGTAAATAACATTAAATAAATAAACAAACAAATAAATGACAAAGTGAATGCTGCAATGATGAAGTAATCTTGATCTTTATTGCCGGTCATGTGCGTGTCCAAGAACGACACACTCGAATAAAGACACCATACAATTACATTCACCACACTACGGGCAAACACGGGAAAAATAATCTAACTTTGGAGGGATCAAACTGCTAGAGCTTCACTACTTCTAACTCCTAATTACCAAACAAGGGAGAGCCGCCTCTTATTTATAGATATGGCGGCATCGCGGCTACTGATACAATAGGGCTGTGATATCATGGCTGCGATATCACAGCCAGCAAATTCATGACTCATCACCTATACAATCATTACCTTTTGATTAATTGTGGATTTTCTTCTTCTATTTTTTTATCTCTACTTCACTCCTTTTTGATGATTTTCAAAAAGGGGAAGAGTTAGTTTGTAGTGATATGGTATTATTAATAACTATGATGTGACATGAGTATGATGTTTATGATTTATGGAATTTACTACACTACTAAATTAGTGTTATAAGCAATATTGAAAATATATGAATATATGCATTTAGGAGACTACTAAATCATTTTCTTAAGTTTTGAACATCATCAAAAGGGGGAGATTGTTGACCTTTTGGTATGTTAAAAATTTAAGGAAAATAGAGAACAAAAGATGTTTGTGTGGTTTTTGTGTTTGTAGAACAGGAGCATGAATAAGTACACAAGGGTCTAAGTAAAGACTACAAAGATTAAAGGAGAACTCAAAGAATAACATCTACAAGAAATTGGGAGCATTGGCAAGAACGAAGATATTCCAAGAATTGGGAAGAAGCAAAATCAATGAAAGGAAGATTCGGGAATCAAAGTTCAAAAGCTAAGAAGATGTCTCCCAGAAGTAAAAGACATCTTGGCCAAAGTAAAGAAGAACTAGAGAAGATGTTTTCTAAAAAAAAGAGACATCTCCTTTTAGGAGAAGATGTCTCTATTGAATAAGAGATGTCTCCCCAGAATTGAACTTGGTTGCAGAGAGACATCTCCATCTCAAAGAAGATGTCTTCAATGGTCATTAGATAGCCATTGCATGAATTCCGAGGTAATTTATGATACTTAAAGACTATAAGAAGACTTCATTCTCTTGGGGATTATGCAAGTTTTTGAGCAAGCAAGTGTTAACATCAAGCAATCATTATCTACTTTATCCTATTGTATTTGTGTACCTCATTGTGCTATCATTTGTAGTGATTATATTATACTATGCCTTAAAATACATGGATCAGAAAATTAGTTGTGTTCTTTCCTTGTAATTTTGTTTCTCTTTCTTGTTGCCCT
This sequence comes from Gnetum montanum, assembly GCA_015680685.1. Lineage (NCBI taxonomy): Eukaryota > Viridiplantae > Streptophyta > Gnetopsida > Gnetales > Gnetaceae > Gnetum > Gnetum montanum. The sequence goes on along the minus strand of MNCI01021309.1, from coordinate 674,645 downwards.
ATTGGGTTTGATGTGCTTCCTATGAGAAGGCATTGTTCTTGAGCTTGTTGGGATCTTACGAGATTGAGTGTTGGTTCAATGTCACAACACTTTGAAGTGGAGCTCAAGTTATAAAGGTTATGGGATCCTAGAAACCACATTCTAAGCTTGTTGGGACCTTGTGGGGTTGAGTGGATTGGCAACAACAAATCACTCTGGAGTGAAGCTTAAAGCTTGTATAGGGTGTGGTATCCTTCAAACCACATTTTGAGAGAAATAAAGTTCAGATGTGTGCAAGTGATCTACCCTTCGAATGTGGAGTACCCAAGTTGGGGAACTACGTAATTTTGGCTATGGTGTTTGTGATGATTGATTTTTGTTGGGAAACTTATTCATCCCCCTTTCTAAGTTCAATGATCCTCACTTTGTTCCCTGCACTTTTTAGCATATCTATAGATGAACTGAATGAATGGATGCAAAATGCCTCTAATCATGCTATGTCAATGAATGGGTTATTTTTTAACATACTTCTCTTTATAGATGATGTGGCCTTGATTGCAAAATCAACTACAGGATTAAATTATATGCTTCAAATCATCCATGACTATTGCAACCATTCTAGTATGAAAGTTAATATTGATAAGACTAAAATTCTAGTTTGTTGTATTAGAAATTGGAATTATGATTATTTTTCCTGGGGAAAAAGTTAATATATGTAAATCTTATAAATATTTGGGAGTTGAATTTTCTAATAATTATAGTTGGAATAACCTTATTGGTAAAAAGAATTCAAGTGGCACACTAGCTCTATTTTCTTTAAGAAATAATTACAATAAGAAAATAAATTTTGGCATATGACATCAAAATGAAACTTTTTTTTGCAATGAGATCAAAATGAAACTTTTTTTGCAGTCTTGTTCAACCCCTATTATTATATGAGTGTGTTGCATGGGAACCTTCTCTTCCCACAAATAATTGGAAAAACCTAGGGTACGTTCAATCTCATGTGAATTTTAAGTAAATATACAGACTTCTTATGATATCTTACTTTTAAAAGTAACATTGCTTCTTCTTGAAGTTAAAGTCCTTTATAGATTTATTACTTATACTCAGAAGTTAAGTCATATAGAGGAAGTAAATTATGCTAAGGAGATAGTGAATGCTACATAAGAAAATGGATGGTTGTATCAAGGAAAATTATGGCTTTAATCTTGGAATTTTGTAATAGAGGATCTTCCTTAAACAAAAGGCTCTTTTAGAAGACTATAAACGAAAAAGTCTTAGGCAAGGTTTGGTTGAACACATTAGGAAAAGATCATTTTTATTTACATTTTGTTAGAGGAGGTTTGTTATCTAGTACTCTAAAAGTATCTATTTTTTGTTATTCCTACTCATTTAAGGAATCAAATTACTAGAGAAAGAATGAGCTCTCATCATCTCCTTATTGAGATAGGTCATTACATTAATTTATCAAGAGAATAATATGTTGTAGATTGTGCAAACAAAGCATAGAAGATGAAGAACATATTTTTTTTATTTTGCCCATTTTAGCTCACATTCCAATGAATTATAATATTAATTGTAATCTGCTAATTATTCTTTTTCAAATTGACCTTATATGCTTGGATCATTACACCAATTATGTTTTCAACTTTCTTCATAAATATGTTGAGGCTTTGTAATTATTTAACAAATCTTTTATGATTTTCTAAACACAATAAAAATTTCTACTTTCCAATTTTCACAAGTCACTAGTCAATCCAACCAATATAACTAGTAGTCCTTTCTTTTTCTTTTTCTTTTTTGCATTCTATAAAGACTTCAAAATATTTTTCCCACTAGGTCATGTGAACATATTAGCATTCATATAAAAAAACTCATGCTCTTGAAAGGAGGAAAAATTAATTCCAAAGAACAAAATGCTAATAGGAAATCTATCTAACAAAGTAGCATATGTATATACTTCTACTTTTCTTACAAGCTTCCAAAAGAAAACATTAGAGATGTAAAATCTATAAGTCAAAAATAAATTTTATTATTTCCTTAATGATAACTACACCAAGTATAATGTTTCTTATTGAAATGATATAGAAATAAAGAGCTAACATCAAAAAGAAAATATTTTTCTTTGATATTATACTAATCTTTTGTTTCTTAAAAAGACATGTTAAAAGAAAGACCACTAGTTTTATCTAAATGAATTTTAACCATATTGAAATAATATTCAATAATCCAAGGAACTTTAGGTAGATATAAAAGATATTTCCAAACCTTTAATTGATTTTTTGAACTATTATGAATATAAATGTTGTAAATCTAAAGTCTCATTTTTCATAATGACAAGCAATCCAAATAACTCTTTCGAGGTTGTTAGAGCCAAAATTCAAAACTTTTCTAGTCCAATTTTTATTAACTAAAATAGCAACACCTCCTTTATTTAGTGCAAAAGAAACAAAAACATTTACCACCAAAACTAATATCATGCATTGAAATCTTAATATTTTATGGGAAAAGAAAATCTAAAGATCAATGCCAATTTGGAAGATGCTCCTTAACAATCTTTACTCAAGACCTATTAGAAACACTTCAAACATTCCTTAATAAAACTAACATTGAGATATGGAGGAGAAGGCCCTCATCCTTGATTTTTCAAGCTTAACATTTGTATTACAATCCATGTCACTAATATGTGAGAAAACATTATTTGGTGAAAAATAATTTGAAGCAATGATATAAGTAAAAAGAAAAAGAGACATCTTTGGAGTTAAGAAATTGAAATCAATATGTGGAGGCCTCTTCTTTTTATGTTGCACTAAGCAAAATCTATCTAGCCTAGCATTTTCATTGCTAATCCCTACTAAAAATTTTCTTGTTTCTAAAAAGGAATTCTCTTGTTTCTAAAAAAGAATTCTCTTTAGATATCAAAGTTTCCATGCACATTTAGATTTAAAAGGATGAATAAAAAACTGAGAACTTGTTGAAGAATATTTCATTTGTGCTTGTTGAAAACTACAATTTTTGTCTTTTGTGAAAATTGTTGGTTTTTTTTTTCTGCGTAAATAACTTTTTTTTATTGAGAATATGATAGATTCCAATAACATGGCCTTCACAACAACAATAGCTACAATATCCTTGCAAATTATAGTACATAATTTTATGGAAAAAACACTGCTTACTCATCTTAAGTTTTAATTCTATCTTTCTCGACCATAAATCAATTTCTACAAAATAATGTGTACCCTACACATAGTCTCGCAACATTTTTATCTCTATCTTTAGAATTATGTCAAGGCTACCAATAATTTCACTTTTAACACTTTAAAAAATAAGAGAAAGATTTTCTAATTCAATCTTGTAAGAGATTTTCTAATTCAATACAAAAGGGAATTTTAGAGTAATCAAAAGTACAGGGATCAAAATCCACTTTCTATTTCCAAGCAATAAAAGTATTATATTGATCCATAAAAACTTTAAGATCCAAAGATTTCTTAACTATTTTAAAATTCACTAGTTCAACAAGCAAAAAAGATTTGAAAATACAATGAGCATGTAAAACATTGATTCCGTAATATTCAAGTATAGCTTGAATCATTAGTATGAAATCATTATTTGGGCAAATAAATTGAATAATTTGCAAAAACATGTATTGTAAAATGATATCTTATGAAAAAGATTAATCTAAATCATGAGGTAAAACAAAATCAAAAGCTTCAAAGTTCTACATATTCTCTAGAATATGAGAGACATTAGTATTTTCTATCTACAAATCATTCCTTACTAACAAAACAAATTATGCCACAATAGCTTTGTAAAAATCCCTTAAGATCAATAAAAATTTCTCATTTCATTAAGAACCTTACTAGTTTTCATCTTCACAAGAGCTCTCTTTCCTTTAAAGTCATATATATAGTTCATCATTGCTATGTTTAATTTGATATCTTCAACTTCATTTAAAAAAAAATTATTGTTGTGATCCTTCTGATTTGGCTTTGGCTGAGAGAATATTTGTTGTTGCTGTAAAGAAATATATAAATCTTTTTCAAATCCTCTACATTCCTCTATAGCAAATTATTTAACAAAGAAATAAAAAATGTGCAAAATGGTAGTATTTAAAGCTCAAGCACATATTAAAATGATATGAAATGGTGGTAAAACTAGTTTTGTTATGGATGAAATATTATTCAACATTTTCAATAGGCTTTTAGGGATCGTCATGTTGAGTGATGGTAATATGCTTGTTTCTCAAGTCAAAGACTTAGGTTTGACCGTAGTTGCAACCACTCAAAGAGGTTAGGCTTTTGCTCATCTACCAATCCTCTCAAGACCTTGCCTAGCAGGATGAGTACTATGGCTTCAGGTGATGATCCTTTATTATCAAAAGGCTCTCCTAGAGCATTATCGATAGAATATTATCTAGTGTTATTGATCTATGATTGGTAGTTGGCCTCTAGGCCAAAATTATTTCATCATTTGACTTAATACATTTAACATAGGTAATGTATTTACATCTTTTGTTTTAAACTTTAGATAGCTTTAAAATTTAAATTTCATCCTAATTAGTCCATAGCTAATTGGTAAAGATATCAAAAGTGCTAAGTTTATCTTTACTTACCATATTCTTTGCTAACTTGTATCTTTCAAAATTACTTTATCTTCTACTATGTTGTTATCCCTCATAACACTTCTTGTATTAAATTTTTCTTTGCACTTCATCACTCTAACACCATGTTTTTTTTTTTGTTTGAAATATGCCTATTCTCTTTTGAAACTTCAAGAATGTCCTTCCGTGTCTTATCATTCATATTTAAGTTCAAATCATAATTGGCTTCTCTAAGTGATCAATTTCTAAATTTTAATTCCTTATCTTCTTCAAGATTCTATTGGTTTATACAGGGTACTCTTTTCTTGGTATATTTGTTGGTATCAATATTCATGACTAAAATGAGGTGTTATCCTTGTGGTAAGTTACAAAGTTCTAATTAGACTATATATTTTGGGGTGTACCTATATTACAATTATTTCAAGGTTCCACTATCCCTCCTATACTATATATCTTGAGGTGTACCTATATTACAATGATTTTAGGTTCCAACACAACCCTAATAGCTTCCCCCTTAAAAATAAATAAATAACAAAAAAGAAAACAAAATGAAAAAGATACTTTAATGACAAAATCCACCATCATAAGTATATGTTGGGTTGTAGTGCTTTATCCCATAATGATGGACTAATTTATCATTCTCAAAATAATGTAGCCTATTTTAATTGAGTTGGTTCTACTTTTGAATGTCACAAAGTATTCAATCCCTTTTTTAGAAATCAGGCTTTGTAAACACAAGTATAGACTCCTCCATCTTATTTATTTTTTTGACATCTTGATTTCCATGAACCCTCTCATAACTTGTTCTCATTGCTTCCACATGTCAATTGATATGTCCTTCAATAGTTATACGTTCATGCTTCAAAATTTGTTGCATAAGAAGATCCAAAGAATTCCAAAATGTCCTCTTAATATAATCCTCCAAAACAACTTATGCTCTTGATTCTATCATGTCTCTTAGTAACTCCTACTACTTTTCCATGAAGTTGTTGATTTACCACTATTCCTACCTTACTTCTATCTCTCCCTCCTTAATAAAAGAGCTTAAATCATTCACTAATGCCCTTCGCTCTGTCTCTCTCTTCCAAGTTAGTTTTTTTTTTTTAAAAAAAAAAAAAACTATATTGACTTTTCTTCTCTTCGTCAAATCTCTAATTTCATTAACCTTTGCTAACAAGACTATGTTCCATGTTGATGCTTCTGCCATGTGGTGTGTTGGACTAACTTCTTTCAAAATAATAAAAAAACCCTGATAGTTTTGTGTTACTCCTGGGAAAAATCATAGGAAGTCTCTGCTTATTTCTCATAAGCCCTTGTGCCCCTGTGCTGCTTCATGTCGCATCCAAGGGACACCTTAACCTAAGGAATGAGCAGGAAACAAAAGAGCAGTTGGCATGCGTAGAAAAGAACTTATTCATAGTAAAATAACAAGCTGGTTTATAACAGACCGTCAACTAGACAACTAGTCTCCGTAAGTTGTGGTGGTTGTTTTACACCTCAGTCAACCTTACAGCAACCGTCCTTTCTCACTTTATCGATACCAACTTAGGACAGTAATAACATCGACTATGCTAAATTAGGATAGCAATAACCTCGACTGTACCAGATTAGGACAGCAATAACATTGTTATATAAAATTAAAAAGTTACCAGATTCCTTTCGGTGCAGGGCTCAACATTGCGATGTAAAAATCATATCCTCGATAGGACAAAGTGCTAATTTTTGGTAGATTCTCAGCATGGATCAGATAACGCAGTCAGGTATTTTTAAAAAGGAAAAATTATCTGAACGTGTTAGAATTATCTAGATGCAAGAGTCAGACAACAGCGTTTGTTTTCTGGCCGTTAACGTATGTCTCGGAGCTTTCTCTTTGTTCTCATCGATGAATATGAGAGTGCGGTCTTATCCAAACAGATGTCCAAAATGTTAAAATCCCCAAAATCAAAAATCGCATAATGCAGAGCCGTGCAGCACTGGAAAACCCGTTCACCCAAAATCCACATCATAATCGCTGGTCCTAATCACGGCCACACAGTATTACTCCATCGCAAAATTTACGGTGTGGATAAGGCAAAATCGCTTTAAGATAAAATAATAACGGAGTCGTAATTGTCACTTCAAGTTCGAAAGAGAAATAAAGTTGGGCAAGAACGGTCAAGCACGTGTCAGAAAGCGCTTGAAATGCGAGAATTGGTTTGGGAGACGACGCGTTGAAGTTGCAGTGGAAAATATGCATGCGAGGTGCTATCGCTCTCAATTTGTTTTTTTTTTTCTCAAAATTTCTGTAAAATTTCTCAATTTTTCGAACCGTGGATCGCAACAATGTGCCGTTGTTTGTTAGCAGATGCTTTGCTATGCTCTTACTGGAATTTTCTTATTTTGGAATTGGGCAAATCAGCGATACGCAGGAACAGCACTTTCCCTCCATAAATTGAGCAGCTCTGTGTATTGGTTCCTTTATGTGGGGATGCTGACAGCCAAATCCCATTTTGGCTGATTCCATCTGATCCATCCTCTGTCTGCATTTCTCTCTCTGTGATCGTTATTCGTTTTTTCTTCCACATTTCTTCTTCTTCTTCTTCGGCTGCAGTCACCAACACAGCAAAATCATTCACGAGGATTTGAGGAGGAGATCTTCAAGCTTGAAATTTGGCGCTGGTTTCCAGGTTGGTTGTCTACCTTATCATCGAATTGCTTGTTTTGTTATGCTTGTTGCTGTTGCTGCACTTTGCAGACGTTTTTGATCGAATGCCTGGCTACTTTTAGTTTCTGGGTTTTTGTTTTTGGATTTTGGTTTAGAGGCACTTTTTGATTTTTAAGGGCACTGAATCTGAGGAGATCAATCGGTGAGGCGACGATTTTTTGTACTAATTTGGATGATTATTTCAGATGTTTCCAAAGTGACTCTGTTTGGAAATGAAAAAAGATTGGGTTTATTGGGTGGGTGGGATTCCTTTTTCCTTTTTCTTTACTTGTACATCTGCAAATACAAATAGTAACATGCAATAGTAGATGACGATGATGATGATGATGCTGCGAATGTGTTGGAGTGATGGTTTTTGAAAAGATTGTATTGTATTGCATCATGTTGGTGGATATGTTTTGTTCGGGGTCTGTCTGTCAGTTATTTTTCAGAATAATGATAAAAAAAGAGTTGTTTTTACGGTTAGCGGTGGCTGGTTTTTGTAAGAGCCTGCATGTGCCTGCTTTGTTATTTGCGTAGGATGTCAGACTCGTTTTTTTGTCCTGTACATGTAGGGCAAACACTACATACTTCCCCCAAGTTGCCAATCTTATCCTTCCCGGCTTCTCTGATTTCTTAACAATAATTATTGTTTTCCTTTTCAACCAAGGAAAATTTCATGAGATTCGGTCATCCAGAAATTATTAGACTATATGCGTTGTGGATGATTTTGGGGGAATCACCGACGGTTTAGTCAACGGCATAACGTTTGGGTGACTCGTGGCATGACGATCGGGTGACTCGTGTTTTCCTTACCTTAAAAAAATGTTGTTTGATTTTATTTTTGAGTGTTTGATTTGATTTGTGAGTGTTAGGTATCAAACCTCAGATTCAGCAAGTGTTCTGTCGTTTTTCGTTGGTAATTGTTTCGGATATATTTCATCATTTGTGCATGTGCATTTTTTTGCTCCTGCCCTCCTGCTGATTTCGTGGGTAAGATTTGCTGGGTTTGTTTCTTTAGCTGTACTGCTCGTCTGACTTTGGATGAACTTTCTTCTTATTTAAGGGGGTCAATATCAGGTTCTGGTTTGTCATTCCTTGGTTTCTTTGATGTGGTATAATCAAGAATCTGGTTATGGAATTCTGCATGTCATTGATTGCTTTGGTTTGTTTCGGTTTTTTTTGTTTTTGTTTTTTGGGTTAAATACACTAGCTTAACTTTCGTCCTGTTTCTAACTTGTTTGCTGTTCTCCTGAGTTTTCTGTAGATTGAACATCTTTGCAGGTAGATGGAAGGTACTATAGAAAAGGACGCAAATTTTGGAACTTGTCTTGCTCTGGTAAGGCAAAACCCATTTATCCTGAGACTAGCCTTATCAGCAGGGCTTGGAGGATTTCTATTCGGCTATGATACAGGTACTTTATTAATTCAATGCAAAACCATATCCTTTAAGAATCTTTAATGTTCTAAAAGTTATGTCTTTTGCAATACAGGGGTCATATCCGGAGCTCTCTTATATATCAAAGATGATTTTAACAATGTCTCAAACTCCACATTTCTACAGGTGATTACTGCTCAACCCAGTGGCGTTTATCAGAGTTTTTTTTTCTTCCTTTTTTTATCCTTTTTGTGTGTTTCAGTGTCTGCCATCTTCTGATGGATTGATTTTGAAATTTTGGTTGCAGGAATTTATCGTGAGTGGGGCTATTGCTGGTGCCATAATTGGTGCTGCCATTGGTGGATGGATGAATGATAAGCTGGGAAGAAAGAAAACACTTCTGATTGCAGATGTTATATTTCTGTTCGGTGCCATTATCATGGCTGCTGCAAATGGTTCTAGCATGTTGATTGTTGGTAGGCTATGTGTTGGTTTGGGCATAGGCATGGCATCTATGACATCCCCACTCTATCTTTCAGAGGTGTCACCAACCAAAGTTAGGGGGGCCATTGTCAGTACCAATGGTTTTCTCATAACAGGAGCCCAATTTCTGTCTTACTGCATCAACCTTGCCTTCACAAAGGTGCCCAGATTTTTTGATATACGCAACATATGAATGCCTTGCATAATCCACTTAAATGAATTGAAAATTTTATTTATCTATTTGACCGATTTTTTTAACCCTTTCTTTAATTGTTGCAGGCGCCGGGTACATGGAGATGGATGCTTGGAATTGCAGGGCTTCCTGCAATTTTGCAGTTTGTTTTGATGCTCTTCCTCCCGGAATCTCCCCGGTGGCTCTACAGGAAGGTATGCAGGCGCTTTCGGCGTTTATGAAACTGAAACTGAGATTTTATTATATCTCCTGATCTGGATCTATCGGACAGTATAAACACACATGTTATGTGTTTTGAAAACTATCATTAAGAAAATCATCGAGTGTTCTCGGTAACATTTAGAAGAAATAAACCAGATTTGCAACTGATATGATTTTTTTATGTTTCAGGGCATGGCCGACGAATCCTATGCCATAATGAAGAAAATCCACCCTGCAGAAGACCTCGAATCTGAAATGAATGAGATCAAGATCTCTGTTGAACAGGAATTGGCTAATGGAAAGCCCAAGTACAGCCAGTTATGGACCATCAGAGGAGTCAGGTATGCTCTGGTAGCTGGCTGTGGAATCCAGGTGAGCAACAATTTCTTCCTAAATTTCTTCTTCTTTTTTCAGCTTGCAGCATCTTGTTTATCATGGGTTTTAATTTCTTTTTCAGATTTTCCAACAATTCGTGGGCATCAACACGGTGATGTATTACAGTCCAACAATCGTCCAGCAAGCTGGGTTTGCATCCAACACAGTTGCTTTGCTTCTATCTCTGATCACATCAGGCCTGAATGCTCTCTTTTCAATTGTGAGTATCTACTTGATTGATAAAACGGGCAGGAGAAGGCTTCTTGTAGCCAGTCTTCTTGGAGTTATTCTGTCACTGGCCTTGTTAACTGGTGCGTTCCACGTGACGGCGAATACTTCACCAATGGTAAGCTCTCGTGAAACCGGAAACTTCACAGGTTCACAGTGCCCATCCTATGCTTCATCAGGCTCAGCTGCTTCATCATGGACTTGTACCGTATGCCTCAAATCCAATCCTACTTGTGGGTTCTGCTCAGCAAAAAGCAATCAGGTATTATTTATAATCCACAGACTTTACCATGAATTTGTTTTTGTTTTTTGTGTTTTGGATTTTGTTCTAGAGTGGATCATCACCTAAAGTCTCGAGCCATACCACACGAGCAATAAGCACCTTACCATCGTTCTTTTATCATTTATCTTACATTCTTTGCCTGTTAAGTTACTAATCAAAGCTTTGTTTTGTTTTTGTTTGATTTGGTTTTAGTTAATGCCGGGAGCCTGCTTGCTTAAAAACAAAACTGTTGAGCATCTCTGCAGAGGCCAATCCAGATCATGGTTTACAGAAGGCTGTCCCAGCAAATATGGACCGCTTGCAGTTGTTGGGTTGGCTCTGTACATTATTTTCTTTGCACCAGGAATGGGAACCTTGCCTTGGGTCATCAATTCTGAAATATATCCTCTCAGATTCAGAGGAGTATGTGGAGGATTGGCTGCCACATCTAATTGGATTGCAAATTTGATTGTCTCTCAAACATTTTTAACCATGACAAAATCTATTGGAACTTCTAATGCATTCATGGTGTTTGGGATCATATCAATTCTGGCTCTCTTCTTTGTGCTGATTGTCATTCCTGAAACAAAGGGCTTGTCCTTAGAGGAAATTGAAGGCGTCCTGGAAGCACGAGTCAACAGGTTGAGTCTCAAATTCTGGGATACTAATTATGGTCAGTCTTCTGAAAAAAATATTGTGGCTAATAAGATTGAAATGAGTTAAGACGGAATAGGGAGATAGTTTTTGGAAAAGTCTGTTTGTAATCCTCTCTGGGAAATAAAGTCTGCAAGGGGCTGTGTTATGTTTATATTTTGCAGCAATAATGCTGGGTCTCGCAATCAAAGTGGAATTACAGGGTCGTTACAAGGGCGTTAACCTCCTTCAAAAGTTATATGCATTTGGACTTTTGTTATTTGGTGACATTCCATAAAATATGCTATCTTTTGTTATACAGTGGTTCACCCATATTCCGGCCATCATCTGACTATTGTCCGAGTATGTTCTGGCCATCATCTGACTATTTTCCGAATATGTTTTGACACCATTTGCTCAATGAGGATGCTGTCTTTCTGTGTCTTATTTCTGAGCCCTGTTGGTAAATTTAAACTGTCCACTTGCAATGTGATTTTTAAAATTATTGTCCGATAGTTTTGGCTTTCTTATAGATTCTTTTAGAATAAATAATGACTGTGTTGGCTTTATTTCAATACTCCAGACTGCACCAAGAGTGTTAGTAACCAGAAGCAAATGGCTTTCCCAGGCGACGAAATGTAATGAGATGTGTGCAAAGCTTTATCTGAAAATATGGAATTTTAGGGTTTCTAAGGTGTCCATTATTGCAAGCACAGCCCTCTGGTTATATTTACTTAGTAGGGGAAAAATATTCAACCGTTCGAGAAGCCTGGGTTAAAGCTGCATCTTGAAGAGGCAATTCAAAAGCCTTAACATATAATTAGAACCTGACAATGGGACCCACAATAACCAAATATTCCTGATGAACCTGACAACGGAACCCACACCCACACTACTAAATATTCCTCATGAACCCACACCCACACTACTAAATATTCCTCCCACACTACTAAATATTCCTCATGATTATAGAACCTGACAATGGAACTCACAATAACCAAGTATTCCTCATGATTATAAAGGTGCATTTTGAGGAGGCAACTGAACTCAAACATATAATTAGAACTTGAGCATGGAACCTACAATAACCAAATACTCTTTCATGAGTGTAGAACCTGACATTAATCCACAATAACTAAATATTCCTCATGATTATGAAGCTGCATTTTGAGGAGGCAATTCAAAGGGATGTTTACCATAAAGCCTGAGCATATAAGAACCATTAGAACCTGACAATGGAACCCACAATAACCAAATATTCCTCATGATTAAGAAGCTGCATTTTGAGAAGGCAATTCAGAAGGATGTTTACCATAAAGCCACAATTAAAGCATACAATTAAAGCATACAATTAGAACCTGACAACGGAACTCAAAAGAACCATCAAACATTCCCTTGAAGAAGCTGCATTTTGAGAAGGCAATTCAGAAGGATGTTTACCATAAAGCCACAATTAAAGCATACAATTAAAGCATACAATTAGAACCTGACAACGGAACTCAAAAGAACCATCAAACATTCCCTTGAAGAAGCAATTCAAAAGGATGTATACCTGAGCATTCCTCAGGTACACAGAATCCAAAACAACCAAACATTCCTCATGATGCTTCCTATTTTTTTGAAAACAAAAAACCATGGAATCTAAATCAACGAAACATCGCAAAAGTAATTTTGAGGCTTCGTTAGGAACAGCATCCTTTAAGTGCTTTGGAGTGTTCTTCGTGATTATACGATGATATCTTCCATTGGAAACCGGAACAGCATTCTCCAGTCTCCAAAATTGAAACTGGCAGTCCTTTAAAAACGAACTACATAAAATATACCACTTGGTGGTCACCCAAAAGAGTGAATCAACAAATAAACCATCTATCCAAACACCAAAAAGCACACAATCTCTGAGAGCTGCCTGCAATGGTTCTCACGTAAATGAAAATGGGACCAAATACACTGCCAACCAGTTAAACCCATCGATCCAGAGCTTCAAAAGGCAATGAATAAGACGGGGCATTCGATCACACAATCAGCTAACAAAACCAAGCTTCAAACAACCTTTTTAGCACTAATCCTTGAAACAAAATCCCGCAGTAAATAAGGACATGTACCACAATAGGAACATGGGACAATGCAGAAACAGTTGAGGCTGTGACCGGAGAGAGAAGTGGAGGATTATGGGGTTGACAAGGAAGTGCAGCTCATGGAAACCAATATAAATAAAAAGTAGCAGAACTGCTCAACAGAGAATCACCACAAAACTGCCAAGCAAATGATTTGCATTGAACTAGGTGGTGTAAAGAGAGATATTCACGGTGCTTAGTAAATGATAGCACAAACTGAACTGTATTTTACACATAGATGGAATAAAATGCTCCAATAACATTCTCTCTTAGAATTTTATACTGGATTTATAATATCTCACCCTTCATAGGTAAGGGGTGATATTGGAGATGATTGTTAAGGATTTAAAATAAGGCTTTTGATCAATATGAATACATTTCAAAGCTATGCTCTGGGGAGATTCGTGATTCCGAATAAATTTTGACGAACTCTGTTTGCGTTGGATTCGGGGGAGCGCCTACAGAAACGCATTAAATTAGCAATGGGTACGTATTTCATAAATTTCAATGAAATTTTGTCTAGATTTGTACATATGCATTGAAATGGTCGCCTTGTCTTGCCTCGTATTGTTATTGCCTTTTTTAGTTCTTGCGATGTCTGCATTTTGCATTAAAATCTTACATATCTTCTCCTGTTCTGAATCATACCAAAAATTTCATTTCATTGTTAAGTGGCAACCATGAATCATACCAAAAATTTCATTTCATTGTTAAGTGGCAAGCAAGCAATCAAGATTCATGGCATCAGCATGAGACGGACCACAGAAAACAAGGGGTACGAATAAATAAACAAACACACGGAAATCACAAGCAAGCAATCAAGATTCATGGCATCAGCATGAGACGGACCACAGAAAACAAGGGGTACGAATAAATAAACAAACACACGGAAATCACGAAAGGGCTACTATGGTAACCGAAGGCCGAAGGGGCAAGTATGGGTCATACGGAAAGTTTTGGGACGGGGCGTGCGAGGAAAACATTGCATTTGCATGGATTCGCCTGGCTTTGGGAGCGTCAAAGGTTCTGCCATGACTCACATTCACGCGTGTTTATTGTTCATTGCTGGTTCTTGCTCTTTTTCTCGTATCTTTACTGAAAAAAGAAAAAACAAAACAGGGTCATCGTCATGGGTCATGAGTCATGAACATGATGACGGATGGACGCTTGTTTAACTTTTTTAAAAATCTGTTTGCTTATAAAGTAACGAAGCCCGCCAGGACATGGACAATGGCAAGATGCAAGGTCATGGCACTCTTTTTTCTTTTTCTTTCCCCTTCATCATGACTGGTGCCGATTTTCCAGCTTCTCAAAGGTTTTGGATCATTACCTTTCAATCATGAGTTACTGGGCTGTGTCTAGTGTTGTTAAGTTGTGTATTCTTATGATGCGGTCATCTTCAACGTGGCCCTATCGTGTGCTACAGGTAGTTCCTAGGGTGCTACTCACTGGTAGTTGTTGAACAAAAGTATTAGCAGACCTGATTTGTTATAAATTTGGTTGAGGCCTGAGGCTTAATTTCATTTTGGAAATATTGGATTGAGTAACAAAAGGATTTCATGTTATTGTTGTCATTTTGGTTGTTGCAGAAATTATATGTTTGGCCAGATTATGGCTCTGAGTAAGGAAATGGATTCAATGCCCTCCATACCTTTGCAAATTTTCTTGCTTCAACTTAATGATGATATTGCAATCTTCTGTGCAATTTTTAAGGATTAACAATATTTTGGATTTACATTGTGCTTGTTCTATATTTTACAATGTATTTTTATGATATATGAGATTTAATTTTTTAAAAAAACTAATATATTTAAATTTTCTCAATCACGTCCCCACTTTTTTTGAGGCACACTACCCAAACACGTTCAGAATCACGAATCCTCAATTCCTCGTTTCCACGAATCCGATTCTTTTGATGCATAATTTCAAAGCAATGCAACATTGAAAGAAAATTTATATGTAAAAAGCACTCGTGTGAATTTTAGGTGATGAAGTCTATGTAATGTGAATCCTACGTTAACTAATTAAAAAGCCTTCTCGGCTTGTATAGCATAAAATCGGATATGATTTTTGAAAAAAGAACACGCACAAAACATTCATCCCATAAAGCTTAATTATAATACACAATTAGAATTAGACTTCTAAACGCTCATTTCATAAAGCTTAACTATAACATACAATTGGGATTAGACTTCTAACTTAATTGATAAATATAGAAGGAATGGATTTTAAGAAAGAAGGAAAAGTGGAAAAGAAAAGAAAAAACATCCCATAAAGCTTAGTCAATTCGATAAGGTTTTTTAAGTCATCTTTTTGGAAGGAAATAAGTAATTCCATGAATCCTAAAAAGATACATCCCTCAATGTAATTATTATTGAACTATCTCAATAGTTTTTTTGAGTCATCATTAAAATTATGCAACGAAAATAACATTAAAGATAAACACCAAGTTTTCCTACACTGTTTTAACCACATTAAACTATGTGGGATATTACACTTACAAATTTAGTTGATTTGTTCCAAATGTTACCAAGAACTTTGATCATTTCTTATTGATGTTTTTCAAACTCACCACTTGTACATTTTTATTGTCCAATAGATTTTGAGGGCCTACATACTAATAAAATTTATGGTTTTGTTTCTTTTCTACTATCCAATGGATCTAGAGTGCTTACGGATGTAATGACTTCAATTTCATAAAGAATTATAAAAGATTTATGTTCATTCCTATTGAAGAATGAACATGTTGACTACAAATTGCATTGAAGATGCATATCATAGTTTTTTTTTTCAAATTCTTATATTTAAGCACATTTGACATACATGAGATATTGTAGCTGCAAATTTGATTGATTTGTTAGATGTTACCAAGAACACTTAAAATTTTCTTAATAATATTTTCAAAACTTGTAGCATCTATATTTGTATTGTCTAATAGATCTACAACATTTACAAATGTAGTAAAATTTCAACTTTAGTTTCAGTTTTATTTCTGTTGTCCAATGGATATAGTGTTTACAAATGTAATACAATGTTAAATTTCGTTTCAGTTTCATGAAATGTTACAAAAGATTTATGTTTATTAAATTTTTTTTATGAGCTTAGACATGAATCCATGCTATTTCCCAAGGATATAGTATGTTTACCTATTATAAAAAATAATTATTAGTAGTTTATAATTTCAGTAAGAATGGAAAATTATATTTTTAGTTTTAAAAGTACACATTTGATGAGCAACGGGTATCCCCTACACCCAACCATACAAATCACATGCATTAATGTGCAATCCAGTTGAATTCTGTGGATGGAACTAGTATGGCATCTAGATTATTAAGCATTTATCATAGGTGGTTGTCTTCCAACTTGGACTAGTGGTAATTTTGTGACATATGGTTTAGTCCAAAGTAAGGCATATGATTATTGATGTTGTGCGGCCCTTAAACTAACTAAATAATCATGTAGAAATTAATTATTTGAACTAATTAATAACAAGAAAAATCCTAAATTATCATATGGGCAATGAGTGTTTGTTCCTAGCTTACCATACACATCATGAACTCATGTATCCATTGCTGGGATTACCAAGTGTTATGCTACTTGGCGAATCAAGCAATAACTTTACTAGGATTACCAAGCAAATATGTGTTTATGCTTGAAACTAGTCATGTTCATTTCGGCAACTGATTAATTGTACATAGAAATGTAAATGTTAACTAAGTACATAGAAAATAAATTGCATTAAAAGTAAATATATTATATGTCATAGTGCTACAATGAATATGAATCAATCTTGATCTTATTACCATTCATGGAATATGTCCAGGTACAATGCTACTCAAATAAGATTCCATACAATTGACTCAAATCCACATTGTGGACTTTCACTAATTATTTTCTAAGATCATGAAATAAAACTACAAGAGTTTGGTTACACTATTGACCAAATGGTGTCAAATATGTAGTGGGTGCTTGCATATTTATAGGCAAATACAGGTATTATGTTGATGGGGATGCATTAACGCATTTAGTTGCATTGACAATGCTACATCGATGAGGATGTGATGAGTGGCGAGATACCCCTACACTCAACCATACGAATACGAGCGTAGCATGCGCGATCTGGTCAAACTCCGCAGACAGACTAGTTGTGGCACCTAGCCAGTTATCCTTAGGTCGTAGTTCGCTGTCTTCCCACCTAGACTAGTATTATATTTGTCACGTATGGTTTAGTCCAGAGTGAGATGTATGATGTGTTCCTAATCTAACGCTACTCCTGAAGGCAGTAGAAAATAATATTAACTACACTAAGCTAGGAGGGAAAGGGTAGGAGAATCTAATCTAGCCTAAGTGCGATGAGCAATCGATTCCTTGATCATCCATACACATCTTGGACCTCGTGCATGACTACCATTGGGGTTACCAAGTGTAGATCCTAGGTACACCACTGGGTTACCAAGTAGTCACACTTAAATGCTCGTAATCAAGTCGTACTCATTCCATGTTACTAGGAGTTTAAGGGTGAGAGAGAAAGCAATAAATAACAATTAAATAAACAAATAAATAACAAAGTGAATGCTACAATGATGAAGTAATCTCAATCTTTATTGCCGGTCATGTGTGTGTCCAAGTACGTCACACTTGAATAAAGAATGTTGTACAATTACATTCACCACACTGCGGGTAGACACAGGAAAATAATCTAACTCTGGAGGGATCAAACTACCAAAGTTTCACTACAATCTAAACTAGGATGATCAACAAGGAAGATCTGTTTCTTATTTATAGACATTGCGGCGGACTGCGATATCGCGTATGCGATATCACAAGGAAGACACGATATCGCGTATGCGATATTGCGGGGGATGCAATATCGTGACGGACGCGATATCGCATACGCAATATCGCGGCCCATGCGATATCGCATCCCATCATACCCCCACGACTGAATAAAAACTTGTCCTCGAGTTACAAAGAGAACAAGCTCCATTGATTACACAATGGATAGGTATGGGATTATAAAGTGCAATAAGAAATGGACTAATGCTGTAGTGTGGGAAGATGCAACATAGAAAAATACTACAAATACAAAAAAATGGAACTCATGTAGTTCCTGGTGGCAGTGGCTCCTCCATGGGCACTTTCCCTTTGTCTTGTGCTCCAGGCTTTGAAGCTTGATGGCGTTGAAGTATGGCCTGAAGCTTCTCCTCTTCAGTTCGAGGATCTTGTGCCATCCATGCAAGTGTTCCTATGTTTGATGGAGTCGGCACCTCCCATGAACAAGGTAGTTGCAGGAACATTTGGTTGGCTTTGACATACCATGCCACGAACACCCATCGTTCCTCTTCATAGGCTCTGGCTTTGTCCTTGTATTCATGAAGATCTATTAGCTGTCGAGCCAAGTCAGTTGCAACATCTTTCTGTCCTTGGTAGTTTGTTTTTACCACCTCAAGTTCAGAATTTGCAACATCTAATTTTTCTGCCAACTTCTTGCATTTTGCAAATTCTGCTTCATATTTGATATGGGTGGAAGCTACTTGCTGCTTGAGCTCTGACCTCGGGCACCCTGCTGTTAACATGGCAAGGTTGGCATATCTAAGGTTTACCAACTCCATGTATTCTGTCAAGTCTTGGATCTTCAAGTCTTGGTTTTTAACTTCTGCTTGGTGGGCGAAGGCGTAAGTGTCCAATATGGCCCTCCAATCAGTGTGTTGAGCACTAATAGTGTTGATTTGAGCCTTGGCCATATGGATCTCCTTCTCCAGGATCTGTTTATACATCCCCACTTGATCACGGAAATGCTCCTTCAGCTTCTCGTGTCGGTTAGCCTCATTCTGCCACACGCTTATCTCAATTGCTGATTTTTGTCAAATAGCGCGTACCTCCTCCATTGAGAGGGTTCGATTCTCTCTGGCTAAATGGCTTACATCTCGGTTGACCCGAATAAATTATTCTCGTAGCTGATGAAAGTGTTCATCGAGAACATTCTTTTGCTTCTCCACAGAGGTCAACCGAAGGTTATCTGCAACCAACTACTTATTCTCTTCTTCTAAGGCCTTGAGTGCCTTAAGATGCACATGGGTTTTCACCTGTCATGCAGAGGCATCCTAAACAGTTGTCTCGTTTTCTCCTACTACCTTCTTATTCTCTACTATTAATTTTGTTAGCTTCTCCATTCTAAAATTTTCTAGCTGGTCTGTGGGAACAAATTGTAGATAATCCCGCTATGCTGTTTGTAAGGCCACGAGCTACTCTTGTAATTTCTGCACTTCAGCTTTAGCATGCTCGACCCTTACTTTGGATATGATCAGCTTCCCCTTTGTGGAAATGAGGTTTGACTAAATTGCTATTACATCCTGAGGGATGTCAAACAGGGACGTCATTACTTGCCTTGTTTAAAGTAATCTATCAAGCACATCCTCATGTTCCGCAGGAGTCATTAGGGTCCCAACAAGAGTTTGAGCATCCCTTGCTCCTAAGAGATCTACCGATGGCACAATATGTATGTTGAAAGATTCTTTGATGTGGTTTGTCATCACATTTGCAGCTCCCGCAACATTCTGGTGTTGCATGACCACCACAGTGGCCCCTTCACCAGTCTCTAATTGCACTTGAAAAGATGTCGTGTTTCCTGAGATCTGTTGTGACCATCTACTTTCCCTTCCTCCTGTTTGAATTGATATTTCACCCCTTGTGCAATCTATTGAAATTGTAGGCTAATCGGCATCATCGATGATGTGGAAGAGGTTTGCATCATCATGACTTCCCCAACTGACCGTCTCAGTGATGGTCCTCAGATGGCTCATCAATGGTCTGTAGTCTTGCGGTTGTGGCGACTGATCCTAGCCTGTGCTGGGCCCTGCTTCTTGTTGTTGGCTGGGACCTGTAGTTGGAGGTTGACTGGTTCCAACCCCCTGTTCTTCTTCTTATTCTTCTTGTTCTGGTCTCAGCTCTTCACCAGTGCTCTTGGAGCTGGCGCCTTTAGCAATTTAGTGTATGAAGCGTTTTGAGCTTTTCGGAGGACGTCATTAGTGTACCCCTGAATACCAGCACATCGGCAAAGCTTTCTGATAAGACAGGGAAAAGGTAGCACCATCTTCCTTGTCTTCCCTTCTTCGAACTGCCTCAGGATCTCCATCAAATATAGATGGGGTAGGTTAGCATTAACCTTTCCTATCAATACTGCACATCCTCTAGCTGCATACGTTGATATTCTTTTCAAGACTTTTGTGGGGAAGAGGTGATAGGTTCCAATTTTGAAATAAACTCTCTCTTCCATCGTCAGTTCACCAAATGCTTTGTCTCTACCGTAAGCCTTCTCTAACCAATCCTTTCACACATCATGGTTTGAACGGGTAGACAACCAAGCAATGTGGGGCCCTGAATTCGAAAGGTTTAACACTTCTAAAATAGCCTATGCAGAGAAATCAACTGTCACACCATAAATGTTGACTGTGGTGCCTTGCTCCCTATTGTGCCAGAACTGGTACGTTTCACCTAAGTACCAGGCACCACTTTTAGAGAGGACAAGCCATAAGGGAGACCCTTTGAGGTGATCCCTAACATCCTCAAGAGAAAACTCTACAAAAGATTCAAAGTTTAGCTCCACAATCACCGTAGCAAATGTGGACTTATCATGGATAGCCTGAACACATTCCAGGGGCAATGTGAGTTATTGTCCCAGTTCAGGCGTAGTAGTAGCTCCCACTTCCGCTTGCTCGGATCATCCGGTAGGAGGTTCTTCTTGATGGATGCTGAATGATTGCACCTCTAGTTTTGTATGCTGTCCAACAGGGCCTTGTCTTCCACCTCTCTGAGATCATTTCATTCCACCTTGAACATGACCCTCCTACTGTGCACATTTCGAAGCCATTCTGCAATCACATGAGTCAAGCGTTAGTAAGGTTGTTTTTAAAGTCAAGTTATACCTTACTGCTTACCTTAATTAAAGAGCTTATGTTATAACGTGTGATCATGCCCAAAAATTGTAATAATGGGTCTTGTGACTTAGGTGGTTTTCATTTTAATCTCTCGGTGTACCTAAGGTCACATGATTTTTGGCACAATTATTCTAAGTATTAGTGTTAATTATCCTAATTGATGTCCTTTGGGCGATGATAAATTTCAAAAAAGTTAGGCAGTTTTCGGCAAGTGTCTCTCCTCCACGAGTAAACTGAACACTCTGGGTTCAAGTAGGTTCAAACAGAATTAAAATTGGAGAACCAGTGAGCGAGATATGAGTGAAAAATCAAGTGTCACACAATCGCAAGTTGCAGAGAAAAATTTCAACAACTCCCCTCGCATGAATGGCAAAATGATGCTAAGTGTTGCAGCAGGGGTACCTATTTATAGGAAAATAGGACGTGATATCCTGTACGATACATCACTTACGCAATATCACATGGGACGCTATATCGTGTACATGATATCTAGTCCCCAGTGATGTGAGACACCAAGGAAATATTGAATTTTTAATGATTTTTCTTGAAATTCATGTTGGAAATTGAGGACATTGGCAAGTATTAAGATGTTCTAGGGTAATATCATTGATTTGAGAGGCACTCTTAATGATAATGATGTGAACTTTAGCAAGAAAAATTTGGCGATTACGAAAAAAGGGAATGTAATGGTACATTGGAACGTTAAAGTGATAGAGGGATAATAATAGGGAAAAAATTATGAGAAATTAAGCTGAGGGTAAGAAATTGTATGCTTCAGCGAGAGAATTAGTGAAGATTACAGCAAAATTACACAAGTGGATCCTCCCCAAAGAAGGTTTCAACTTATGATGCCCTTGTGTAACCACACTTAAAGTGTCCGTGGGTACTAGAAGGGTTAGATGTAATCTGCACTAACTCCACAAAACACACACATGTAAATATCACCGAAATGAGATGAAAATTTTATGCTACACGGAACACGAGCTACAATTACACAAATAGTGAGATGAGATGAACTATAGAAAGGGATCGTAGAAATTGGGACATAAGGTAACTGACCTAGGGCACAATGAATCCTGCGTGTAAAGCATGATTAATATGTCATTAACCCAACATTCCAAGATCAGGACCAAGTCCATCCTTCTAATCAGTGACATCGCATTGTTTCATCCCATGATGAAAAACTATGAAAGTACCAACACAACAAGGCGTACGATCACCTGGTGTTTTATTCAAGGGAAGAGTGATTTTTGTTTTGTGGCACTTCCTTCTTTTTCTTATTTTTTTTCTTCTTTTTTCTCTTTTTTTTTTCACTTTACTGAAACTAGAGAAGCCACCAACCTTCAAGCATGGGTGCATGTCTTTCTAATGAAACCCCCTAGAACAACATTTGATTTTTGAGTGCCCTTTTGATTACTCTTACTCCCATTTTTCATTAGATCTACAAGGATCTTAGTACAACCAGGTTGCATGATAACTCCCACAGACGTCACCAAAAAGAATCCACAAGTCCCCTTGATGTCACACCCTAATCATTCCCTCTTGGTCCATCCTTCTTTAGTCTGGGTACAATGAACACAAAATTAATTTTAAGTTTTTAAAATGTCAAGAATATCATGGTACCCTCGAACAGAACCTCTTTATTTGTAGAATGGATGAGTGGGTGTAATCGGCTCACTGTCAAAATAATTGCTCACGCATGAATTAATAACATAAAACACACCTCAACCAACAATCCACATGAGTGTTTTATTCATAGATGAGATTACTTACAAAACTGTGAAAAGACAAAACACACAAAGAGATAACAAGATCAAACAAAAAGTTGAAAAATGAAAAACTGGAAAACAAAAAGTTGAAAAATGAAAAACTAGAAAAAAAAAGTTGTAAAATTAAAGAAAATAAAAAATATTTATTAATCCTGCTTATTAGTAAAATGGGGGATATCCCTCATAACTAATCAGTTGAGTATGACAAGGATTAATAAATGAAGGTTGAGTATCCTTGCATGTTGGAAGTATT
The DNA here is from genome assembly GCA_015680685.1 of Gnetum montanum. Taxonomy (NCBI): domain Eukaryota; kingdom Viridiplantae; phylum Streptophyta; class Gnetopsida; order Gnetales; family Gnetaceae; genus Gnetum; species Gnetum montanum. The sequence goes on along the minus strand of MNCI01021309.1, from coordinate 651,557 downwards.
GGAACTGGTCCATACTTATCCCCTCGGGGTTCATACACTTGATTATAATGAGCATAGTGGAGCACTTTATACGATGTAGTTCCCGAATAATGAGTTGACCCACTATGATGTTTGGGATTGTTAGATGGTATGCAAGGACTAGGATGATGCCTTTCATGGTAATGTTCATTGGGCCATATTGTGGTTGGAGCATGAGTTGGTGGTCCTGATGAAGTAACATGAGGCGTTGGGTTCAAAGGTAAGGGTGCACCACAGTGTGGAACTTGTGTTGGGTTGGAAGATGTAGTGGCCTCTAAATTATGTTGTCCCTTCTTACAGCCGTGTTTAAAGAAAGGACGCCTTTGATGTTAAGGATGTTTCTCACTGCTATTGGTAGTAGTAGCACAAGTGTTGTTCGTGGGTTGTTGCGGTGGCACAAACACCTTAGGAACAGTTGGTGGCACTATGGAAGGAGGGAAGGGATGAGAATGTTGAAAGTTAGGAGGAGTATAAGATGCATAAGGTGGTGGTTGTGTTGGAGGCATGGGTTGATAGTATTGTGGAGAGATAAAGTATGTTGGCCCAAATGGAGAAACAGGATGTTGAACATGATAAGCATTTGGATTTGGAAAATATGAAGGGTGCCTCCAGTCTAAGGATGGTCTCCCCCACGACTGGGATGGTTGCCATTGTGGTCTAACACAGTATCTCTGTACGAATTCTGGATGTAGCATGTTTCCCCAATGCTCATGTAGATGTAACAATATTAGGCATTGGCCCTTGGGGTGATCGTATAGGCATATGTTGCATTCATATGTATGATTGGCAGTTGAGAGCTTATTCCCTTTATTCTTTTTCTTCGAATGTCTACTATTTTGTCCTATTATTGCAGTTGTCAAAACTTTATCTCCAATATTGTGATATATTCTCCACACTTTTGATACATCCATTCCAACATCTTATTGATCTTTGCCTCAGCTTCTTCTAACGATTGTTGTATTGGCAAAGATGATGTTTCCACCTTGAGATTGGTTGATCTCTCATTGTTATGATCATGGACCTTTGCTGAGTTAATATTTTGGTCCCATTGATGTTTTTCAATACTCTCCCATCAAGCTAATTCTCCTTCTTCTTTTGCTACCTGCTTAATAAGCTCTTGGATTTGATGGGTTCATAGTTCGTATAGTTGACCTTGGGCATATACTCCTAAGGTCTATCTTTTTTCATTATGTAGCCCATCAATGATATGGTACATTAGCCTTTCCTCAAAAAACCCATGGCCTGGACAATTGTTTAACAATGCATAATATCTTTCTAAGGCCATGTCCAAGGATTCATGTTTTACTTGTTTCCATCCTTGGATTTGTTTCCTCAAGGCTAACACTCTTGCATAGGTTTGATATTTTTTGTTAAAGACTTCTACCATTTTTGACCAGTGTCGTATCAAATTTGGTTTTAACGATCTATACCATACTTTTTCTTGGTCAACGAGTGTCATAGGAAAGAGCTTAAGTTTTTGCCACCCGTTATCAATGTTTTTCCATGTGTAGGCCTCGTAGAAGGCTTGTAAATGTTGATGCGGATCTAAGTCATAGCCTCTTGAAAATTTAGGAAAGTTGTTTAAATCGAGCTTGGGTAGATGGCTCTCTTTACGATGCCTACGTGAGATTCGAATGACCTCTTGTATTTGCATTAAGCTTGTAATGACCAGTGGGGGTTCATCGTCATCGGGTAAGCTATGCTTTCGTGCGTTGTGATGACGTTGTTTTCATTCATGTTTATAAGAAACTCCCACTTCAGGTTGTATAATCCAATCTTCATCATCATATAGTTTGTTGGTTCTCCAATGAACTTCCTCACTAAGTGTGGCGTTATTATTATCTTGTAGGAGAGGCATTGTTGTGAAGTTGTGTGTGAATTTAGATGTGACTTTCTTTTTATAATTATTTCTTCTAAAAGATATATTGTTAAGTCCTTATACAGTGACCTTGTATGATATAACTAATCTATATAACTAGCATCTTCCCCAGCAATGACGCCTATGATGAGTGGTGAGATACCCCTACACTCAACCATACGAATATGAGTGTAGCACACGCGATCTGGTCGAACTCCGCAGACGGACTAGTTGTGGCACCTAGACAGTTATCCTTAGGTTGCAGTTCACTGTCTTCCTACCTGGACTAGTATTATATTTGTCAGATATGGTTTAGTCCAAAGTGAGGTGTATGATGTGTTCCTAATCTAAAGCTACTCCTGAAGGTAGTGGAAAATAATATTAACTACACTAAGCTAGGAGGGAAAGGGTAGGAGAATCTAATCTAGCCTAAGTGCAATGAGCAACCAATTCCTTGATCATCCATACACATCTTGGACCTCGTGCATGACTACCATTGGGGTTACCTAGCGCAGATCCTAGGTACGCCACTGGGTTACCAAGTAGTTACACTTAAATGCTCGTAATCAAGTCGTACTCATTCGGTGTTACTAGGAGTTTAAGGGTGAGAGAGAAAGCAGCAAATAACAATTAAATAAACAAATAAATAACAAAGTGAATGTTGCAATGATGAAGTAATCTCAATCTTTATTGTCGGTCATGTGTGTGTCCAAGTACGTTACACTCGAATAAAGAATGTTGTACAATTACATTCACCACACTGTGGGCAGACACAGGAAAATAATCTAACTCTGGAGGGATCAAACTACCAGAGTTTTACTACAATCTAAAATAGGATGATCAACAAGGAAGAGCTGCTTCTTATTTATAGACATTGCGGCGGACTGCGATATCGTGTATGCGATATCGCAGGGAAGACGCGATATCGCGAGGGATGCGATATCGCGACGGACGCGATATTGTGGCCCATGCGATACCACGTCCCATCAGGATGCATTGATGCAGCTAAGTTATAGCAGATGTGATATTGCATCTATGATGTAGCAGATGTGATATAACATCTACAATGTAGCAACCAATTGAGATGCACCAATAGGGATGCTACAATGCAGATGAAACATAGCATCTATGATATCTCAGCCAATTGATACACTTGACAAAATGATGCTTCATGATGTTCCCATCACTCATCTACTTGACATATCAAGTCTCAACATACCCTAACAACTGACTAAAAACTCATCCTTGAGTTATATATAAATGGATGAAGTTTCATTACAAAAATGGTGGGGTGACTAAGACTATATTGCCTACTATTACAAAATTAGAGTGTTTCATTACACAAATTTATTTGAGTGGATGTATTACAAAATGATAAAAAGACTAGACAAACATCCAAGTTTGTAAAATTATAGAGGTCTTCAAAAAATCTACCAATGATGAATCTTCTCGTTTTCCCTAGTGGTGGCAGTCTTTCCAACCTTGATTGTTATGTTGATGCTTCTCTTTTATGTAGAATATTTTGGAAGGATGGACTAAAATTCCTTCTCATCATCCCATGGGTTAAGAAAACATATAATGTTTGAGCTTTAATCCTTGTATATGCTACTATTTTTCCATGGGCATATCCTCCTCTCTCCTCCTCTTGTCCTTGTTTCCTTTGGTTTAACAAGACTTTCAACCTTAGGGATTTTGTTTGGCATTATTTGAAATCACTAAAGGATCAACATTAGTTTTGATAATTTTTCATTAATGATTAATCCTTTCTGAATCCTTAGTTAGCTCAAAATTCGAAAAAAATTTAGCATGTAAGCTCAAGATGATTTCATAATAATGTTCCCTAAGGCTCTAAGATAATTAAAATCATCAAGTTGCTCAAGTTATTTAATTATTTTTACTATTAGTTACCATAATGTTCAAAAATTAGGAGTTAGAAAAATTTCAAAAATTATATCCTTAACCCCCCCCCCCCCACCCACACACACACAATAAATGAGCATAACTTCGAAAGCGCACCAATTTTTGAACAACTAAAACCAAAAGTCTAGTTCATAAGATGGCCAAGAAATTTGGAATTTTGAATTTAGAGGAAATTTCAATATAAAATAATTAAAGGTAATTTGAAATTGATGAGAAGTAGCTGTACAATTATGCATAAATTTAGAGAAGTAATCCATGATGTCCTTGAAGATGTGAGGTTTGATTCAGAGCAATGATCAACAAAAGTTATGTAAGTGGATCCTCCCCAAAGTAGGCTTCTGCCATAATTCCCTTGCACAACCACCTCTATAGATGTTTGTGGCCATCTTAGAAGTCAAATGTGGATCATGCCTTTGTTGCAAACAACACACAATTGCCTTGGTTAGGATCCTACACTATACTATACAAAACCATTATGCTCATAATTGTATGCAGCAGTGAGGTGAATAATGAAATGATAAGGGATTGTAGAGATTGGAATATATAAGGTACTTAACCATGTTTGATAAGTGGCGAGGCACCCCTACACTCAACCATATGAATACAAGCGCTTTCACGCGCGATCCGGTCGAACTTCGCAGATGGACTAGTTGTGGCACCTAGATAGTTATCCTTAGGTCACAATTCGCTGTCTTCCCACTTGCACTAGTATTATATTTGTCATGTATGGTTTAGTCCAGAGTGAGGAGTATGATGTGGTTCCTAATCTAATGCTACTCCTGAAGGCAATGGAAAGTAATATTATCTAAGCTAAGAGAGAAAGGGTAAGAAAATCTAATCTAGCCTAAGTGCGATGAGCATCCGTTCCTTGATTATCCGTATACATCTTGGACTTCATGCATGACTACCACTGGGATTACCAAGGGTAGATCCTAGGTACACCACTGGGTTACCAAGTAGTCACACTTAAATGCTAGTAATCAAGTCGTACTCATTCCGCGGTTTAACATGAGTTTAAGGGTGAGAGAAACTAATTAGGAAAGCAGTAAATGACAATTAAATAAATAAATAAACAAAGTGAATGCTGCAATGATGAAGTAATCTCAATCTTTATTTTCGGTCATGTACGTGTCCAAGTACATCACACTCGAATAAAGGATGTCATACAATTACATTCACCACACTGCGGGCATACATGGGAAAAATAATCTATCTCTGGAGGGATCAAACTGCCAGAGTTTAGCTACAATCTAACTCTAATATCCAATGTGTAAAATAAGGGAGAGCCACTTCTTATTTATAGACATTGCGGCAGACTGTGATATCGCGACGGACGTGATATCGTGGCCTATGCGATATCGCGTCCCATCAATGTCCATAATAAGTGCTTGTGTTAGTTGTGATTAAAGTGACCATCATACCTATTTGTCTAAGTTTTAGACCAAGTCCATACTATTAACAGTGGTATTGCATTGATGTATCCCTTCTTGTCCACCATCATGAGCCCACAACAACCATAGAGAATGAATGTCACTCCAGAAAGAGAAGAAAAGAGAAGAAATAGGAAGGAAGGGCCTTACTTAGAGGGATGCCTTTAGGCATGGGTAACATGTCTTTCTAGCCCCATAACTAATGTTTGTAGCCCATTATTATGTTTAAGCGATGTGCTTTGAATTTCCATTATATTTTTCTCGCTTTTTTTCTCTCTTTTTTTCTCTTTTTTTTTCAATTCTTCTTTTCTTTTTACAAGAAGCACACCATGCAAAGACATGCTTCCTATTATGGTTGACAATAAGACTGATGGTACATCCCATGAGGAGTCGTAGACCATAAGAAGAAAGTTAAGAAGAGAACCCAATGAATCCCCTTAAGGTCACATCCTTTTCCATTCTCACTTGGTCGTTTCCTCTTTCTTCAAGGCATAATGATCATAAGTTAATTTTTATTTTCATGTGAGAAGAACCATATTGTTATCATGATAAAGACTTTTCATTTAGAGAAACTAGAGAGATGGATGATGTGGTGTGATGAGCGACGAGGTACCCCTATGCTCAACCATATGAATACGAGCATTTCACGCACGATCCGGTTGAATTTCAAGGACTAAGTGCTTATGCACCCTTGTGGAATAAGGATGGGTTGGTTGATCATTGTCTTCCCAAGCTTATCTGTATGTCATGATTGTATGGTTAAGTAAGCTTGAGGCATATGATTTTTATAGCTTTTATGTTTTTATGTCCTGTGCTAGTAGAGAGGAGAGAGAGATAACTAAGTGAAAAATTTAACTTAACTACTAATTAACTAGGCTTTAACTAATCCTAACACCAGTATCTGTTCTCAATTTCTGTATACATCCTGAACTAGTGCAACACTACTGAGATTACCAGACACTAATTGTTACTGAGTTACCAAGTGTTACACACATGCTTGAAGTGATTGTACTGAGTGTAATTTAACGATTTTCTTAATTAATCAAAATGAATTGTTGTGCTAATGACAGAAATGTAAAGTGCATAAAATAAAATAAAATAAAATAAATGCATAAGAAAATAAAATAAAAGAAATGTGTAAGAAAACAAATCTCAAGTGCTGCAAGGATGAATCAAAGAGCTCATCTTTATTGTCGTACACAAGGTGTGCTTAGGTACACAATGTTTAAATAAAGATCTGTCCACACTTTGACCTCCTACTGTGGGCACTTGGTAAATACTCTAAGCTTCAAACAAACTACCAAAGTTTGCTACTTGACTGCTACCAAACTTCCTTCCAATTGTGTGCCTGGGCACTGTATTTATAAACTTGGGAGCAACTACTTTAATAATTAGAGTAACTGCTCTAATAATTAGAATAACTACTCCAATAATAACCACTCTAATTATTAGAGTAACGACTCCAATAATAACTACTCTAATAATCAAAGTAACTGCTCCAATAATAACCACTCTAATCATTAGAATAACTGCTCCAATAATAACTGCTCTAATAATTAGAGTAATCACTCCAATAATAACTCATCTAATTATTCGAGTAACTGCTCCAATAATAACTACTCTAATAATTAGAGTAACTACTTCATCATACCCCCACAACTGAATGAAAATTTGTCCACTAGTTCCTTACAAAATATTGGAAAGGTATGGAATTATTAACTAATTGACAATGGACAGTGGAATGGGATGACAGACACAACATGCCTAGTGAATGGATCAATAAGCATATTACAACATTAGTTTTCATTACAATGTGGTGAACACTCGTACATAAATGACATCCAAGCCTTTATTTGGTAGCTTGAAGATAAAAAAAAGGGAGAGAAAAAAGATGGAGCATGTTGCTGCCAATGCCAAGATTGCACCTTCCGTTGTTTATTCATAGCCATGCCACCAAACTTGCTCCTTTGTAAATGCTCCAGTTTCGGTCCATCTTGAGTGCTTCCTCTAAGCGCAGTCCATTGTTTGTATGATCATCATCTGCACACACAACACAGTCACAAATGAGCAAGGATAGATAATCCACAATGTAGTTGATACCTTGCCTCGAGATGAAGCACATTGGCTGAGTTATGGTTATGGTAGAAACTGGTTCAGAGATTTATCATTGGAAAATACCCAAGGTGTAGGGGTTAGGCAATTAGTAAAATGGAAAAAATTGAAAAATTTGTGTCGGAGCCCCCACGACTAAGAGCGAACCTTTGGTAGCTATAAGATGGAAAAACATGAGGAACAAGAAAGATGAATAATATCAATGACAACACAAATAAGATGGATGTCTTGGATAGGGATGAAACAAAAAATGATTGATTGTAGAAAATTTTTAAGGGAAAGAAGTTAACAATTGCACCAAAAAGAAATGCCAGTGGCTCCTCCTCAAAGCAGGCTCATGCCTTTTATGCCCTGACAAACCCACAAACTAAAGAGTCTGTAGGCTCTAGGAATGTCATTTGGAAGCAAGAGTTAAAAACTTACCCACAAGAATTCACTAAAGAAAAATAATGCATCAACCCAGAATAGACTAATGATAAAACCAACAATGAGGTGGAAAATGAGAAGAAAGATGGAGAGAAGAGAATGAAATGGAATCCCAAGAACAAGGTTGTGTAAAGACCCTTGTGTACTTTATGGTTAATGTGACTGAGTAGAACTCATCCCAAATCCAGACTCAAAAAAACCACATCTAGTGACCTCACATCAATACACTTGACCAATCAATCCACCTGAAGTAACAAGAATGCTTCCACAAAAATTTACCACCATTCCAAAGAGAGTGAGATGGAGAAGTAGGAAGCGAGAAAGGGCCTTAGTTAGAGGGAACCTTCAAGCATGGGTAGCATATCTTTTTAGTTCCATAATAAGTGCTTGTAGCCCATATTGCTTTATTATGTCTAAGTGGTGTGCTTTGAATTCTCACTTTTATTTTATTTTTTTTTTGCGTGAGAACCACACCATGCAAAGACTTATTTTTATTCACTCAGCTTCCCAATTTTTGAACAATGTCAAAATGGAAGAAAACCCAAGAAAAAGCATCCAAGAACCTAAGAGAATGGCCAGCACAAATTCATTGAATCCTCTTAAAGTCACACCCTTTTCATCCTTTGAGTCTTTCCTTGGTTTGAAAAGTACCCAACCACCAATTCATTAAAAGTTTACTTAGAAAAAAGGGACTGTACAATTCTAAGCTAAAGGATACCATAGAGTTGTATGGATGAGTGGACGACATGGATTCATTGCATATTTTACCAAAAGAACCATACCTTAATATCAGCATCATAATTCAAAGGTAAAAACCAAACATTAGCAATCAATATGATATAATTCAATCCACCATCATGAGCACTTATTGGATGACAAATAAAAGTAATCAAGAAAACAAAGAAATCGTAAAAATATGAATGATTGTGTAAAAAAAATAAGAAAAGTTGAAAGAATGTGTACAACAAAAAATGTGTAAAACAAAAATCCAAAAGGAACTGAGAGCCTAGAATGGTTAACATAGGTGGCCATCTCCCCTATGACTAAGTTGGAAGGAGGAGATCCAAAATAGTGAGCAAGGTTGTCCATTAGGAGAGGTAGCATGTGTACTAGTTTTCCTAAGCTCCTGGAAAGGCTTGTTTTGTTGCACGTTGACTAAAAATTTCTTATCCAGGCTCTTAGGTTTGTATATTATCATGGCCCTTGAAAGAAAAGTTGCATAAATAATATAAAGTCCTTCCCATAGTTTTGAAATTTAGTATGTTGTGGCACATGTGTGGGATTCCAATAGAGAACCTTATCTCCTGGCTGATATTTAACTTTCCTAATTCTTAGGTTATGACATTATTTATTGAAGGAATTGTGTAATTTGTTAGATGATAGGGTAGCTAATTAGTTTTCATCTAGCAAGTCAAGGGTTACTAATCGTTGTTTCTATGCTAGATCAAGGTCAAGGTTGAGGCCACATGCCGTGGATAGTGTATTGAGCTCAGTTTGAATGGGAAGTGTTGGTAATTTACCATACACTAACTCATAGGGAGAGTAGCCTGTAGGGAGTTTCCATGTGGAGCGGTATGTCCAAAGAGCATTGTTTAGTTTAGTGCTCTAGTCTCGCCTAAACTTATTAATGGTTCTTGTTAATATCTTGGTAATCTCCCTGTTGGTAACTTCTGCTTGATCGTTCGCTTGGGGGTGGTATGGTGTAGTCAATTTATGCTCAACCCCTAAGCGTCGTATTAATTTTTGAAAAGTTGCACTTGTGAAGTGTGTACCATTGTCTGAAATAAGTGCACGCGGCACACTAAACCTATTTATGATTTGTTGTTGAACAAATCGTGCAGTTGTAAATGATGTACAATCTTTAACAGTAGCTACTTCGGCCCATTTTTTAGCTAATCAATGGCAATAATAATATAAGCTTTTCCATTGGACATTGGTGTAATCGACCCTATAAAATCAATTCCCCAAATGTCGAAGGGTTCTAATGGTTGAATCCATTATTGTGGACCCTCCATTTTAGCAGTCATTCCCCCATCATGTTGACAGCACTTACAAAATTGGATGAAATGATGGCCATCCCAAAAGAATGTAGGCCAATAATATCCTGCAAGAAGGATCTTGATGGCTATTCGTCTCCCAACATAATGACCCCAAGAAGGACCCTCATGAGCATCTTGGAGAACTCTAAGCTAATCTATATCAAGAACACACCATTAAACCAAGCCATCAGGATACACTTTGTAAAGTTTCCCATTAATCTTCATAAAGTACTTGGCTCAGTGAAGAAACAGTTATTTCTTCTTAAGGTCTAACTCTTGTGGTGTTTCTTGGGTGAGGAGATAGGTAATAATGCTATTGTACCAGTTTGTCTTTGTGGGTGATTGATTATTCACTACACCAACAAAGAGGAATTCATTAGGGAAATGATCAGAAATTGGATACTCATCCTCTTTGTTATCCCATTGCAACTAAGATAAATGATCAACAACTACATTCTCAGTGCCCTTGCGATCAATCATTGTTAAATTAAACTCTTGTAAGATTACAAGCCATCGTATGATACGAGGGCTTACCATTGGCTTATTCATGAGGAACCTTATTGCACTATGATCTATATGTATATATACTTTATATCCCAATACATAGTATCTAAACTTTTCTAGTGTAAACACTATAGCCATTAATTCTTTCTCTGTGGTAGTGTAGTTAAGTTGTACACCAATGATACTTCTACTTGCATAGTGGATGTAATAAAGATGCTTCTGGTCATCTAACTATGTAAGTACAGCTCCTAAAGTATAGTTGGATGCATCAGTCATGATATGGAATGATTTGGACCAGTCAGGAGCTTGAAGAACGGGTGTTTCCACAAGCTTCTGATTTAAAGTTTGGAAAGCTAGTTCGCATTCCCTGGTCCACTTGAAAGGTGCATCCTTTTTTGTTAATTCCACCAATGGTTTGAAAACTTTTGAAAAGTTCTCAATAAATCTCCTATAGTAGCTAGTATGTCCAAGGAATGACCAAATATCTTTAACAGTTTCTAGTTGATGGGTAATTCCTTGGATAACTTTGATTTTCTTGGGGTCTACCTCTATCCTTATGTGTGAGATTTTGTGCCCTAGTACTATGCCTTATTGGACCATTAAATGGCTTTTTTGCCAGTTGAGCCTCAAATTAATTTCTACACATCTTTTTAACACTTGCTCCAACCGGTCCAAGGCTTGATAAAAATTTTCTCCATAGGTGGAGAAGTCATCCATAAAGACCTCCACGTCATTCCCTATCTATTGTTGGAATATGCTTAGAACTAGTTGTTGAAATGTTGCAGGGGTATTACACAAGCTAAACAACATCTATTTGTATGTGAACATTCCCTAAGGACTAGTGAACATAGTCTTGTCTTGGTCTTCTAGGGCTATTTGTATTTGGTTATATCTGCTATATCCATCCAGAAAACTGTAATAGTGACACCCTACAATGGTGCCTAAGACTTGGTTGACAAATAGAAATGGAAAGTGATCTTTGAATATTGCCATATTTAGTAGCTTGAAATCTATGCACACCCTCCATTTACCTCCCTTTTTAGGCACAATAACTAAGGGGCTAACCCATTTGCTATTAGCAATGGGTATATGAACCCAGCCTTGAGAAGCTATTCAATTTCTTCCTTAACTACTTGCTTCAGCTTAGGGTTCAATCACCTATGTGGTTTTTTTTAGGCTTCATGGAGGGGTCAATGTAAATTCTATATTGGCATATCCTAGGATCTATTTTAGTTAATTTGGGATATGACCAAGCAAAGGCTTCTGACCATTTATTTATTACCTTCATCAGTTCTTCTTTCTGTTGAGGAGCAAGCTTAGCATTGATAATTACTGGTTTTCCATTTTTAAGGAACATGTATTCCATACCGATGGGCAATGGTTTTAGCTTGAGGGGCTCTTGCTTAAATTTCTCAAGGATTTTCAACTTTCCCTAGTTGGTATTTTCAAGGTTAAGACTTGGAAGTTTGTGGTGGACTTGTTCTAATGTGTTTATGCTATCGATATAAGCACAAGTCAAACCCTCAGTTGGTTTCATGCATATGAGTGAACTGCTTTCTTGATCAGTTGTCAGCCACTAGGTGTCTTCCTAGCATGTGGCTACTGCATACAAGCATCTTTGTATGTTAATCACTTGTGCACACTAATTGCATGCAAGCAATGCTAAACTTTTCACAAACCATGACCTCTGCATGAAATTACACCCTATGTCACTATATGCGATGCATGAAAATTTCTTCTTCTTGATCTTTCCAAATGTATTTTCCTTTGATATTTCTAGGGAAAGATCACAAATTCCTAGGTGTGCATTGAGGGTGCTTAGCCATGCTCTTCCCATTATGATTGGAAAGTTCCCCTTACCGTTGTTTACCTGAATCACTAGGAAATCATTTGGGTATGACCACCCACACATAGTGATAACAATGTCTATCACTAGTCCCAATGGAATAGCGATGGACTGGTTGGCGAAATTTAGATGAATGTTGCTCTTTTTCAATGGAGGCAGGTTCCAGGCCTTAGACATTTCTTGAGAAATCAAGTTGACACCGGAACCTGAATCCAAAAGAGCCTTACATGATGCATTTCCAATGATTTGTAAGTATATCAAAGGACTCCTAGGATCAGAAAATTTCTTGGGAAGGTGGCCAACTTTGATCTAATCAGTGACGATATGTGTTAGCATGACTGTATGCATTGAGTGCAGTGGTTGAGTTGAAGGAGGCTCTAAATTTTTTATTGATACTAAGGCATCCAAGGAATCATCCACTTGTGATTGCAAGGGCTTGGTTGGTCTATTGGTTCTAAAGAAAGATCTTTTCTTCATGTGGTTATTAGAACCAATAGTAGTTTGAGAGTTAACAGCCCTTGTAGCATTACGTTGCTACAATTAGGTAGGGATTTCACCCTACATAGCTGGAGAAAGTGGTAGTGGAGCTATTGGTGGAAGAGATGCAGCCGGATGAGAAGGATGATATGCTTGTAGAATATTGTTTTTAGAAGAGGGAGTCCCATAATACTCGTGGGCTTAGTAGTAAGGTTGAGGAGTGACATGTCCAGTAGAGTCACATGGGGAGATTGGCTATTGCACATAATATCCATAATGGTTAGGTTGCTAGTAAGGATACTATTGCCTTAGTGGTGGCATTCCTCATGATTGTGGGCATTGCCACTATTGATATTGCTCAATCGGTTGTGGTGGATTTCCACTGGGATAATACGTTAAGGGTTGGTGGAACTTTCTTGGGTTACCTTGAGGGTAAGTTAACCTTCAGATGTTTGTCATTTGTTCAATCGTGGGTTGAGTGCATACACCCCAGACTCTTGTAGATGTGAGATTATAGGGCAACATCCCTTAGAAAGGTCATATTGATATATCTCGCATCGACTATCATTGTCTGTTTCTAAATCCACAACCTCTTCAATGATGGCAACTTTGCCCTTACCCTTGCTATGTGCATGTTTAGCTTCTCTCTTTTTTCTTTTCTCACTACCTTGCTCTCTAGAATCCTCTACTATTTTAAGAGTAGTTTGAAATCTATTGTCTAGGGAATCCCACATTTGGTCTACCTTTGTTAAAACTTCTGATGTCATCTTTTGGATAAGCAAAGTTTTCCTATTCACCATCTCTTCAAGTGGTGACTCTTCTTCATCCTCACAAAATCTTACTCCCCTCTTTCGAAGGGAAGGATCTCGATTATACTCTTCTACACTTTCTCTCTTTCGTAGCTCACCTTCTTCCTTAGCAACTCGCTCCAATAGTCTTTAAATTTGATGGGACCTAAGCTTGAATAGTCTTCCTTGGGCATAAGTCCCAAGGGTTCTTCTCGTTTCATGCCTAAGCCCATCCATGAGATGGTGCAGTTGATCCCTTTGCAAATAACCATGGCCAGGACAACGATGTAATAGTGCATAGTATCGGCCTATGGTAGCATCTAAGGGTTCATGTCCTCCTTATTTCTAGCCTTGGATTTGCTTTCGCAAGTTAGACACTCGGGAGTATGTTTGGTACTTGTTATTAAATAGTTCTAACATAGTACTCCACCTACAAATAGATTCCAATTTTAAAGACCGATACTAGCTTTCTACTTCTTTAACCAAAGTCTATGGGAACAACTTAATTTTTTGCCATTTGTTCTCTATGTTCTGTAAGGCACACACATCATGGAATTCTTGTAAATAATTTCGAGGATCAACGTTGTATCCCCCTTCAAATCGTGGGATGTTGTTCATATCTAATCTTTGGATCCTACTATCTTTCTAATGCCTTGTTGGAATTCTAATAGCCTTAGTTATGTCCAACATACTTTGAGTAGCAAGGAGGGGTTCATCATGATCATCTCATCCATGGCATCTATGATGCCTACGTTATTCCCTACACTCCCTTCTTCTATGTGACTCTCTAGAGTGCCCTCATCCCCTTTCTTGGTTGTTTCGTCTATGACTTCCACTTTGCCTACCTTTATCCCCATGGTCTTTTTCTTTATGATTGCATCTGGATATTGAAGGAGAGGGTGAAGGAGATGATGAAGGTGAAGAAGAAGGAGAACCATTATCATGACGGTGTCTGCTATCTTCTCTTCTGTGGTCTTGGCCCTGATCGCGATTGCATTAGAATGTCCATCTTTATCATGAGTTCGTGTCCCTTTTTTAGATCCTTTGTGCCTGTGGGTACCAGAACCTGGGTTATGAATAGTGGAGTGAAGGTTCTGATACATAACCCCTTGGCCAAAGTCAAGGGGAGGAACATCATTGTATGGACGATTGCTTAAGGTAGGTTCACCATCCTCATTTTTGCTTAAGACATGTGGGACATCCTGGGACCACTTACCCTTCAAAGACTTATGATGTCTCTCCTGTTGCAAGTCCCTTTGACATTGTGCCTTCGTGGAGTAGTATTCTCTCGAGTCATGGTCTTGCACAATGTATCCTGCATGTAAGTGAGGCATGCCAATTTGTGTGAGAGCATGAAGAAGCATGCTCAGGACTGAATGATTGGGAGGTAACACTATGTTACCTTTTAAGTCTTGCCAACGCAAGTGTTCATCTTGATGAATGATAAAGGTGAAGTCTAGTATATACTCATTGGGATGAATATATACCACTCGAACTTGTTGAGGGACTAGCAAATCAACATCATGTGTATTACGTCGCCAACTATTTCCTATTTCAAGCCTAGGCAGTGAGGCGCTTTCATACAAAGAAGGAGACATACTTGTCTATTTAGTGTGTAATGTACTCTTGTTTATTATTTTCTCAATCAACCCTAAGGGTTCATTCTAACAATGTGAATGATTTCCTATGTTCTAGTTAGCGCACAAACAACTAAGTCCCTAGCAACGATGCCAATGAGGAGTGAAGAGGTACCCCTACACTCAACCATACGAATATGAGTGTTTAACACACGATTCGGTTGAATTCCAAGGACTAAGTGCTTATGTGATTTTGTAGAACAAGGATGGGTTGGTTGATCATTGTCTTCCCAAGCTAACTTGTATGTCACAATTGTATGGTTAAGTAAGCTTGAGGCATATGATTTTGATAGCTTTTATGTTTTTATGTCTTGCGCTAGTAGGGAATGAGAGAGAGATAACTAAGTGACTAATTTAACTTAACTACTGATTAACTAGGCTTTAACTAATCCTAACACCAATATCTGTTCTCAATTACTGTACACATCCTAAACCACAGTGCAACACTACTAGGATTACCAAACGCTAATCGTTATTGGATTACCAAGTGTTACATGCATGCTTGAAGCAATCGTACTAAGTGTAATTTAATGATTTTCTTAATTGATCAAAATGAATTGTTGTGTTGATAACAGAAATGTAAAGTGCATAAAATAAAATAAATGCATAAGAAAATAAAATAAAAGAAATGTGTAAGAAAACAAATCTCAAGTGCTGCAAGGATGAATCAAAGAGCTTGTCTTTATTGCTTTACACAAGGTGTGCTCAGGTACACAATGCTCAAATAAAGATTCATCCACACTTCAACCTCCTGCTACAAGCACTTGGAAAATACTCTAACCTTTAAACAAACTACCAAAGTTTTGCTACTTGACTGCTACCAAACTTCCTTCCAATTGTGCACCGGGGCACTGTATTTATAAACTTGGGAGCAACTACTCTAATAATTAGAGTAACCACTCTAATAATTAAAATAATTGCTCTAATAATAATCACTCTAATTATTAGAGTAACCACTCCAATAATAACTGCTCTAATAATTAAAGTAATCGCTTCAATAATAACCACTCTAATTATTAGAGTAATTGCTCCAAGAATAACTGCTCTAATAATTAGAGTAATCACTCCAATAATAACCACTGTAATTATTAGAGTAACTACTCCAATAATAACCATTTTAATAATTAGAGTAACCGCTTCATCATGGTGTCACTGCATTACCCAATTATTTTCCCAATCATCTTAATAACATAGGATAAAAACCTAACACATGGTGTTAACTTCTGCATCATGACTAGCAATATTATTAATAAAAACATAGTAGACATTCATAAAACATAAAGGAAATAACTCTAAAAAGAGAAAATTATAAAAAAAAATAACAAGAAATAGAAAACATATTAAAAATTGGAAATTTTTTGAAGAAATAGGAAAATGATAAAAACATTGTAAAATAGCAAAGAAAAAATTCACTTATTAGTTCTTAATTTAAGATGGGGCCTCTCCCCCATGACCAAACTCATGGGTAAGCATTCAAAAAATGGACTGCATGTTCCCTTGGTTATACACCATAATTTTTCCATTTTTCATCTTTAATGATTTAATTTTTTTGCTTGGTAGCACATTTAACATTGATGATAATCACAGTTTCATCATTTGGAGACACATATTTAGTTGGACTAAAAAATGTTTTCTTTTTAGGGGGTCCAAACATGTTTCCTTATTTCTTATCTATTTTAGTTCGTGTGTCTCCTTGTTTAACATCTTCTTTTGGTGTATAGTTAGAGTGTAATATTTTATTCTCTAAGTTCTCTATTTGGTTCATTTTCTTAGGACAAGAACTAATAAGTGAGCTAGATGTTTCCATGCATTTTTTGAATGGTTTTGTATTCTCATTTTAGAGCCATTGGGTATCTTTTGGTTTAGTGGCTATTGTGTAGACTTGGTTTTGTACACACACTTGTTCCTTAAATTTGTTGTGGGTTGGTATAGGAATCGTGTTAATATTTTGAACTTTTGGCCCACAACTGCATCCTTTATCATTATTAGTAATGCCTGGAAATTTTTTGTCTCTCCATGACGATAGGCTCATCTTATATGTTTTGTGTCAAAGTGGTAATGTTTGTTGGCTCTTGCATAGGATTAGGAGACATTGTTTTTGTGAGGAAGGGGGTTGCACCAAATTGTTCTTATGCTAGTTCTGATGAGTTAGTAGGTGTATAGTGTTTTATTTACATATGTGAAAATTATCCTAAAGAAAGGATGTTTCTAAGATTTTTGCTAAGATCTACCAACATTATCATTCACTTGTATGTTCATAGCACAAGTGATGTTCTTTTGTTGAGATTGTGGTGCCAATCCTTCCTACATTATTGATGGTGACATATGTTGGAGGGAAGTATGAGAGTATTGAGGATGTGATGGATGATAAGAGACATGAGATGATGGTCCTATAGGAGATGTTGTAGGTTGATGATATTCAGGAGAGTAGTAGTAGTGATTTGAGATAGAGGAAGTACAACCATTTGAAGAAACAAGTTGTTGAACATAGTATCCATAAGGGTCTAGCTAGCAATAAGGGTATTGCTGGTTTGTTGATGGCATCCCTCATGACTGTGGGTTTTGCCACTGTGGTTGATAGTAGTTTTGAGGTTGATAAGAAGTCCCACTAGGATAGTACTATTGACTGTAGGACTATTTATAAGTACCTTGTGGATAAGGTAATCTCCTAGGCGTTTGCTTTTCTACAAACTTGGAATTTAAAGCAAAAGCTCCAAACTCTTGCAGATGTAACATAACTGGGGAATAGCCCTTTGGATGTTCATATTGGTAGATGTGACATCCATCATCATCTTCTATATATGAGTTTGTAACCTCTTCTACTACAGCAATCTTCCCTTTTTTTATAAGTGTCCTTACCTATTTCTTTGTTCTTTTTCCTATTCTTATTTTGATCACTTAATCCTTTTTGCTTTACCTTGTCTTCTATGATTTTCAAGTTGGTTGCAACTTTTTCATTCATCGACTCCCACATTCTATCTTCCGTTGCTTCAATCTCAATGATAGACTTTTGTATTAGCACAGTTTTATGTGAAATTAACTTATCAAGAGCTACCTCTTTTTCTTGATCATAAATATGGACCTATTTTTCTTGATCATAAATATGGACCTCTTTTTCATGAAGAGTTGGATCCTAGTTGTATTTCTCTACACTCTCCTTTTTACATAGCTCTCCTTCTTCTTTTGCCACCTATTCAACTAACATTTATATCTGATGGGCTCTCAGTTTTGATAATTGTCCTTGGGCATAGATTCCAAGGGTCTTCCTCATTTTATTATGAAGACCAGCTATGATGTGGAGAAGCTATTCTTCTTGAGAAAAATCATTGCATGTTCATCTATGTAGTTGATGAGCTACACCCAACCATTCAAATTACTAGTGTTGACTAAGCGATACACTCAAATTCCACAAACTTTAGCTCTTTAAGTAGACATTATCTAGGTAGTGAACTTAAGGATATGATTGTTGTCTTCTTAGTTTCACTTGTGGAGGTACAAAGGTACAGTTAAGTGTAACCAAGGTACATGATTTGTATAACTTTTATATTTTTATTTATTTATCCTAAGTGTGAAAATAAAGTAATTAAGTACCAATTAATCTAATAAACTATTTAATACCTTAAGCTAATTGTAACTTAAGCATCTATTCCCACCTTCCATACACATTATAAACATGCCACAACGCTACTAGGTTACCAAGCATTATTGCTACTAGGATTACCAAGCGTTAACATATACTCGAGGTGGTTGTACTTATGTGCATTAATTACTCATATTCAACTAATTAATTAATGTTCATGAATGCAAATTGCATAACAGTAAAGTGCATTAAAGTAAACATTATGCTAATTCCAAGGGTTGCAAAGTTTATTAAGAAGTGCATCTTTATTACTATTCACATTGAAGTGTCAAGGTACATTAGTATTCGAGTAAAGATCCGTATACTTCTCAACTCCTACTACGAGCACTTAAAAAATATTCTAACTATTATAGGAACAAATTACAAGAGCTTTGTTATGCTATTAAATGAACAATGTCGTAAATGCAATGGGTGAGGCATTTATATAGGCAAGACTAGACACTCCATCGATGCATCAAATCATGCATCAACAGGTATGCATCAACATGAATAGGCAAGACTAGATGCTCTGTTAACACATATATGTTAACACATCAAATCATGCATTGATGCAGATAGGCAAGACCAAACATTCTATTGACGCATATACATTGACAGATGTACATCAATGCATATACGTTGACAAGTATGCCTCAATGCATCCGCATTGATGCATACTCATTAACATACCCAAAACAATCATTCATCATACCTCCACAATTGACTAAAAATAGTCCTTGAGTGAAAAAAAGGAGGAACAAGTTCTTAAAAAATTTGGAAAGGTATGAAATCATTAATTGAATGACTTAGAGTGATGCTAAGTGCCCAAGTTTATGGGTTTTCTACTTTTACAAAAATGGGTGTTCATGAAAATAAAATTGAATACTATTACAAAATTTGATAACTAAAACACCTCTAACAGTTGAAGATGAAAAGAAAATAAAATCGTCCCAAGGTGTTGAAGGACCTTCCCTTGCCTCTAGTGCATGTGGAAAATGAGTTTGCAGTTGTGGTAGTTGTGGTTGTCCTACTGCAGCTATGATACTAGTGAAAGATAAAATGCATCTAGCAATGCTTTCATCTTTTCCTCCTTACTCTAGGTATTATACATGGTCCATGCAACATCACCAATATGAGTCGATATAGGAACATCCCATAGATAGGGCATGGTAGGGAACAACTTCTTAACAGTGAAAAACTAGGTAGCAAATTATTTGTGTTCAATGTTAAATGCTTTGACAACATTCTACAGCTCCTGTTAGTTACTCATTCTTTTGGCTAGGTTCTCAACCTTTGATCGTTGATCTATAAATCATGCTCTAAGAACATTGAGTTCAACATTAGTTATTTCCAACTTTTGCTTTGCATCCTTATGGTGCTTGAACTTGACATCATGTAAAGGATACAAGTTGACCTCTTACTTTTCTAGTTTTGACCTTGACCTTTTGGTAGTCAGCATTGCTAAGTTCATATAACAGAAGTTGGCTAACTTCATGTACTCTGTTGTCTTCTTGATTTGTAACTACTTGAGGAAGATTTCTACTATGTGTTTAGTTCATCAAAGATGGGTTGCCACATGTCACGTCCTTATTAAAGTTGTTGGAGGGCATCATTCACCTTTGCCTTCACCAACTAAATCTCCTTTTCATTAACATCTTTGAGAAGGCCAACTTGGTCTCTATAGTGATTTTTCACTCTTTTGAACTTTAGGACCTCATTTTTCTAGGTGACAAACTCAATGGCTAATTTCTGGTGAAGCACTTAGACCTTCTCAAATAAGAGATTTCTATTTTCTGCAACCAACCTCCTCACATCCATTGTTACCTTGACAAGTTGCTCTTACTATTATCTTAGATATTAACCATATAGTCCTTTTGAATTTTGACATTGCATAGGTGATAGTTGTCCTTGGTCATAACAACATTCTCCTTGTGGGTCTCTAAGAGGTCCTTTTCAGTGTTGTAGGTCATGGCTTCTATGATGAACGCCTCAAAGACCACAATCTCCTTAGCATTCTTGGCCACTTTGAGTTTTTCTTGAAGCTATAGGAAAGCTTCATTTCTAGTTATGGCATGGCCAAGAACAATGGGATCAACTAGGTAGGCTCTCAATTCCTTAACATTAGTAACTAATCATCAATTTTTAGATGTGGCTACTTTAATTTGGGCATTGGTGATGATGAACTTTCCCCTAGCTTCCAAGAGCACTAACTTGGTTGTAGTGATGTCATCTAGAAGGTCAAAGACCTTTAGAAGTGATTATCTAGCTTGACTAGTTGATCCAGTAATTCTTCCTGTCAGGCTATGCTAAACCTCCCACTTGTTGACCCTATGGACATTTGCACATCCTTGAGTGTAGAAACATTTGGCATAGAGGTTGTAGAAGTGTTGAGAGCTTCTTCCACTCTA
This sequence comes from Gnetum montanum, assembly GCA_015680685.1. Lineage (NCBI taxonomy): Eukaryota > Viridiplantae > Streptophyta > Gnetopsida > Gnetales > Gnetaceae > Gnetum > Gnetum montanum. The sequence continues at coordinate 630,475 of MNCI01021309.1, read as the reverse complement.
TTAGCCACCACATCTACCATTTTTTCCTACCCCTGGTGCTGCATCGCCAAGATAGTTTCCCCCTCACCCTCCTCTAGGTGCATTGAGAAAGTAGCAGTGTTTATAGAGATCTTTGGGAAATGTTGTTATCTTAGAAGGAATACCATTACCTCTCAGGTGCTAGGATTTGACCTTGTGGGCACTTACATACTTGGGGTAGAAAATAGTGGCACTATATCCTCTAACAAATTGATTATGTGCCTGACATCATTTATATGGCTTAGTACTAGTTAGTAGATAGAGGGTTCACCACCACTCGGTCTAGCTTTTTGCTACTGCAGGAGTTGCTCATAGATCTTTTTTGTATGCTCAATGACAGCGTGAGCCTCTAATGTTTTGTTTCATGAGTAGATGGTGGTGGTGGCTGCTTCTCTTCTTGTATCTTGGTAAGCACCTTATCCTTCATCATCTTTACCCAAGAGGTAGTAGAAGCATGAAAAATGGTGTCATTGGCGTAGCAAGTTATACCTTCCCTTTTGCACAACTTGCAAATGAGGCACGAAAAGGAAAGTGCCTTTCTCCCATGCTTGTTTTCCTTGAAGCAATTTTTGATCTCTAAGTAGATCAACTATGGGAGATTGAATGAGAATTTACCACTTAGTGAAACACATGCACAAGTGGAGAAGGCCATGATTTTACTTAGCCTCACCATTGGATTGAGGTGGTAAGTTACAATTTTGAAGTATGGCCTCTCTACATTAGTGAGTGCATTGTATTCCTTGTAGTTAACTCCATAGCACCATCAGATCCACTATCTCTTTATGTCTAGGTTCACCTATGTTGATATTTCTGCCAAGGTTTCCCTGGTATTTAGTAACTCAAGCACCTCAACAATGGCCTCCACAGAGTAGGACACACTAATGTTCTTTTTCTTCACTATGGCATCGGCCTGCCTATTGCTCTAGAAGAGGTAGGTTTCTCCCATGTATCACTCCCCACTGAAAGTGAGGATGGGCCACATGGAAGAGCTTTGAAGTTGTGTCTTGACTTCTTTTGATGCCAAGTCCAAGAAAGGACCAAATTTTAGTTCCTGAATAACTAAACCTTTGACCTCCTTGGAATTAATTTGCTTAAGGCAGCCTTTTGTTAAAGTGACTTCTAAGTTCAATCTAGGCCTAGGCACCTCATCTCTATGTGATTACTCGATCTTAGCTTTGGAAATCTATTAGAAAAATTCCACTTTGAGCTCCTCTTGAAGTGGTCTAATTTCATGGGTCTTCGCTGCTTGCTCTTGGGGCTATTGCTGCTGTTGGCTCCTCCCTCCTCTATGCTACTTCTTCCTTGGTTGGGATGGTCCTTGCTCCTATAGGCATTTATCCCTTAGTCTAGGTGCCATCTACACAACATAGCCAAATATTAGTGTTTTATGTATAACTTAGATAGTTTGATACCTTGTCTCCTTTAATCAGTTACACTTAGGCTAAGTTGTGATTATGGCAGATTGATTATTGTAATATTATTTTGATTAGATAGTTACTACAATTCTTTGGAAAGGTTTCACTCTCATGAGTTAGTAATTTTAATAGTATTTTATTAGTTAAACCTTGTGAAAGTTAGGAAAAATTTTGAAAAATTTTCCATTAGAAACCTAAGATTTGTCATCCCCACAATGTAAAGCTCACCTTTGGCAGCTGCAAGAATGAAGAATGGGATTAATCGAAGAAGTGGTGTAAAAGTTATGGGCTTTAGAAGATTATGGGCTTTGAAAACAATAGAAAATCCTTTCTCATTTGAAAGAAAATGACAAACATTTTGCAAGGTTTTCATGCTATTTATAGACTTTTTGTGTTGTGTCAATGGGGTCCTATCGATGGGGATGTGCTGACGTAGTCCACTACATTGATAAGATCATGTTGATGCAGCCCACTATGTTGATGGGGTCATGTCAATGCAATGGTTGAAAAAAAGTTTTACTATTAAAAAACTAAAGAAAAAAGAAAGAGTTTACACATAAAATTGAAGTTGATAGGAAGCCAGAAAAGCCAACAACATGATGGAATGCTTGAAGAGGGAAAGAAAATACACAAAAAAGGAGATTTAATTTGGAGAATATTTATTAAGGAGTGAAAAATAGGTGCAATCAATGTGAAATGTGGAAGATTTAAAAGCAAAAATGTCGAAGGGATGAGGAACTTAACTTGCCCAACCAAGGAGTATGCAAGTGGGTTCTTCCCATAGTAGGCTCATGTCCTTAATGCCCTTGCATGCCCTCAAACAAAGAAGTCTATGGGCCTCATGGATGATTAATGGTTGTGGTTAGTTAAGGATTAAATCACCAAATAAACCATCAAATAATTATGATCATATCAAACAAAGACATTGAAGGAACATGAGAAATGACAGGAGGTGAGTGATGGAAAGCATAAGTGGATGAGAAAGTGTGGGATAGAGTCTCGTATCATGGGCACATCAAGTCCCTTATGGATCTTGTGGTTAATATGGCCTCGTAATGTCCATTCTTAGTCCAAATTAAGACCAACCACTTCCAGTGACTTTGCATTGACACTCTTAGACCAATCCACCTCCAAGGTGCAAGAATATCCCCACATATCAGTCACCATTCCAAAGAGAGAAGAAAAGAGAAGCACGAAGTGAAGAGTACCTTAGTTGGAGGGGTGTCTTCAGGCATGGGTAACAAGTCTTTCCAACCCCATGACTAGTGCTTATAGCCCGTTATTGATTCTAAGGTGTGTGCTTTTAATTTCCATCATTTTATTTTTTTTTGTTGTTTTTGTTTTTGATGGGAACCACATCATACAAAGACTTAGCTTCCTGTTATTAGTTGATGTAGGAATGACAAAGGATACATGGAGATACTAATGCACCTTAGAGGGTTAGCAAGTACAAAATTTGTAAAATCCCCTTAAATTCACATCCTTGTCTATCAATTTAATCCATTCCAAGTTTGGAAACTACCAAGGTCACAAGTTCATTACAAGTTGCATTTAAGAAGGAACCTCATATTTCCAAAATAAGGGAACACCATAGAGTTGTGTGGATTAGTGGATGACATGGACTCACTACTTGTTCATCATGAAAAGAAACAATGTCTCAGTTATCAAAATCAAAATTCAAAGATATATCCTAGACATTTTGTAATCAAATGACATTATACTGTACAAATCATGATCAAATAGCAGCTACAATTACATCAAATGTTGGTGGAAATAAAGAAAGAAAAAGACACTCATAAGAAAAATGCAAACCAAATAAAATAAAATATATAAAAAATTGTAAAATACTCAAGAAATAAAAATGTACTAAAAATGATGGAAAACAAAAAGGGTGAAAATGGAAAAAATGAAAAATTAGGGAGCCACTTTAATTGGTTTATCATGAATGGCTATCTCCCCCATGATTGAGTTGGAGGGAGGAGATTTGAAAAATTGAGTATGCTTGTCAATTTGTTGAGGTGTTGTGATCAGTAGCTATCTTGGGTTCTTGGAAAGGCTTGAATTGTTGTGTGTTAGCTAGTAGTTTCTTGCTTGGGCTTTTAGGTTTGTAAATTAACATGGCCCTAGATGAAAAGGTTTTATAAATAATATAAGTTCCCTTCCATAATTTTTAGAACTTAGTTTGTTGTGGCATGTGCATGGGATTCAAGTAAAGAACCTTACTTTTGGTTGAAATTTCACCTTCGTAATCCTAAGGTCATGCTATTGCTTGTTATAGGCCTTGTGTACTTCATTAGATAACATGACCACTAGTTGATTCTCATTTTGCAAGTTGAGATTCATTAACCATTCTTTCTGTGCTAGGTTCAAGTCTAGGCTAAGGTCACAAGATGTTGACAGTGTACAGAGTTCCATTTGGATAAGAAGTATTGGTAATCTTTTTGTACACAAGCTCATAGGGAGAGTAGCCAATAGGAAGTTTCCATATGGAATGATAGGCCCAAAGGGCATCATTAATTTTTGGAGCTCCAATCCCTCCTATAGTTACTAATGATTCTTGTTAGTATTTTTATTATCTCCTGATTTGTGACTTGCACTTGACCATTGGCTTGGGGTTGGTATGGAGTTGTCAATTTATGTTCAACCCCTAATTGTTGCATGAGCTTCTAAAAGGCTGTGCCTATAAAATAAGTTCCATTGTAAAAAATAAGTGCATGTGGCATCTCAAACCTATTTACAACATGTTGTTGTACAAAATGGGCCATTGTAGAGGATGTGTAGTCGGTGACAGTCACAGCATTTGCCCATTTTATACAGTAGTTAACAACTATGATTATATATGACTTTCCATGAAATTGATGCCCCAAATGTCAAAGGGTTCTAGTGGTTGGATCCATTGTTGGAACCCCTCTATAAGAGTGATCATCCAACCATAATGTTTATAACAATCACAAGAGCGAATGAAGTGATGGGTGTCCCTAAAAAGTGTAGGCTTACCATAATTGCCCCCATAAGGGCTCTCATGTGCATCTTGGAGAACATGTAGTTGATCATCATCAAGAACATACCATTGAACTAGGCCATCGATGCAAACCTTATAAAGGTTACTATTGATCTTCATGAAATGTTTGGCCTAGTGAAGAAACTATTGTTTCTTCTTGTTATCCTACTCTTGTGGCATCTCCTAAGTGAGTAGGTATGTGATGATGCCTTTTTACCAATTTTTTTCCTTAGGCTCTTGTTTAGTAATAGCTCTAGCAAAGAGGAGATCATCAGCAAATTGATCTAAAAGTAGGCTCTTCACCTCTTTATTATCCCATTTCAACTAAGACAAGTGGTCAGCTACCACATTCTTAGTTCCCTTCTTTTCCATCATGGTTAAATCAAACTTTTGCAAGATTACTAGCCACCATATGACACAGGGGCTCACCATTGGTTTATTCATCAAGAACTTGATTGCACTATGCTCCATGTGCACAAACACCTTGTATCTAAGCACATGGTGCCTAAATTTCTCTAAGGCATACACCACTACCATTAGTTCTTTCTCAATAGTATTGTAGTTTAGCTATGCACCTGCAATGCTTTTGCTTGCATAGTGGATGTAAGAGGGATATTTTTTATCATCCAATTATGTGAGCATAGCTCCTAAGGCATAATTGAATGTGTCCATCATAATATGGAATGGTCTAAACCAATCAAGTACGTATAAGATTATTGTTTCTATGAGCTTCTATTTAAGGTGCTAGAATGCATGTTCACATTCCTTGGTCTAGAAAAATAGAGCATCCTTCTTTGTCAACTCCACCAATAGCTTGGCAGCTTTAGAAAATTTCTCAATGAAGCATTAATAATAGCCAATATGGCCAAGGAATAACCTCAAAGATTTGATAGTTTCAAGTTGTTAGCTTATTCCTTAGATGACCCTTATTTTTATAGGGTCCACCTCAATCCCTTTCTATGATATTCTATGCCCTGGTAGCATGCCTTCTTGGATCATCAAGTGGCTCTTTCACTAGTTGACCCTTAATTTTGTCTCCACACATCTTTCTAGCATTTGTTCTAGATGGTCCAAGGCTTGGTTGAATGTAGCCCCATAGGTGGAAAAGTCATCTATGAAGACTTTCACTCTACTACTAATTTGTTGTCGAAAGATGTTAAGGACAAGACATTGGAATGTTGTAGGGACATTGCATAGGCTGAAAGGCATCTTTTTGTATGTGAAATTTCCCCAAGGACTTGCGAATGTGATTTTCGCTTGATCCTTTGGTGCTATTTGGATTTGGTTATAGCCACTATAACCATCCAAAAAGCTGTAATAGCAATGCCCCAAAATTATGTCTAACACCTAGTTCACAACTGGCAGAGGAAAATGATCCTTAAATGTTGCCATATTCAATAGCCTAAAATCAATATAGACCCTTCATTTTCCACCTCTCTTTGGTGCAATTACAAATAGGCTAACCCACTCACTATTTTCAATGGGATAGAAGGACCTTGCCTTGAGGAGTTTCTCAATCTCCTCTTTGATGATTTGCTTAAGCTTGGGGTTCAACCTTTGTTGTGGCTACCTCTTTGGTTTATTGGAGAAATATGTATAGATCCGAAGCTAGCATATCCTTGGGTCAATTCCCATTAGCTCATGATATGACCAAGTAAAGGTTATTGGCCATTTTTTGATGACCTCCATAACTCTTTCTATATAGAAGAAATATTAGCATTGATGATAAATAGCATGACATTGTTTAGAAAGGTATGTTCCAATCCAGCTGGTAGAGTCTTCAACTCAAAAGGCTTCTATTTGAAGATCTTAGGGATTTTCAACTCTCCCCAATTGGTTTTATCAAGTTCATTGAAGAGTTGATGATGTACTTACTTTAGTTTTTCTATGCCTTAAACATAGGCACTTGCGATGCTCTTAATTTATTCCATGCATAATGTTGAATTGCTCTCTATTTTAGCTGTTAGCCATTGGATGTTCTCTTATTTTGTGGCTACTTCATTTAGGAACCTTTGCATCTTTGTGACATTTGCACATTGCCTACATGCTATGTGTATTATACTTTTGATAGTCCATAAATTTTGCACACAGTGGCACCCTGTGTCACTGTACAAGATGCATGGAATGTTTTTCTTCTCTATCTTTTTGAATTCATTCTCCTTGAAGATCTTCAAGGAGAGGCCTCTAATTTCCAACCACACATCAATCATACTCAACCAAGATCTTCCCATAATGATAGGAAAGTTCCCCTTATAGTTATCCCCTTGTATCACTAGGATATGACCACCCACAGATGGTGGTCACAATGTCCTCCACCAATCCCAAGGGGATAGTGATGGACCGATATGCTAACTCTAAGTGAATGTTGCTCTTCTTAACTAGAGGTAGGTTTTATGCTTTGTACATTTCTTGTGAAATTAAGTCAACACTAGAACCTAAGTCCAGTAGAGCCTTGCAAGGTTCATTTCCAACAATTTTCAAGTAAATGAGGGGACTCCTAAGATTAGATCTCTTCATAGAAAGATGATTAGCCTTTATTCAATTAGTGATTGCATGGATCAACATTACGGTGTGCACTTTAGGAGGTGGTGTTTGGTTTAAATGGATCTTAAAGGACATTGTGGAGGAGGAAGGAGAAGAAGTAGGGTTAGCAGTCACATATGTTTATAAGGGCTTGGTAAGATTGTTGGTTCTAAAAAGGAGTTTTTTTAAGGCTTAGTGTTAGAACCACTTAGCTGGGGGGTTGGCTGTAAGTTCACAACCCTTGTGGCATTTATCTACTGCAATTGGGATGGTATTTTGTCCTACATAAATGGAGCAAGTGGCAAAAGAGTTCAGGATTGAGGTGTAGGAGTTAAAGGATGAGGAGGGTAATAGGGACAAGGGGAGTCCCCCCTTGGAGATGGTGCTCTATAATATTCAAGAGGGTAGTAGTGGTGCTAGAAAGAAGTGTGATTAGAAGAGTTATGTGATGAAATGGATTGTTCAACATAGTACCCATATAGATATGGTTGATGATAAGGGTATTACCACTACTAGTACTATTCATAAGGTTCAGGTGGCACTCCACTCAGATAGTAGGCTTATTGGTAAAATTTCCTATAGTTGCCTTGAGGACAAGGTAACCGCTTGGATGCTTGTTGTTTTGCTAAGTAAGGATTCAAAGCATACACCTTGGATTCCTACAAGTGTGACATAATTGGAAAACATCCCTTAGGATGTTCATATTGGCAGATGTCACATTCATCATCATTTCTTTTAAAATGCACAACCTCTTCCACTACACTAGCTTTGCCTATACCCCCTTGCTCTCTATTCTCCTTAGTAATTCTTAAAACTTTTTGGAATTTTTTGTCCAAGGAATCCAACATTTTACAGTCTTAGCTAATATTTTAGAAATAAATTTTTGTATTGGTAAGGTTTTTCATTGCACCACTTCATCAAGTGGTGCCTCCTCCTCACTATCATAAAATCAAACTTTTCTTTTGCAAATGGAAAGGTCTTAATGATACTCTTTTCACTTTTCCTTTTTGTTAGCTCATCTTCTTACCACTTGCTTAATTCACCTTTGGATCTAATGGATCCTTAGCTTTGAAAGCCTTCCTTGGGCATAGTCCCCAAGAGCTCTCCTTGTTTTTGTTTAGAGCCCATTTATGATATGGCATAGTGGTTTTCTTTCTGAATAATCATGGCCTAGGAATCAGTGCAATAGAGAGTAATACTTACCCATGGCTGCATCCAAGGACTTAAGTGTGCTTTGTTTCCAACCTTGGATCTACCTTCATAAGTTAGACACTCAAGAGTACGTTTGATATTTGTCATTGAATAATGTAAGCATTGTACTCCATCATTGGATTAGTTTTGGTTCCAAGGACCAGTACCAACTTTTAGCTTCCTTGATGAGTGTCCTAGGAAATAATTTCAATTTCTGGAATTTGTTCTCTACATTTGTAATGCACATACATTGTGAAAGGCTTGGAAATGATTCTATGGAATAGAATTATAATTCCCTTCAAAATTAGAAATATTATTCATGTCCAACCATTTGATTTGGTTGTTCTTCACATGCCTTGTTGGTATCCTCACAACCTCCATAATGTTTAGCATATCTCTAGTGGCAAGCAAAGGCTCATCATAGTCATGGCCCCTATGATGGTCATGATGCCTACGATGCCCTCTACTATCCCTTCTTCCTTTGTGGTAGACCTCCCTTGATTTTCCATGCCTTTGGTCTCTATTGTTCTAGTGGGATCTGCAGTTATCTTTATCTTGCTGGTCACCTTCATTATGGTTTCTTCCCCTATGGCTTCCATTGCAGTTGGAGGAGGAAGATGAAGACAATGAAGATAAAGAGGAAGAAGAGCCAACACTAGAATGGTGCCTACCACTCCCTCTTCTTTGGTCCCTACCAAAATCATCATGTTCGCCATTATCATGGTGCTTGTCATTGTTCTTGCCTTCACTCCCTTCCAGAATGGTGCCTTGACTGTAGATGATGATTGAGGACCTCCTCATCAAGGAGAGGAGGAGAGTTAATGTATTGGAAAGTTCCTAAGAAGAGGTTTTCCCATTCCTTTTAGCCCAGCAGGAACAAAGGGTTTGTGAATCATTTATCTTTTGATGCCTCATAGCAAGCTTCCATCTATCGATCTTTCTACTCTGAGTCTCTATGGGATGATAATCCTAGTAGGAATGATCTTGCACCTCATACTCAGTATTAAGTCTTGTGATGCCTAATCTTATGAGATTGTGGAGTAGCATCGTAGGAACTAATCAATCAGAAGGTAACACAATGTTGTTCTCCATGTCCCTCCATTGTAGTTATTCATCCTAGTGCAGGATGAAGGTGAAATATGTAGTGTACTCATCCAAATTCATATAGACCACTCTGCATTATTGGGGCATGGGTGGTTTTAGGCCTTCTTGGCTTAGATTGGAATTGCCCATGAATGATGGTAGAGAATCTTCCCTGTGAGAAGAAGCCATGTTAGTGTTTAAGAAACAATGTGCTTTTGGAATTCTCTATTATATTAATGATTTTAGCTTTAAGTCCTTTACAACATCATTAAGTGAGTTTGTTGTGACCGAAAAAATTGATCTCTAGAATAAAGATCAATGGATTTGGTGCATAGTAGTCCTCAACCTTGAATCCCTAGGGCCTTCATAAAAATGGGATCCAAGGTACCATGGTTAGTCCAACAGATCAACTAGGGACTTACGAAGTGCAAAATGTGGTACAAATAAAAATAAAATGCTAAAATTGATCATAGATCTGAATAATGCACATAAATTAAACAAATATATTTTGCAAACAAAACTCAAAACTTAAAACTTTGTTGAGAAAAAATAAATAATAAGTTAGAGAAATGTGTATAAATGGTGCTTGAATGGATAGTAGGGGGGTTCACTTGGATGAGGGTTTATGGTCTATTGAAGTCAATGTAGTCAACTCCATGATCCAGATGTCTTGCCACTCCCAATGCTATCGAACCTCCAATGCTGCAATCTTATATTTGCAACATTGGCTACTACTGGGGGGGGGGGGGACANTCGGGGGGGGGGGGTGACAAAAGTGGAAGATTTGGATGCCAAATTGCTCCATGTTGGGGTTTGGGAATCCCAAAAGTGCAATTTTGAGACCAAAAATTGACAAATCTTAGGGTGATAATGTTTCCATGGTGTGGTTCAAGAGAATGAAAATGTGGGAGATTGCAAGAGCCCTTGAGTGCTTGAAAATGCCCTGAGTGTGGAATTATTACTTGAAAAATGTATGTATGCTCAATGTATTCAAGTGCCCAAAAAAGTGGAACCTCTAAATGGTGTTTGGGGCTAGTTTTTATAGGTTTTAGGCCATGAATGGTTCTATAAAATGGCTATAATTTAGCTACAAAATGGCTACAAATTTGCTACCAAATTGCTGCAAATTTCTACCTCTTTTTGGTGAGATGTGTGCCCAAATTTAGGGGGTTACAACATATAGTAAGTGCCTTCCTCCCATGGCCATTCTGTTTACTATAAATAGTAACAGGGGCATACCTTCTACATTAGAGATGAATCTTTCATGCTAATCTCTCCACCATGTTTCCTGAAGTGGTTAGTCAATGTTGGAGTACATGAAATGTTGAAACTTGGCTATTGTGGCTTCAATGCTGTAATT
>MNCI01021309.1:476596-619867 GCA_015680685.1 Gnetum montanum | reverse complement strand
GGAGTGGGGGCCAGGGGGAGGGGGAGTGGGGTTAGGGGAAGGGGGAGGGGATGTAATTTCTATGTTGGGGGTGGAGCCTCCATGCTAGGGGAAACTTCTGTGTTGAGGGGGAAAGGTTTCCAAGATGAGCACACAACCTCCATGCTGGGGGAAAAGTTTCCAAGCTAATGGGAAACCTCCCACTTTTCCATGCTAAGGATAGGTGAGATCTTCCCTCCTGCAAGTGTTTCTAGTGTAGAGAAATGTTTAACCCCCATAAAACCCATCAAATTACCTTTTTTGGCATTCTAAAAGGCATTTTTGACCCCCATAAGGCCAAATATAGATACTAGGTGATCTTTTTCACTTGGGAAATGAGGCTTTGACTAGTTATGAGGCATTTTCAACCTCCAAGGTGTAAAGTATGTGAAATTTCTCATTATGGGTAACAACCTTTACATTTACAATAAATTTTTGCTTTGTGTTTCATGGGGTGAAAGCTACATGATGAAAGTTAACTATAACATGCAAATTTTTCTGGTGTTTTAATGGCCCATCTTTGTTGGTGTCCATAGGATTAACCTAAGAGGCACCAACAAAGAATAAAAAATACCACTGCATATTATAATGCTACAATGCATACAAGCCACATGAAAATTAAGCTATCTAGGCCATCAAAGTTGCTATTTTAAGGTCTTGATAGGCCATGGTAATAATTTAAGACCTTCTAGACATTGTTGCTAGTTTAAGATCGTAGCAGACCGTTGAAAGTAGGCTCACTTGCAAATGATTATTAGCTACATGTAGTATGGCTTTAGATAGGAATGATTAATAGGATTGGCCAGCTCATTCCCATCCATGTCAGCTATTTTGAATGCTCCATTACCATAGGATTTGATGATAAGAAAGGGTGCTTTCCAGTTGGTTGAGAATTTATTTGCATGCTCACGGACATCTTTGAAAACCAAATCACCTTCTTTGATCTTGTGCATGACCAAGTTATGGGGATGTCGTTACTTCTACCTCTCTTGATAGTGTTCAATGTGAGCAAGCACTTGCATACATTACTCCTCCATCAAGTTCAGGGCCACTATTTGCAACTTCTTATTTTGTTTGTTGTTGATGAATTCAGTCAAGGCCACTCAAAGTGATGACATCTTCAATTCAAGAGGTAAAATAGCTTCAAAACCATAAACTAGACTATAAGGGGTCATACTAGTTATCGTGTGATAGGTTGTTCTATATGTCCATAGTGCATGGACAAGCCTCTCATGCCATTTGCACTTATAATTGTTAAACATATTTTTGAGTAAGTTGATGATGGCCTTATTCCTTACTTCTACTTGTCCATTAACTTTAGGGTAATAAGGTGTTGAGAAAGAATGATTAATGCCTAGGTTGTGACAGAAATCTTTCATTTCATGGCTACTAAATTGTAGCCCATTATCTATAACTATGGTCATGGGTATGCAAAAATGGGCTACAATGTATCTAGGATGAACTTGTAGACTTTCTTAGATGTAGTCTTCCTTAAAGAAATAGCCTCAACCAACTTTGTAAAGTATTCGATTGTGATGATGATGAAGCTATGCCTTGTAGAAGACTTAGGCATTATGGATCCAATGATATCCAACCCCAATCATTGAAATGACCATGTCATTTTAGTGGTATGCAACTCAGTTGGTGGTACATGTATAAGGTTGTTATATTGTTGACATGTGTCACACTGCTTAACTTTTTGTAAGTAATCATTTTTCATATGGGTCCAATAGTAGCATAATTGTCTAATCTTAGCGACCATAACTCTAGATCATATATGTCCTCCACAAACATCCTCGTGAACCTCCTCTAGGACTATTCTAGCTTCAATTTTACTTTAGCACTTTAGGAGTATGACATCATAGGATTGTTGACGTAATGTGTTATCACCCACGATGACATACTACTTCAATCACTTGTGTACAATGTCCTTTTAAGTAGTAGTCAGGCCTTGTGAGGATTCACCATGCATAAGGTAAAATTTGATATCGTCATACCACTCCCTAGCAAGAGCAGTATGAACAATGACCATAAAGGTATCCTTAGTGTTTTGTGTGATGGAAGTAGCACAATCCACTGTTAAGGTGGGAAACTTACTAAACACATCTAGGATCACATTAAGGGTTAACATTGCAATTGCATTGGCTATGGTGTTCTTGTTTTAAGGTCTTTGTTAGATATCAATGTCTATGAATTATCATAACAATTGTTTCCCTATGTTGCAATAAGGTTGTAAGTATTTGGCTTTACATGCATAGACTTTGGTTACTTAGTTAACTACGAGTTGTGAGTCACCTTTGATCTCTAAGCATATAATTCCTAGGTCATGAGCTACCATCATTCATCTAATCAAACCTTCATACTTTACTATGTTTTTGGCACATGAGAACTCAAAGTGATAGGCAAAGGCTGGGATTTCACTAGATGGAAATGTTATGATGACATCAATGCTAGCTCCATGGGTAGTTGAAGCTTTGTCAAAGTTCATGACTACCTCTTAACCCTCAGGCACTTGGCTAATGGTGTTAATATGCTCATCAAGGAACTTAGGATCTATGGCTACTTGGTCATCAATAGGTGAAGCTATGAGCTATACGACTATAACTTGTCCTTTTGTTAAGAATTAAGAGATGTAATGAAGGTTAAACTCCATAGTTATGGCCTTTGATTAGGCTATACGGCTACTTTCATAAATGTTTTTCATTATTCCTCTAAGTATGTTGTCCTTGCAAATGACATTGACTTGGCTTCTAAAGAGGTAGTGTCTTCACTGCTTCAAAGAGAAGACTAATGCTAGATAATGCTTCTTCACTTTAGTGTATTGAGTCTCATGGGCTACTAATGCATGGCTAAGGTAGTATATAGGCACTTATGCTCCATCAGCACACTTTTGATAAAGTAGAGAAGCAGTAGATGTGTTAGAGATGGTAAGGTATATGTAAAATGGTTTACTCTCTTACGAAGGATAGACTACCAGCAGTTGTATCAACTCTTGCTTAAGGTTTTTGAAGGACTTTTAGCATTGAGCCATCTACTCATAGTGAACTCCTTTCTTAAGCAAGTGTTGCATAGGTTGTAACTTATCCGTAAGCCTAGCAATAAATCTATGAATAAATTGTAATATGTCTTGTAATCTCCAAAGCTCCTTAAGGTTGGTTGGTGCTGCTAATTTAGATATGGCCTTAATACTATTAGGATTGATGCGTATCCTTGGTTCAAAGACTACAAAGCCAAGCATCTTACCAGTCTTGACATCGAAGACACATTTCTTGGGATTGAGCTTAAGCTCATATTCAAGACATCATTTAAGCACAAGGTCTAGGTCATTAGCATGATCATTGGACATCTTGGATTTAGCAACTATATCATCTATGAAATCATTAACCAAACCTAGCATGTAATCGCTGAAGATATAGGTCATGGCTCTCTAGTATGTTGCATTTGCATTCTTGAGGCCAAATGACATCATAGTATAGTAAAAGGTCCTCCATGGGGTCATAAAGGTCATGCTAACTTGGTGCTCTAGGTTGATCCTAATTTGGTTATATCCCAAGAATCCATCTATAAAGGACAACAAGGCATGTCTAGTCATAGTATCGATAAGTTGATGAATAGTAGGTAAAGGAAAGTCATCCTTGATGGTTGCTTTATTCAAGTCTCGAAAGTTAATGCAAATGTAGATACTCCCATTTTTCTTAGGGACTACCACTATGTTGGATACCCATTCTACATAGTTGATATCCCTAATGAAACCAACTTGGTAGAGCTTTAAGATCTCATCACAAACCAAGAAGGCCAAATCAAGTCTAATTTTGCACACTTTCTGCTTAATTGGTCTAATGCTAGGATCTAGTATGATGTTGTGCTGGACTATATGTGGATCTAGGCCTAGCATATCTTCATATGACCAAGTAAAGGCCTTAATGTTATTTTGTAGGACCTTGGTGATGTCTTGAGCATATTAAGGTTCTAGGAGGAACTTAGTTTAAGGGTTTTCTCCTTACCACTGTGTGCTGTGAAAGGAACCTCAACTAGAGAGTCTTCAGTTATGTCTCTTGCCTCTAAGTCAAGGGTTTTGACTATGTTTCTAGCCCATTCTAGAGGTTTCTTTATTGAGGTTATTTGATCTACAAGGCTATTAGGTTCAATATCTACTCAATTAAGGTCTATACACTATTCAACATCACTGTGAAGTCCATGTAGACACAAAGGTAAACTAATTTGCTCCTAGGTACTCATACTTTGATCCTACATGTTAACTAAAAGCATATTAAGTGGCACCTAGGTAAAAGTAAATAAATAATGCTATAAATTTATGCAAACACATGTAAATATAATGCAATAAGGTCATCCAAGATCATCAATGAGGCAAGGAAATTCAACAAAGTGCAATAGAGGCTAATAAGGGTTAAATGAAGGTCAAGCAAGGGGAAATATAAGATATAAGGCTACAAATGGTCAACAAAGATCATAATTTTGCCAATTTTAGACCTTAGCAAGCCATGATGCTAGGTTAGAATATTGGTGGACTATGATGCCAGTTTAAGGCCTTAGCAGGCCATGATCACATGGTGTCAAACAATGGTCAACGAAGGTCAAACCCCACTATTTGAGATCATTCAAACGCCAAACAAAGGTAAACAAGGTGATAATAAGACAAATGAAGAATACATAAGGCTATATAAAGGCTATAGAAGGTCAAAAAGGTTAACAATGCAACACAATTCTAAAAAAACTATGTAATAAGGCAAAAATCAAGAAAAATAGGTTGCATATGATGAAATATGGCCAATATAGGTTTAAAATGGTTTGGTTTTGCCAATTTTAGGCCTTATCAGGCCATGAATTAAGGCTACAAGGTTATTAGATGAGTTTGGGCATTAGTCAAGGTTATTTTTGGGCTATTTGGTTCTAAAAATCAATGGTTTTGAGGCTTCCACACTGGCCTTAGCTTGGAAATAGGGACTTTCAGTGTGGAAACCAAGGAACATAGGTTTGGGGGTGCTAATAGGTCCAAAATTAAGGTTTTGGGACCTTGCTAATGTAGCGTAAGGTTAGATCCATAAAAATTAGGCATTCTAGAGGTCTGCAAAGGTCAATAAGCATGTTTTGGAGTCCCCCCCCCCCCCCCCCCCCCCCCCCCTCCCTCCCCTTTGTTTCCATGTTGTCCAACATGGAAAAAAGGGGGCTTAGTGTGGACAACCAAAAACTTAGCCAAAATAAGGTCAAACAAGTAGCTAGAACATGTTTAAATGCTCCCCCCCCCCCCATTTTCCATGTTGAGCACAATATCCCTGATGTGGAAGAATGAGACAACGCTTGTTTCATGGATTTATAATGGTTTAAGAACACACTGACCAAGTTTCTAGGCCCCTAGTGTTGTAGACCTTGATTTTGCAAGTTTTTGGCTAATTTTGAACATACTTGGAGGTCGTTCAAGGGCACTTAAGATCTCTCTCTCTCTCTCTCTCTCTCTCTCTCTCTCTCTCTCTCTCCCGCCCCCAACCATTTTCACACTAAGGGAGTTACTCTAGTATGGAAGATTAGGGGGAATGGGTTTTAGAGGTTGAAACAAGGTCAAATGAGAAAAATATCAAGGCTATGAGGTCCTAGGCTTCTCCGACGTAGATCTTTGGCTTCTAGGAGTGTCATCTTTCCACTAGAAGTGGAAAAGTAGCTTTCCCCACTTGCCTCCATGCTGCCTAGCATGGAAGGGGCCTCCTCTAGTGTAGATGAAGTAAGAATCCTATATCTAGGCCAATTTGAGTCACAATTGACTATGCATGTTAACTTCTGAAGTTGCTAGAAGCAAGGGTTATGTCTCCATGTCAAAATTTGGCAGTTTTGAGTACTCCCAAGTGGTTTTTGAGATTACCCCACTTTTTTCCACACTGGGCTAGGGAGCTCAGCATGGAAGACTAGGAAGAATCACTTTTTTGCCATATAGGATTAATTTTATGATGTTTGAAGGCTCTAGAAGGTGGATACAGGGCTCTAGAGTGCATGTAAGGTTATTTTATGTCATTCTGAGGTGTTTAGGAGCTTTAAATGAGTCTTCCCCTCATTTTCCACATTGGGAAGCATGGAGGAATGGATCCCCATCATGGAAGAATCATACATCCTAGATCTAGACTAGTTTTAACCTCAATTAGTCATACATGTATGCCTCTAGGGTTGCCATGGTCGAGGACTAGGGTTGAGATCAAGTTTGGCCAATTTGGACGTTTCGTAGATGATTTTTGAGCTTCTCCCTATTTTCCATGTTTGGGATAGTATGCTTAGCATGGAAGACTAGGGGGAAGTAGCTTTTTGGTTATTTGTATCATTTCTAGTCATGCATGTAGGTCTTCAAGGTTTCTAATGTCAATTGTGGATGCTTGGTGTTGAAATTTGATCATTTCAATGGTTATGGAGTGATTTTTGATGGTTTCCCATTTTATCCATGGTAGGGTTTCCATGTTTAGTGTGGAAGATTAGGGGAAAAGGCTTTCTAGCTATTCGTGGTTGACTTTGACACTCCTGAGGATCTTAAGATGTGCAAAAAAGATTCTAAGACACACACAGGGCTTTCTAGTGTTTGTTCAAGATCTTTGAAGGCTATTTTGGAGTTTCCCTAATGTTTTCCCCTTTTTTCCACATTGGGAAGCATGGAAGAACTGAGGAACCTTAATGCTTTTATCATTTTCTGTCATTTCTAGCTATGCATGTAGGCTTCTAAGGTAGTTAGAGTTAACTGTTGATATCCAATGTCAAAATTTGATCGTTTCAAGGATAATTAGGTAATTTTTGAGCTTTACCAATTTTCCATGTTAGGGCTTCCATGATCAATGTGGAAGATTGGGGGAAAGGTCTTTTTATCTTTTCATGATCAATTTTAGCTATGCATGAGTGTCTACAAGGTTGGTGGTATTGGCTATTAATGTCTAAGGTCAAAATATGGTCATTTTGAAGGCTATCAAAGGGTATTTAGTATTCCCCCTCTATCCATGATAAGGGTAGGATTCTTAGCATGGATGGAGTAATCCTTAGTGTGGAAAACCCAAGGGGGACAAATTTTGGTCATTCTAAGTGAGTTCTCGGAAGTCCAATGGCTTTTGAAGGGATTAGGTTGCTTCTAGAAGTCAAACTTCATGCAAACTTAAATAGTTTTCACTTTCCCCCTTTCATCCACACTAAGACTAGAATTCTTAGCATGGAGGAGATCCTCCTTGTCATGGAAAAACATTAGGAGGTTTATTTTTACTGATTTTTTGGAGTCTAGTGCCTTCTAGAGAGGCTATTAAGGTCCTAGTGTTAGGTACAAGGTAATCTTGAGTTTTTTTTCTTATTTTTGGCACCCCCATTACCTTTCCTAGCTAATCCTCCTAGTTTTCCATGTTGGGTAGCATGGGAGAACCAAGAAAGTTAGATCTAGGCTAGTTTGACACTCAATGAACCATGCATGTTAGTCTTTGTGGTTGTCGGTGTTA
This sequence comes from Gnetum montanum, assembly GCA_015680685.1. Classification (NCBI taxonomy): domain Eukaryota; kingdom Viridiplantae; phylum Streptophyta; class Gnetopsida; order Gnetales; family Gnetaceae; genus Gnetum; species Gnetum montanum. Next base: position 612,380 of record MNCI01021309.1, on the reverse strand, counting down.
ATGATCAATACTGGACGTCAAGATCCAATAGTTTGGAGAATCCTAAGTGCCTCATGTAGTTTCCCCAATGTGGATGATATGGGGATGGTAGTTTTATGCCACATTTGATCACTTTTGGAGCATTCGGAAGCTCCAAAGAATTCTGGCAAGATCTATGAGGTATCAAGATTTGAAAAATGGCCACTTGGTAGTCAATTTAGGTATTTTTTGGCTTCCCCCCACCATCCATCCATGCTAGAAATGAGATGCTTAGCATGGATGAAGCCTCCCACAATGTGGAACTACCAAATCCCAAGGTTTTGACTAGTTTTGATTAGTTTTGGCTGGGTTTGGTGAGGTTTTAAGGCTGTTGGGGATGCTTGGAGGGGTTCTAGGTCATGTGGGGTTCACTTTGGGGTTAAACTTGGGCTAGATGGATGTTTGGGAATAAGAATGGATGTTACTCCTCTTTTTTCTACATTGGGTAGTGTTGCCCCAATGTGGAAACCCAAGTTGTCCAAATTTGTTGATGTTCCATCCCTTTTGGGAGCCTGGGCTTGGAAAAGACAAGTTTTGGTTACTAAAAATGGAAACATAGTTGTGTTATAATGTTTTTACAAAGTAGGCGGCCTATATCCATGCTAGGCATGGTATTCCTAGCATGGATGTATGGGAGTTTAAGGCTTGATTATGGTTTATGTTCTTAAGGGACTAGAATCCTAGTGTTGATGTAGCTTTGGATAGAAGGGAAGGTGTATGGTGGGGTTCACAATCCAAAAAATTTTAAAATTTTAAAAGTGAAGCTATTTTCCACCAATCTTAGCATTGAAAATTTTTTTCCCTTTTTTCACTTCAGTGCAGTTGGAGTTATGGTGCACTAAATTAGCAACTGGTATTTTAAGATATGCGTTTAGGTTTAGATATGATTTTTAATGCTAAATTTCATAAGTTTTCAATCATAGTTCACATTCTTGCAAACTACACATTGGAGGAGAGCTTTAGTAGGGATTATTATTGCAAAGGAAATCTATTCTCAGCATGGAAGCCTCCCACCTTCCTTCCACATAGTGTAGAACCTTCACCCTTCCCATCTTCAAACTTTCCTAGCATTGAGCTTGCCATGTTGCCAAAAGAACATCGAAGGAAAAGCTAAAATCCAAGGATCCAGAAGGTAGATGAGTGTGCTAGGGAGTTGTCAAAATTACCTAGGCCTATCTCTATTTAGGCTTCATCTGTTGTTGCTTGAAGGTAGTTAGTTCTACCTATTTGCTTTCATTTTAAAGCTATTTTCTATGGTTTTCTTGTATTTTTCTTAGCACATGTGGGGCCATTTTTCTTAAATCTACATTGCTAGAGGGGGTAAGTCAAAATTTTGACAAAATTCCACCTCTTATTTTAGCTATTTCCTCATGGATTCATGGTTATTTTGTTGTCCTTTCCTTAATGAACTTAATTTTAAAAATTAAGCATGCTATTTTAATGCTTTTTCCCAAAATTTTGGGGTAGGGCTATTTTTCTTAGATCTAGGCCAAAAGATTCATCAAACTTAAATTTCAACAAAATCCTACCCCATTATTTTGGTGTGTTTTTTAATGGGTATCAATCATTTTGATTGTTTTAACTATTTTTTATGGCACAATTAAGTTGGGCTTTAAAAATTTTAGCTTTTTACATGAAAAAGCAAGTAATGTTGTGTGTTTTGTCCTAATAAAATAGCTACATATTTTTAAAATTTCATAATATTGATTTGTAGCCCTATGTTTAAGCTTTCTAATGGCTATTGTTTCATTTGATTTGGACTAATGATGATTAAGTTATGGTTGTCCTCCTATGGTCATGTAGTTAGGTTCCTATGCCATTTTAAAATTTTCATGTAAATTTACAAATTTTTTCTAAGAAAATGATAGAGGCTTTGACTATTTCTTGGTTTTGGTTGGGTGGGCCTTGGCTTTAGGTTTCCAATGAAATAGAATCACTTTGATTGGACTTAAAAATAATTTTTTATGACTTTTTAAATAAGCCTATGTGAAAAGGAGGTTTGTGTCATTTTCAGAATTTTTGTCAAAATTGATGAATTTTTCTTACATAAATAGCAAAGTTTTTAATTTTTTTTCTAAGTATAGGTTTTCACCTTAACAACCCCCCCCCCCCCCCCCTAAGTATAGGTTTTTGGGATTCAATTTAAGCTTTCAAATGGTGGTTGAATCAATTCATTTCGAGCTCAAATGAATTTTTGATGAAATTTTTACCAAACCTACACGAAAATGGGGTTAATGGTGACAACTACGGTTTTGCTAATTTTGCCTATGTTCCATGTAAAAAATGCTATGTATTTTTATTTACCATAGTCATAGCTGTAAAGCTTGTGATTTTAGGATTCTTTCCATGATGAAATCATTGAAATTAGAGCTAGTATGAATTTTTGATAAATTTTTGCTTATGGCTATGTAAATAAGGCAAAATTATGGTTGTAGCACATTACCCCTTTGGGGATGGAAGTGATTGAAATGTGTAGATTTTTCTTGCCACTATGTAAAACTTATGCTTTAAATTTTTTTTTTAGAAAAAGTAAAAGCTTTACTATTTTTAGAAGGCTTATCACTATTTGCTTTCTTAAACTTTAATGCTTTTTTCTAAATTTATGCATGTTTTTCTAGATTTATGCATAGTTTAGACTAAGGCTTAGTCTTGGCTATCAAGTTTTGGCTATAATGTTTTGGTTATGAAGTAAGAGGCTATAAAAGACGATAATAATGCTTTTATGGAATTTCTTAAGCTAACTGAGATAAACACCTTAGAGCTTTTTACAGAGGCTAATTTCACCTTTGATTAGATGTTTTCTCCAAATGTGCTAAGAAATTTCACTTGGTTATAATGCTTTTCTTTGTATTCATGCAGGGTTTTCTTGAAGCCCATCCTCATCATTGTGGGGTTGATGGGTATTTTATACTACATTGGTCATCCCAAGACTAATACTCCTCTCCCCAATATGCCTTTAGAAAAGCTATCACTATGGTTCCAACCTGGGACAAGAGAATTCCTTACCTACATTCTACAAAACTTCAATGTGATGTTATGATCACACTTGTCTACAGATGTAGCTGGGGCTATAGTGGGGTCTTTGCTACCTTGAGCATCCAGCTTGGTTTCCAAGTTCATCACCAACAAGCTGTCAACAAGAGGAGCAACAAATGCTATTAGTCCACGTTACCTCACAAAGATCTAGATGATGCTAGAGTATAGTTAGTATAATGCTAACAATACTCTAATGGTGGTGCATAGAGTCCACAAGTTATTCTAGAACCTGCCTGGCATCATGTATCATTTGCAAGGGTAAGCATGATTATTGTAATGTTCTTATGCTATTGGCTTGACTACCTTTCCTATGTTCATCAGTTTTACAAACTTCTTGCAGGTACAAGGTTAATGATCAAGGGTTTATCATCAATGATCAAATCTTGGTAGTGGTTCAAACAATGTTAAATGAATTCACCAATAGTCCTTAGATTAGAAATATTGTGTATCAATATTTAAGAGGGGACTTTGATGCATAAGATTCAAGGTTCCACCTTGTATACAAGAACTGCAAGGATGATGGTATGATGCACGACTAGTGGATAGATGCCAATAATTCCATGGATTAGACCCTTGCAACTAGGACCTCCATCCAAACCACACCAAAGAAGAAGAGAAAAGGTAAACATAAAGGCTACAAATTCTAATGTTTCATGGTTATAACTCTAAGTGTTCTATTGATTTAACTAGTTGTCAAATTTTTCTTATGTTGATGTTATATTTTGGTTGTTGCTATGTAGGACCTTCCACCTCTATTAATGTCACCATACCACTTTTAGGAGCATGTCATAAGGATACCCTCATCCTGAAATTTGGTGAGGTAATACCCACATAGGAGTGGTTGAGGGGACAAGCGCCTAGATACGTTTAAGAAAACACCCAATGTGTGGGTTTGCTTGATGTATTTATGGCACCTATCCCTTCCATCCTTGTTGTAGAGATGTTACATGCCATCAACTCCTTTAATGAGAAATTTGGTTGTTTCATCACCATCATCTGAGGTGTGAATTTTAGCATGGATATTGATGTAGGCCTCTTTTGCAACTTGTTTAGTGTCCTTGCTGATAGGGCAAAGGTCCCAACAAGAATAGTGAAGGAATCGGGCCATCTTGATGAAGTTTTGGAGTGGCTTGGTGCTAACATGGGCCACTCTAGAATTTCCATGAATGGCTCCATGAATCCTAATGTAAAGGAGTCATATCCTTTGCTTAGGTCTTGTGCATTTCCCAAACTATTATCACAAAATAAGGTGATTAGCATAGTGCAAGGATGGACCTTTAAGAAGGTCCTAATGGATGGCACCAAATTCAACTAGGTGGCTACCTTGGTTGTTGAACTTCAAAAGGAGATCCTTAGACTCGGTGTGGACACCTCTACAATAATCCACATGCACTTTGCATTTTTTGTAGGTTATTTAAAGAGGTTTGTGAAGTTTTTGGTGGTGTATAGGCATGGGCAATGGGTTCTTCAAGATCCAAGCCAGCCTTGGATGAAGCACATTTATCCAACAGTGCAAGCTCAAAACCCACTAGAGGGAATGGATGATATGTTATCTATTACCACTAAGGATATTAATATCAAGTAGTATGAATGCCTTGATAGCAGAGATGATGAGGAGCCTCTCACATTCCTAGCAAGCACCTAGAAGGCCAAATAACTACGTAGGAATGCTAAAGGGACTACCAAAGAGAAACTTAAGAGGCCTATGGAGGAAGCACTACTAGCATTAGACCAACCTGCCCTAAAGAAGCTTAAGTTTAAGTTTAGGCCATCATAGCAAGAAGTCACAAATATTCTTTGTTTAATTTTGGTTATTTCATGTTTTAAAGTTTATGGATCCTTCATGGTTTCATGTGTTAACTAGTTTCTATGTGCTTTGGTTGTAGACAAACGTCAAGCTATGGCAGCCCAGATTTCCATGGAGGTAGAAGAAAGGCATGTAGAAGAGGTGCTCTTAAAGCAACCTATGGTTGAATGGTTTTTCAATTAGGATATAAATGATCTAGATGCCTTGTTTGGTGAGGTGATATTGGGTACATCCCCCATCATCATCCTAGAGTAGGAAGAGGAGGAGGAGCCAAGTATGCTTATGCTTTAATATTTTCATTATATCTTATAGTTTAATTTTGGTTTTCATCCTAACCATTCAATGATTGTTATGCTTGTAGTAGTTCTTGAGCCACTAGTGCAAGCATCTATTCCTAAGTTTCATGTCAAACCATGGTTGGAGACTCTAGGCAAGATGGAGTTCATGCATGGGATGGCTAAGGACATCATCGACCAATTGCAATAGGTTGCATGCACGATAGGTAATGACTTCATTTTATGTGCTCTATGTGATAGGTTGTGCTTGTGTTATGACTATCTTAAGTTGTACATTATGCTCATGGTTTTATTTCATGCTTGTGTAGTTCCTTATGTGGAGTGGGACCCCAGTAGAGGCATGGAGATTAACTTCTTGCCTAAGCTTTCCTCTAATGTATCTATTATACCCTTGAAGTTGTACGAGGCTACTACTAATCTAGTAATGTCGTGTGCAAAAACTTCATGAAAGTTAGAGAGGTCCAATGAGTTCCTATGGGAGAAAGTTATTGCCTTAAGGGAGAAGACTCAATGGTAGGAGGAAATCATTAGAGATCTCCAAAACCATAAGGCCTTTGTGGAGGCCCAAGTGATTAACTCAAGGAAGTTACAAACTAGGAAGATCATGTGGGCCCACTGCTAGCATGCCATTCAAGACAAAGTAGTGATCCTATGAGAGATGGCATAACAACGTATGTAGATGAACCTCATCTCCCAGAAGATTGAGGATAGGAAAGATTAATGTGCTAGGGTTCTAGATTGGGGTAAAAAAAAAGGTCCACAAGAGACAATACAAGGTGGATTGCGAGGCATATCGTAAGTGGCTTAAGGAGGAGTCAGTTGAATGATGTAAGAGAGACTATTCATCCAAGGGATCTAGGTGGAGAGTGCTTATCAACTTTTGAAAGTACTCTCACAGTGGAGCAATCCCCTACTACTTGAATTACCACTACTATAGGTAAGACCTCTATGGCTACTATTACTTGAGAGCCACCTACTTGTACTATGGCAGATAGGATCAACATCCTTTCTAGCATTGATCTTGGGGATGTTCATTGGGTCAACGTGACAAAGGACTGGATCTTGTATCATTTGGAGGAAGGCATTCCACATTTACCCCCAAAAGTAATGAAGCCAAAATCTCTACAAGTTTGATATGTTTTATGTTTTTATTTTTATTTTAAGTCATGGTTTTGGCTATGGGTTACTAACTGGCTATATGTTGCTGCATTTCAAGCCTCAAGGAACATTGGTGGCCTTAGTGGTGAGGGTGGTAATGATCCACCACTTCCTCCTCTGGATGCCACTTAGCAGCCTCCATTAGCTTAGCTTGTTGGATGTTTGTCTTGATTTGCATGTTGATGGAAATGATTAGCCAAGACCATGTTATAGATGTTTATTATTTTTTGACATTTTTGCCACATAGTATGGCCATGGCTATGTATGTTATGGATACTTTAACTTTTAATTTTAATTTTGGTTTCATTTATGGCTATATATATCTATAGTTGTAGTAGACATTGTAAATGTTGTGAATGTTAAAAATGGCTATGTTAACATTTTGTCATTAAATGGCTAATCAATGTGATAATAGGCTAAATAAAAAGAAGTATAATAATAAACATAATGTTTGCTAGTTTTAGGCCATCATGAGCACAGGTTATATTGTGTTGCTAGTTTAAGGCCATGGCGAGCCATAATGTTAGTTTAAGGTCTTAGCAGATCATAACACTAGTTTAGAGTCTTAGTGGACTATGATGTTGGTTTAAGGTCATAGCGGACCATAATTTTGTCAGTTTAAGGCCATGGCAGGCCATGTTAGAAAAGATATATATATATATATATATAAGGCTTTTTGATGTTTATAATACGAGTAAAAGTAAAGAAAGGCTACAATACATAAGTAAAAATGCAAATGAGCTTAGGCTAAATGCATAGGTTATGTGCATAAAAAGTAAAATAAAAATGCATGAAAGAGTATAACCAATTTGAAAAAGAAAGGTTAGGCTATATGGCTATCCATACATCTGGTTATAAGGGCATAAGAAGGAGAAGGTTAAGGTGAACTTCACTTGTGCAGACTCTTCCTAATCTTTGTGAGATTAGGAAATGAGTAAGGCCTATTTTGCACAATTGTATATTTTCCATCCCCTTCACTTATGATGTTAAAAGGGAGTTCATATTGTAATGCATCTCGTTGCTTACCATTTTCATTGTTGGGTTGTTGCTCTCTTTTGGGCTATTGGATTTCATGGTTGGGAGATTCTTCTTGAAGCTCCACTTCAAACCCATGTTCTATGTTTACATTGTTGATAGCCAAGGGAACCACATTATTATCATGAATGATGATTTCACCTCCCTCATAAGGAAGGTGAATTTCTTAATGGGTGGGCGAGAACATAGCTTGTAATTAAGCCAACCAAGGTCTTCCCAAGATAAGGTTGAATCCTGGTGTCTCTTCCATCATCAAGAAATTGGTGGTTGTGGGGAATTAATCCCCTACTACAAAATCCAAGGAGATAGACCCCTTGATGACTCTTGATCCATTAAAGGATTACAAACTACAGTAGTTATAGTATGTACCTACTTAGTTAAGCCCAAGCATTCAACAATAATGCATGGGATGACACTGGTTGTGGCTCCATCATCAACATGCACTTGATCTACTCTAAATTGTATTATGTGTATGGTTATGAATAGAGGAGCCCTAGTCATTTCTCCATTTTTGGGATTAACCTTAATTTTTCTATCACAAAATACTAGTGATGTTAACTTCTTCCACCTTGGTGAGGGAGGGACCATCACTACATGGATGGCTTCCTCATCAGCATGGATGTCCTCACTAATAGAAATAGAAGCTAACATTTTGACTAATGCCTCACAATGTGTGCAAAAGTCATGATTAGCTCATACAAGCTTAAGGCTATATTCTTTTGCTTAAGGGATTGTCTAACTTGGTCCATTACACTGAGGAAGTTGTTATCATTGGTTATGGACTTGTCACCTCAATTGTGCTTTATTTCCTCCATGCACCCCAAAATGGGAACTTTGACTTTGAATTGTGATTGTTGAAGCTTTTTCTCATTGTTTTGGTTGTGGACTTTTTGGTCTTCCTATAGCTTGCTAGTTGAAGGGGTTGGGGTAGAGGAGGTCATCGGTATAGCTGAATGGAAGTGGGCTTTGATGAGTCCACTTCTTTTCATGCCTTTGTCTACTTGTCACCCTCATTGTTAGGCTTTTTTTATGCTTCTTCCTTTGCTTGGTTGAGGTCTTTTGGTTGTCTGACATCAATTGTGAGGAAGATGTAGTAGCATTGGCCACCACAAGTAATTGTGGGGTAGTTGTTTATGCTACGATCAGTTGTGTTGTGTTAGGTTGAGGCACCCTGATGAAAAAAGGATTTGTCAGAGGCATTCATGATGGTACTTGTATGACAAAGGGGGATCTTGAGCTATGGGAAGCTGAAGAAACCCTTTCATCATGGAGGGGTACTTGAATCATGAATGGTTCTCTTACAACTCTTTTATCATCATCAATGTTGAATGTTGATATAACATAAGGGTTGTCATTAGCATTCGATAGGTCCTTGTAGACCTCCATCGACTAATTTTTTGGTCCAACTAGGTTGGAAGTATCTAAGATCAGCTACCTTCTATCTATCATCCTATGTAGGTCATCCTTCAGTGCAAGGAAGAATTCTATGTCATGACCTAGCAATTGGTGATAATGGAAAAAATGATCTAGCTTGAAGCACATAGGTAGTTTGGAATCATCCTTCATTTCTTGAGTGGGATCTTTGGCAATTTCACATAGCCACTCATGTTTCTTTTAAGTGGCTTTGGTCATTTGTTTGTGTTGCATGCACCCACTCTTTAAAAGTTGGTCTAGTAACCTAGATGGTTTCATATGTAAGGTAGTGTATTTGGACCTATCCCTAGTTAGTTCTAGTTTTTGTCCATGTAGTAACCCTAGAGGTTAATTTTTGGTTATTGTGGTCATTAGTGGGGGCCTTGGGTGGGTTGGTCCTTGGCCCCTGGCTTGTGCTCTTTGTTTCTTTAGTCACAACTACTATGGTCATATTGTTTTATTTGTTTCTCTATGTCTCTTCATGTATGTTTATTTTTGTATGCTATGTAGGCTAGATTGTGACTAGCCTTCGTAGCATCTTCTATAATTTTAGTTTGAGAAAATTCCTAAGGAACTATAGGTCAAGGTAGTAGAGCTTGGACTTAATTAAGTCATTCACTGCCTCCTTGAATATGGTGGAAAGATGGGATTCATCTATGGGCTCTGGTATTTCATTGAGTAGTCCATTCCATCATTGTATGAACTTCTATATAGTTTTTAAGGGTCCCTACTTGACCTTTATGAGTTAATCAAGTGTGGTGTTGAGCTTCAAATTATATTGAAGTTGTTGAAAAATTGGGCTTCTAAGTCATATAAAGAGGATATGGATCCTTTAGGTAATGCGTGATACAAATCAAGTGCTTTCCTAGTTAAGGGCATAGGGAAAATCCTCATGATGGTATGAGACCATGGCTATAAGAGTAAGCATTTAGATCGAAAGGTAATAAGGTGAGCATTGGGATCACCTTCTCTATTTTATTTGCTAAATTAGAAAATAGGGACACTAGGAGAAAGTGTCAAGGGTGGAACCATAGGACTGATGGGATCATCCTAGTAGAAGTCCATGATTTTGAAAATTTTTGAAGTAGAGGCTTTAAGTCTTTTCAACTCCTTTGTTAGGTTCTAGATCATCTAGAAGGCTTGATCCAAGCCTTGTGATGGCCCTATTGGTTGTGGAGTTTGTACATAGCACTGTGGTATTTATTGTGCGGCTTGTGGCCTCACTATGGGTTGCAAGATAGAAGGAAGAGGTTGTGTTATGGTTGTAACTTGAGGGCCAAACAAGAAAAATGATGTTTGTGCCGATACTTAAGGCACAAATGGGATAAAGAAGGTGTGTGACCCTAAGTTTCTTGGGGTCCCATGGTGGATCCCACATGAGTAGTTAATGGGTTTATGGTGGTGAAAACCACCAGTGATGGTTGCTATGTGGCAAATGACATAGATGTGTTATAGATAGTTGGCTATGAAGTTGATTGAGTTTGATGTGCCACTATGACCAATGTGGAACTAGCCGTGGTAGGGTAGGAAGAAGTGGAAGATAGTGGCACCATGCCCATGGAAGAAACAAAAGCATTAGAGGAAGGCACTATGACCTTAGGGGACATTTGTTAGAATAATCCTCCCAAGATGTTTTCAGGCTCAAATTCCACCCCAAATTCATCCTCCTCCTCTTGTTGTTCTTTTGAGCTATGCTTGTCATCTTCCTCTTCCATTACAATCAATTAATCAAGGATGCTAGCATAGACATTGATTAGAGATATTTCGTCATACAGGGAAGGGACATACTCTTTTCCACTCCAATGTACAAGCTCAAACTACCTATTTGCCTCTACTTCCACACATGGAATCATGAGGCCAACCTGCATTTTGACACAAATGTAGTGATAAGGATCTTCATTTAAGAAGGTAAAGTCAAGACTTCTCCTTTGACCCTCAAAGATCTCCTACATTTAATGACAGTAGGATCTTTTAGGTCACAGACCCTCATGGCTTATTGGAGGGTGAGGGACAATTTGGTGGATTGTTGGAAAGACATGTTTCTTTTGCTAAAATGGCTTAAAAATTGGCTATAAATGATAGAACAAAATCCAATTCCAATGAATGGAATTTAACAACGTTTAACACAAAGCAAAAATGACTAAAATGGAGTACTTACTAAAATTAGTAACTTGGGGGTTAAGGGGGATTTACCCCTTTACCAAAAATGGAAAGTCAAGAAAGTTGGTCACAAACTTCACTAATGCTAGCCCCCTAACTACCTCTATGCTAGGTGTGATAGAGGGGAAAAGAAAAGGGGGTGAGATGATGGGAATCTCACTCCTTCTATCCCAACATTGATGAGGGGGGGAAAGGCTTAAAATTACATATGCAAAAATTGGCTAAAAATAGGATATAAATAATAGAAATGTAGGTAAATACCAATGGGTGAAATTAAGAAATGATCAAAGGAAATAGAGATGACTGAAAATGGAGCACTTACTAAAATTAGTAAGTGGGGGTAAGGGAGGTTTACCCCTTTATCAAAAATGAAAAGCTAGAAAAGTTTATATTTAACACCCTTTACATCGACCTCCTAATTGCCTCTATGCTAGGTAGGGCAAGGGGAAAAAGAAGGGGGATGAGACAATGAAAATCTCACACCTTCTTATTTCAACATTGGAGAGGGATAGCTAAAAACCAAAATAGAAAGTTGAAGCTTTTCCACTAAAATTGGTTTTAGTAAGCTGCCAATTTTCTTATCTTGGAAAATTGGGGAAAAAGCTAACTTCTGGAAGTCTGGTAATTTCTGGAAGGGCTACACCACCAACTTTAGAAACTAAAAAAATTGGTAGCAAAAGAAAATAAAGATGACAAGGTTTAATGTTAGCTTTTGGACTAAAAAATGCATATCAAGTGCTGTGAAAAATCACCACCCAACCACCTACAATTTTCACACTGATCTTTGATTGCAAGGGGGATGGGTTAAAAACTAAAGTGAAAAATTGGTGTTTTTTCTCTAAGATTTGGTTTTGGCAAGTTTCCAATTTTCTCAGCGTGGAAAGTTTAGGGGAAGTTAACTTCTAGAAGTTTGGTAGTCTCTGGAAGGGTTGCACCACCAACATTAACAATTGAGAAAATTTTGGTAGCCAAGGTGGTTAAGAAAGTGCACTAGAAAATCAACGTTGGATTTAGAAATTCACAACAACTACTGTAAAAATTGCAAATTCCAAACACTTGTGACTCCATACTAGGTCTTGGGAGCTAAAAAGGATGGACGTAAGCATGGATTAAAATGTAGATTCAAAGGTTTTAGCTACAAAATGAAGGTTTTAATATGACAGGTAATGTTGGCAATAATGATAATCAAATCTGGTGAAGTTCCTTCTTCTAGCATCAAGAAAACTATTGCAACTGGAAAAATCGATCGTTGGAATAAAGATCAACACATTTAGTGCACAACAGTCCACAACCTCAAATCCCCATGGCATTCGTAAGAATGGGATTTGAGGTACCTTGGTCAGTCTGGTAGATCAACTAGGAACTTACGAAGTGCAAAATGTGGTAAAAAAAAATAAGATGTTGAAATTGATAATAGATCTGAGTAATGCATAGAAAATAAACAAATATGTTTTGCACAAAAAACCAAAACTTAAAACTTTATTGAGAAAAAATAAAGAATAAGTTAGAGAAATGTGTACAAATGGTACTTGAATGGGTAGCAGGAGATTCACTTGGATAGGAATTCAGGGTTCATTAAAGTTAATGTAGTCAACTCCATAATACAGATGTCCTACCACTCTCAATGCTATTGAACCTCTAGTGCTGCAATCTCAAATCTGCAAAGTTGGCTACTGCATCATGATAGGGTTTGGGAATCCCAAAAGTGCAGTTTTAACACCAAAAATTCACAAATATCAGGGTGATAATATTTTCATGATGGGACTCAAGAGAATGAAAATTTGGAAGATTGCGAAAGCCCTTGAGTGCTTGAAAATGCCCTGAGTATGGAATTATTGCTTGAAAAATATATGTATGCTCAATGTATTCAAGTGTCCAAAAAAGTAGAACCTCTAAATAGTGTTTGGGGTTGGTTTTTATAGGTTTTGGGCAATGAATGGTGCTACAAAATGGCTATAATTTGGTTGCACAATGGCTGAAAATTGGTTGCCAAAGTGCTACAAATTTTTGCCTCATTTAGATGAGATGGGTGCCCAAATTTGGGGGGTTAACATGTATACTAAGTGCCTTCCTCCTATGGCCATCTTGTTTAGTATAAATAGTAATGAGGGCACACCTTCTATGCTGCAAATGAATCTTCCATGCTATGCTCTCACCCATGTTTACTAAAGTGGCTGGTCAATGTTGAAGTGTTAAAACTTGGCTATTGTGGCTTCCATGCTGGGGGGAAAACTTCCATGCTTAGGGGAGAAGGTTTTCAAGTTGAGAATGTAGCCTCCATTCTAGGAAAAAAGTTTGTAAGTTGAGGGGAAACCCCCATCTTTCCACACTAGGGATAGGTGAGATCTTTCCCCCTACAAGTTTTTCTAGCGTAGAAAAATGTATACCCCCCATAAAACCCATCAAATTACCTTTTTGACATTCCAACAGACATTTTTGATGCCTAACCCTAAATATAGATAATAGGTAACTTTTTTCACTTATGGAATGAGGCAATGACCACTTATGAGGTGTTTTAGCCCCAAAAGTATAAAGTATGTGAAATTGCCCACTATGGATTACAATCTTCACATTTACAATGCAGTTTTACCTTGCATTTCATAAGGTGAAAGCTACATGATGAAAATTGACTATAAGATGCAAATTTTTGTGGTGTTTCAAATTTCATTAATGTCTTAGATAGCACATGTAACTAACTAAAGTCCCCCACAATGATGCCAATGATGAGTTGCAAGTACTTCCTACAACCAACCATATGAATCACTAGTGTTCACTAAGTGATTTGGTTGAATTCCGCAGACTTTAGCTCTTCAAGTAGACATTATCTAGGTAGTGAACTTAAGGACATGATCACTATCTTCTCAATTCCACTTGTGGAGGTACAATGGTATGGTTACATGATTTGTATAACTTTTATATTTTTATCTATTTATCCTAAGCATGAAAATAAAGTAATTAAGTGCTAATTAATCTAATAAACTATTTAATGCATTAAGCTAATCCTAACATATGCATCCATTCCCACCTACCATACACATCTTAAACATGCCACAACACTACTCAGTTAACTAGCGTAAGTGTTATTGGGATTACCAAGCATTAACGTATTTTCGAGATGGTCATAATTTTATGCATTAATTACTCATATTCAACTAATTAATTAATGTGCATGAATGTAAATTGCATAATAGTAAAGTACATTAAAGTAAACATTATGCTAATTCCAAGGGCTACAAGGTTTATCAAGAAGTTCATCTTTATTGTCATTCACATTGAAGTGTCCAAGTACATCAATGTTCAAATAAAGATTTGTACAGTTCTCAACTCCTACTGCAAGCACTTAGAAAATATTCTAACCATTTCAAGAACAAACTATAAGAGCTTCGCTATGCTACTAAATGAACAATGTCATAAATGCAACAAGTGTGCACATTTATATAGGCAAGACTAGAAACTTCATTGATGCATATATGTTGATGCATCAAATCATGCATCGATGGGTACATGTCAACGCAGATGTATCAACATAACCTCATTGACACAACCAAAATAATAATTCATCAATAGTAGATAATAATATCTATCCAAGCCTACATCCAAGGATTCATGATTTTCTTGCTTCCACCCTTGGATTTTTTTTCTTAGATTAGATACTCTCTCATAGGTTTGGTATTTTTTGTTGAAGCGCTCAAGCATTGTGAACCACCGATGATAAATTGAATTTTTTCTCAACCACGATATCAAGTATCTGATATTGAAGCTACAATATTGAATCCTCGATATGAAGGAATAAGCTATGATGTTATGTATTCAATATTGCAAATGTGTACAATCCTATAAATACAACACTTAGGCACATTGCCTATACATAGTTTCATTTCACACTTAGCAAAATTATGTAAGTTTTGTTTTCTCAATTTTAGCACTTAGCACTTATGAGTGTATGCATGTAATGTGATGTTTTGTAATTGAATGAAGCCTTTATTCAAGTGAAATGTACTTGGACATATTTCATGCATGGAAATAAAGATTGAGATTACTCTACTAATGAAGCATCAAAGTGTCACATCGATGGGCCCTCGTTGATGGGGTCGCATTGACGTAGTGTTTGCTACATTTATGAGGTCCTATCAATGCAGCTCCTTAATAAATTTTATAAATACACACTCACCTACCATGTTTAAGGCATGTCTTGTCATAGTTGTAGTGGAGCTCTTGTAGTTTTTTTTATTTAAGAGTTAGAATATTTTTCTGAGTGCCCATAACAAGAGTTAGAAAGTGTACAAATTTTTATTCAAGCACTGATGTACTTGAGCACAATAGTGTGAACAACAATAAAGAAGAGCCTTTTGATAAACATTGTAGCACTTGGAAATAGAATAATTATTTATTCATGCATTTAATATTTTATGCAATTTTCTTTAATGCTTTAAGTAATTAAATAATCAATTAGGCTAAATTAAGCTAGATTAAGTAGCAATTAATTAAGCACATAAGTATGATGACTTTGAGCATACACTTGGTGCTTGGTAATCCTAGTAACGCTTAACATTAGGTAACCCAGTAGTGCTAAACGTGTTCAAGATTTGCACAGAAAGTGGGATTGAATGCTAATGTAAGGATTAGTTAGGGGTAGTTAGTTAGATTAAGTTAACAATTGAATTACTTCATTCCTTTAATCCTTTATTTTAAGCATCCAAAACATAAAACATAAAAATAATAAAAATCATATGCCTTGATTATACTTAACCATACCTTTGCATGTCACAAGTGTAACTGGGAAGACAATGAATGACTATTAAGGCAAGTTCACTTCCTAGAGACTAGTGTACTGGAAGACATAGAATCCATGGAATTCAACCAAATTGCACATGAACACTTAGTGATTCATATGGTTGTGTGTAGGGGTACTTGGCACTATTGCTAGGGATTATTTTTGTTTGAAACATGTGCTATCTAGGTATAGTGAAAATCATTAACATTGTTGGACAAACTTTAAGGTAAAAATCATTCTAAACATAAATATAAATAAATATAATAATTTAAGCACACTAATAAATTATTTTTATTTCAAAATGTCTTCTTCTCACAAGTGCAATGATACTAAACCACCAGTGCCTCAAGAATACAAGTTGGTATATATTCATCTAGATGAGTATGTGCCTAACTTCACCTTCATCCTGCACTATGATGAACAACTATGGTGGCAAGATATGAAGGGCAACATTATAATGCCTCCCAATTGACTTGTGCCTAGGATGTTGCTCCAGACTCTTAGGAGGTTGGGCATCTAGGATCTTCAAGAAGAGTACATTGTGAATGACTATGACTACTGGACTACCATTTGACTAAAACACAATGCAAGAAAGATTGACACTAGGAGAAGAACCAAGAGACTATGAAGGAAAAATAGTTCACTGGTCCCTTATTCCTGCTCAACCAAAACAACAATGAAGATCCTCCCTCTAGGGGTTCTCAACATGAATATTATCCATCCCTTGATATTGGTGATGGGGGCTTCACTATCAACAATTTGGGTTTAAGCAAAAGTGAAAGTCCAAGAAGGGGCTCAAGCAAGCATCAAAGTGATAAGAAAGTTGATCAATGTGGCCATGACAAGTGTAGAGAAGGTGATAAACACCATGGTGGCGGTATTCCTCCTCTTTCTTCATCCTATTTTTGTACATCTTCTTCTTCATCTTTTGGTTTTGACAAACACTGCCAAAAGGACAATAGTGATGAAGGTGAATAACTAGATAATAATGATTTTCAAGCTTGCTATGAATGAAGAGGTAGCATGACATCATAGGCATCATTGAAATAATGATAATGATGACCCTTTTTTGGAAACTTAAAGTATGTTGAATATCGCAAAGGTAGTAAAAATTCCAACCAAGAATGTGAAAGATAGTTAGATCAAGTGACTTGACATGAATAATATCCCTAGATTTGAGAGGGGATATAACTCTAATCCACAAATACATATTCAAGCCTTTCATGATGCTTGTGCCTTAGAAAATACTAAAAATTATTGGTAGAAATTAAAGCTATTTCCTAAGACACTCATCAAGGATGCCAAAAGCTGGTATCAGTCCTTGGAACCAAAATCTATCTGTAGGTGGAGTACAATATTAGGGTTGTTTAATGATAAATACCAAATGTACTCCCAAGTGTCTAATCTAAGAAGGTAGATCTAAGGATGAAAGCAAGGAACACATGAACCCTTGGAGTTCACCATGGACAAATACTATTCTCTCATACATCGATGCCCTAGTCATGGTTATTCTCAGCAAGAGAAACTTTGCAACATCATGGATGGACTCAAATAAAAAATGAGAAGAACTCTTGGGGTTTATGCTCAAGGAAGACTATTAGAACTTAGAGTCCATTAGATCCAAAGGTTGATAGAGTAGGTAGCAAAAGAAGAAGAAGAGCTAAGGAAATGAGAAAGTATTGAGGAATATAACAAGGATCCTTCCATCAGAAAAAGGGTGGTTTGATTTTGCAAAAATGAGGAGTCACCACTTGATGAGGTGGTGAACAAAAAGACCTTGCTGATCCAAAAGTCTATGCCTGAAATTTCAGCCAAGGTAGATAAAATGTAGGATTTGTTGGATGAAAAATTCCAAATTGCTCTAAAGATCACAAAATAATCAAGAGAGCAAAGTAGTGACAATAACCATAGGAGCTAAAAAGAAGTTGAATGTGCCTATCAAAGAGGTAAGGGCAAAGCTTTTGCAGTAGAAGAAGTTGTGGAGACAAAATCAAAATATGGTGATGAGTGTGACATCTTCCAATATGAACATCTAAAGGAGTGTTGCCCTATCATGTCACACTTGCAAAATTTTGGGGTGTATGTGCTAAATCCTAGACTAGCAAGAAGGTAAGCACCCAGAAGATCACCTTATCCTCAAGGAAATCTAAGGCAGTTCGACTACCAACAATAAGTTTATTATTCAAGTGGAGCTCCACCATAGCCATATGAGCAATACCAGCAATGGTAACACCCACAATCATGCGGGATGCCACCACCAAGGTAGTAGTACCCTTACAGTTAGCCAGATCCATATGGGTACTATGTTTAGTAACCAATGTCTTCACATGACTCTCTTAGTCACGTTTCTTTTCAACATCACTACTACCCTCTAAAGTATCATAGAACTCATCCTTCTACTATAGGAGAAACTTCCTATCCCTATCATCCTTCTCATATTTTAGGTCATGCTCTTCCATCCTCCACCTAATTACCTCTTGCTCCATCTATGTAGGATGAAATTCCACCATAGCCACAACAACATAACACTACTAGGGCTATTAACTTACAATCGACTTTCCAGCTGAATGGTTTGAAAGCTAGGTCCCAAAAATGACCATTCTTTCGATCCAATGGTCCTCTAAATTTCTCATAGAGTAATGCAACTAGCTACCCTATCTCTCCATCATCCTCTACATCAAATCCTTTTGAGAGCTCTTCAAACCAAATGTCTCCGAAGATCTATACTATCATGTTAACCAATGTTATATCTGATTGGATCAAGGCTAGGAACATTCCTAGGAAAAGATCTAATCTTGGAAGTCTTCTCATTTACTTACAAATTGATGGAGATGAGCCATGTAAGGTTCTTCTTGATTCAAGTTTTGATGTTAATCTAGTTTCCCATGACATGTACAAAGCATGGAACCTGTTTCCTCTCAAGAAGAGTAATATCAATCTAGAATTGGAAAACTAGTCAATCATGATTCCCTTGGGACTTGGGGAGGACATTGTGATCACTGTTTGTGGGTGGTCTTATGCTACTAATTCTCTAGTGATCAAGGTTGAAAACTACAAGGTAAAATTTCCAATTATTATGGGAAGAACATGGTTGAGCATTGTTGATGCATGAATGGACATTAGAGATCTCTCCATGGAAATTTCGAAGGAGAATGTATTTGGAAAGATCGAGAAGAAGAGAGTTCCATGAATTGCATATAATGATACCAAGTGTAACTATGTTCAAACACTATAGTCTATCAAGAGCACATCCATCGAAGCATGCAGAAAGTGTGTAGATGAATCTAAAGTTCAAAGGTGCCTATATGTAATAGCCACAAAATAGAAGGGCACCTAGTGGCTAACCATTGATTCTAAAAGTAGCATAATGTGCATGGAACTTGTTGAGTATCTAACATGTTTCTATATTAAAAGCATGGATAAACTAGAGAAAGTTTATCACCACCCCTTTGATAATGCAAATGATGATACCTATTGGGAAGAGTTGAAAATCCCCAAAAATTTTAAATAAGAGCTCTTAGAGTTGAAAACTCTACCTACCATCATGGAGTATGCATTTTTGACAAATGGCAAGTTGGTAATAATCAATATAAATCTTGCTCCTGAATGAAAATAGATGTTGTTGAAGGTGGTCAAAAAATGGCCAATAGCCTTTTCTTAGTCATATCCTGAACTCATAGGGATTAATCCTAGGATATGCCAGCATCATATCTACACTGATTTGGCCATGAAGCCAAAGAGGTAGCTGTAGCAGATGTTGAACCTCAAATTGAAGCAAATTATCAAAGAGGAAATTGAATAACTCCTCAAGGCAAGGTTTATCTATCCCATTGCAAATAGTGAGTGGGTTAGTCCACTCATGATTGTGTCAAAGAAAGGTGGTAAGTGGTAGGTCTGCATTGACTTCCAACTATTCAATAGGGAAACATTTAGAGATCACTATCCATTGCCATTTGTGGATGAAGTATTAGACACTATATTTGGTCATTCCTATTACAGTTTTCTAGATGGTTATAATGGCTATAACTAAATCCAGATCGCGTCAAAGGATTAAGCAAAAAATACATTCACAACTCATTGGGGAACTTTTTCATATCAAAAAATGCCTTTGGTCTGTGCAATGTTCCTACAACATTCCAATGCTTGGTCATGAGTATTTTTAGCAACAAATCAGTAGCGAAGTGGAAGTCTTCATGGATGAATTTTCCACCTATGGTATGACATTTGATCAAGCCTTCGATCGCCTTGAGCAAGTACTCAAAAGATGTGTGGAAACAAACCTATGGCCCAATTGGCAAAAGAGCCATTTCATGGTCCAAGAAGGCTTTATACTGTGGCATAGAATTTCTTAGGCAAGGGTTGATATGAACCCTAAAAAGATAAGGGTCATCCAAGTAATAACTTACCAATCAAAAACCATTAAAGATGTTCAGTCATTCCTTGGACACACTGGCTACTATCGGTGATTTATAGAGAATCTCTCTAAGATCACAAAATTGTTGGTCAAGCTAACAAAGAAAGATGCTCCATTCATCTGCACCACAAAATGCAAAAAATCATTCAAGAGCCTTAAGTAAAAGCTTGTAGAGACTCCAATTCTATAAGCACCTGACTAGTCCAAACCATTTTCTATCATGATAGATGCATCTAATTACACCTTGGAAGCTATGATTATGCAGTTGGATGACTGAAAATGTCCATATTATATCCACTGCATAAGCCATAACATTGTGGGTGCACAACTCAATTACACCACCATAGAGAAAGAATTGATGGTGGTGGTGTGTGCTTTGGAAAAGTTCAAGCACCATGTGCTTGGATATAAAGTGTTTGTGCACACTGACCACAATGCCATCCACTTCCTAATGAACAAGCCAATGGTAAGCCCCTATGTCATATGATGATTGGTGATCTTGCGAGGCTTCGATATTACAATGGTAGATCAAAATAAAACTAAGAATCTAGTCATTGATCACTTGTCTCAGTTACAATGGGATAACAAAGAGGAGGAGAGCTCACTCTCTAATCAATTTCCTAATGAACTCCTCTTTACTGGTGTAATAAATGAACAAATGCTCATAGAACCAAAATGATATGATGCCATCCTCACTTATC
The DNA here is from genome assembly GCA_015680685.1 of Gnetum montanum. Lineage (NCBI taxonomy): Eukaryota > Viridiplantae > Streptophyta > Gnetopsida > Gnetales > Gnetaceae > Gnetum > Gnetum montanum. The sequence continues at coordinate 591,568 of MNCI01021309.1, read as the reverse complement.
TTCTCACTCAAGAGATGTCATAATATTTGGACTACAGGAAGAAAAAATAGTTTCTTTATTAGGCCAAACACTTCATGGAAATTAATAGAGACCTTTACAAGGTGTGCACTGATGGCCTGGTTCATTAGTGTGTACTTGATGTTAATCAACTATGCATTCTCAAGGATTATCGTGAGGGTTCTTATGGGGGCCACTATGATGAAAGACACATGGTCATTAAGATTCTAATGGTAGGGTATTATTGGCTGACCATCTTCAGGGATGTCCACCAATTTTTCTGCTCTTGTGAATGCTATCAATAAGATCATGGCATGACTACATGAATGGAGGGACCTCAACAATGGATTTAACCACTAAAACCCTTTGACATATGGGGCATCAACTTTATAGTTTCTATCACACCCATGTCAAATGAAAAGGCATATATAATCATTGTCCTTGATTACTACACCAAATAGGTAGAAGCAATAGTTGTCATCAACTATACATTATCCACTACTACATGGCTTGTACAACAAAATGTTGTGAATAGGTTTGGGGTGCCACAAGCATTGATTTCTAATAACGAAACTCATTTTATAGGTGCTACTTTTTGCAAGCTAATGCAATGGTTGAGGGTTGAACATAAATTAGCAACACCCTACCATCCCCAAGCCAACGTTCAGGTAGAAGTTACCAATAGGAAGATTATAAAGATCTTAATGAGAACTATTAACAAATATAGGAAAGACTAGAGCAAAAAATTAAATGATACCCTCTTGGCATACCACTCAACATGGAAATTTTCTATAGGCTACTCTCCCTATGAGTTAGTATAAGAAAAATTACCAACTCTACCAATCCAATCTAAGCTCCATACACTTTCAATAGCCTGTGACTTGAACCTTAACATAAGTTTAACATAAAAAGAAAGACTAATCAACCTAAATGTACTAGATGAAATCAATTAGTGGCCCTATCCTTGAATGAAGTGCACAAGGCATTCAACACAAAGTATCATGAGCTTAGAATACAAAAAGAGAAATTTCAACTAGAAGATAAGGTTCTCTACTAGAACCCCACACACATACTTCAACGAACTAAGTTCCGGATGTTAGGGAAGGACCTTACATCATTTATGAAACCTTTCCTTCTTAGGCCATGATCATGTATAAACCTAAGAGTCCAAATAAGAAGCAGCTGGTCAACATCCAACAAGTAAAGCCTTTCCATGAGCCCAAGCAAGCTAGTGCAACAAATACCTGAATAGATAAACAACCATGCTTAATTTTTTAGATCTCCTCCTTCCAACTTAGTTGTGGGGAAGATGATTATCCATGATAATCATATACGTGGCTCCTTAGTTTTTCTATTTTTTTTATAATTTTTTATTTTTTGTAAATTATTTATTTTAGACCTTTTTTATTTTAAAACTTTTTCCCATTTACACCATTTTTTTTATACCATTGTTAGTACATTTAAATTTTTCTTGAATATTTTACACTTTCTTATATATTTTTCTTTATTTTAGTGTGATTTTCTAATTTCTATTAATAAACATGCTTTCTACTAATAAGACATAGTGGTGTTGTAGCTATTTCTAATGGTGGTTTGTGCTTAATGTTTTTGTTTACTAATGTTTGGTTTCTATTTTTGAATTTTTGTACCAATGGCTAAGATATGGTTTATTTTTCATGGAATAGGCAATGATTCCATGACATCCACCCATCTACAAAAATCTATAGTTTTTCTCATTTTAAAAATATGAGGTCCCTTTCATTAAATAAACTTTTAATAAATTTATGACCTTGGTGGTTTCTAGAATTAGGAAGGATTCAAAGCTTTGCACAGGTTGTGACTTTAGGAGGACTCAATACTCTTTGTACTCTTCTACTTACTTAGGTGCATGATTTTTTTCATGGATTTCTTACCATTCCATGTCAACCAATAACAAGAAGTTAAATAAGTCTTTGCTTGGTGTGGTTCCCATCCAAAAATTTCAAGAAAACAAAATGGGCTACAAGCACTAGTTATGGGACTAGAAATACATGTTACCCATGCTTGAAGGTCCCCTCTAACTAAGACCTTCTCTCACTTCTTGCTTCTCTTTTCTTCTCTTTAAGGAATAGTGATTGTTCTATGGAAGCATTCTTGTGTCTCAAGGGGATGGATTAGTCTTGGAGTGGTGATGCGAAGTCACTGAAAGTGGTTGGTTTTGGTATGGAGTGAGGATGGATCTTCTTAGATCATTTAATCACAAATTCACAATGGACTTCTTATGACCTTAATTTGGAACTCCATTACACCTTCTCCATCATCCATCCATGCTGCCCATAACTCACCTCACTACCAATGTTCATGTTCTTATTTGGTGTCTTTGTTTGACATACTTGAATTCTTTGGTAGAATCTTCCAAGTTTTGGTCCTTAACTTTTATAAACCATTAATCATCTATGAGGCCCATAGACTCCTTTGGTTGAGGTTATGCAAGGGCAAATAGGGCATATGCTTGCTATGGGGAGGACCCACTTACATATCTTTTGGTTAGGTTCATTAAGCACCTTATCTTTAAGCATTATTGCAATCAAAATCTTTCATGCACCCATCTTCTACATCTAATTGTGTGCACCTTTAAGAATTTTCTTCAATTCAAACATTCTTCATAAAATTCTTAAATTTTTTAGCTTTCAAAGACCCTCTTCAATTATTTCATCATATTCTTGGCTTTTCTAAAACTCCATGCTCCCTAAATTCATTCAAATATTCCTTGTATTTTTTGAAATATTCAAGTTTAAAATTTTCATTTATGGACCTTGTAAATGGGGCCCCACTGACGAACCCCATGCATATACATGGCCCCATCGATGCAACACAAAAATCCTATATATATGTGCAACCCCATTAGAACTTTTTACATTTGCTCTCAAATGTCCAAGGAGTTTCTTTGCAATTTTTAGAGCCATAATGTCCTAATCGTTTATCCAAATCACTCTATTCTTCAACCCTGTAGCTCCTGAAGGTAAGCTCTTAGTTGTGGGGGTCACAAATGTGCCATTTTTGATAGAAAATTTTTCAACATTTTTCTAACATCCATAAAGCTTTAACTAAGGAAACAACATTAAAACACCAAATTACAAGAGTTAAACCCTCCAATGAACTCCAGTGACATAATAAATAATAATAAAATAATCAATTTTCCATGGTCTAATCGTAGCTAAGTGTAACTAATTAATGAGATAAGGTATCCAAATATTTTAAGTTATACATTATATCTACTAATCCATAGATGTGTTATGACTATAGATGGCACAAAAGGTAAACACACATAAGACAGAGAACTATCTCAACCAAAGAAAAAATGGCCAAGAATAGAAAGGGGCCAAGAACAGGCCCAAGAAGAACCGATCGAAACACATGCTATGGGACCTCTAAGGGAAGAGGCTAAAGTGAATTCTATTCATTAGGTTCCCAAAGAAGTGACAACAACAAAGCATTCCCACTAGGATGAGGCATCAACTCAATAAGCGAACCTTAAGGTGACCTTGATGGAAGCTACCTAAACCAAATCAGATCAAGGAAGGTCCAAAAAATAGTGCTCCAAGAGTTAAACTTTGGCTCTTTCTTGGAGCAAGCATCTAAAGAGGTACAAGACCAACTGAAGACCTCTTTCATGTGGCCAATTATCACTTCCAGTGGGGAGTGGTATATGAAAGAAATGCTCCTATTTTGGAGTAATAGGAAAGCTGGTTCAATGGTCAAGATCAAGGACATTTTAGTATCCTACTTAGTGCAAGCCATTGTAGAGGCTCTTGAGTTGTCTAAAACTGGGACAAATCTCACCAAGATTTTGATGTAGGTGGATCCCAACATAAAAAGGAATGGGTTCAATAGTGCTATGATGTCAACCATAAGGAGTATGGCATGCTCACACTAGTAGAAAGAATCCATTACAAGATTGCAGTCTTTCATCTAAATTCCATTGTGAGGCCCACCAAGATCACTACCTTTTCTACCCATGCGTGTGCTACTCTAAGTGGAAGATTCTTAGGCAACCTTCTATAGTTAATCTATTTGGAGATAAAGAAGTAGTTTAAGGAGAATGAACGTGGAAGGAAGGTAAATCCCTTTCCATCCCTCATAAAAAAACTATGTCAAAGAGGAGAAATAGCCCGTTATATCATTGATGTTATCTAACATGCTCTAATTGCTAATTGGGTGAAGATGATAAAGGACAAAACTCCTACAACAAAAATGCAAGAAGAGGAGTGACAACCACCACCTCCACCTGCCACTCAAAAAATAGTGTTGGACATTATTGCAACATCCCAATGGTTGCACAAGTACCAAGAATGGCTTTTGAGCAAGAAAGAGAAATATGTAGGCATGAGTCATGGAGAACCCATCTATGTATTGGCTCGTGATGAGTCACCTAAATCAGGTGGCCTAAATAGTCTGCCTAATGAAATCCATTTTTTCTACCCAATGAATACAGTTGTCCACGAGGTTGAATCTTAGTGCCAAAGAGGTAATGGTGTCTCTCTCAGAACAGTAGCAACTCCTAGAGATTTCTAGGAATGATGTGACCTTTTTGGTGTGCTTGGAAGAGGGCAAGGAGGCAACAACACTGGGGATGGAACACCAAGGGTAAGAAGCAACAATAGAGGTGATTACTTACAAAATCACTAAGACACTCAATGCACCTACAACATCTATACCAGATGCCATTGCACTTAAATATTTGTAGATGTTTGTAATGATCAAAAGTGGTAGATTAAGTGCAACATAGCATGAACAATTGCTAAACCGACTAGCAGGAACTAGACAATCACTTCCAAATGCGTTTGACCTTTTGGATAGTATAACTTCAACCGAATAGAAGTTTCTAGAGGCAAGGGACAAGAGTATTATTTTGAAAGGGAAACTCAAAATCACCAAGGAGCTAAATCAATGCTTGGTTGTAGAAGTTTCTGAACTAAGAGCCTAGATTGCCAACCTTGCATTTCTCAACCCTACATTAATAAGAGATGAAGCTCTTAAACAACTTCACATCAAGTTGAAAGGGGTTGAGCATGCAATGGAGATGGCAGTGTTCTACTGATCCTTGGTAGAGGCCACCTAGCATAAAATTTAGAAGGCTAACATATGAAAAGAATGTGTAGCTAACTATAGAAAATCATTTTCTACAAAAATTGATGCACATAAACAACAATTGATTGATTTTATCCAGCAATAGCAAGAGCAACTAGCTAGAGCAAATATATACTAAAGGAGATTGATAGCCGAGAATAAAAACATCTCCATAAAGAAGGTCCATGCCCTTTGCCAAAAGACTATAATAGAAGCTGCCATCTAGAAGTTAAAGGCTCAAAAAGTTTGAGAGAGTCAAAAATCATTACAAGAATCAGGTTAGCCTAAAAAAGGAAATAAATGAGAAACACATTCAAGTGGTAACGGCAAAAGTGGATGAGACCCTCCAACAACTCCAATAAGGACATAGATTATAGCAGCCCATCATTGAAGGGATTGATCAATATAATAAAGTAGAAATTTTCTTGAAGGAGTTACAAATAGAGGAGATGATAGAATGTATGAATCTTGCCAACCTCCAATACACAAACCTATCTATGTTAACTACTAAATAGCTGTAGTCAAAGCTAGAAAAGTAGGTGGCTAACTCGTACTTGTTGTACAAGGCTGAGTTCAAGCACCATAAGGACACTAAGCAAAAGCTTATAATGGCAAATGGTAAACTTTTGGTTCTCAAGGGAAAATACACTAATTAGAGATCTACTGCCAAGAGCCTAGCCAAAAGAATGAATGACTACTAGGAGCTACAAAATGTAGTGCGGGCTTGTCAAACATGAACAATTCATTGCCTAGTTCATCAACATCGAGGAGTTTTTTCCATTAATGTCCTATCCATGGAATATCCCCATTCCAGCCCACATTGGCAATACCACATGGAGTATGAATGATCTCCAAAGTAAGGAGAAGATGAAGGCATTACCAGATGCCTTTTACCTTTCACTGAAGGTAGCAACCATAGCACGACAACCACCACCTCCTTAGCCACTACATGTACTTGAAGATAGCGAAGGTCCTTTGAAGCCTCAAGAACCTCCACTGCCTAGGACTATTTCATCTTTTCAACCATATTCAAAAAATCAAAGGATTTTCTATCTAGTTTGAATAGTTATGTCATGGTGTTCAATTTTATGTCATGATCATGACAAATTTTGTAATGATATTGATCTATATACTCAGGCACTTAATTTTGTTGTGTTGGTTGTGTTAAGTGTCAATCAATAATCCCATACCTTCCCAATTTTGTAAAGGAAGTTGAGGACAAATTTGAATCAATCGTGGGGATATGATGAAGCATCAAAGTGTCATTGAAGCGTTTGCTATTTTTATGAGGTCCCATTGACACAGCTCCACAATAAATTCTAGAAATATGTGCTTACCTACTATGTTTAAGGCATGTCTTGAAATAGTTGTAGTAGAGCTCTTACAGTTTTGTTATTTGGAAGTTTGAATATTTTTTTGAGTGTCCATAGTAGGAGTTAGAAAGTGTATGGATCTTTATTCGAGCACTGATGTACTTAAGCACAGCAATGTGAATGGCAATAAAGATAAGTCTTTTGATAAACCTTGTAGCATTTGGAAATAGATTAATTATTCATTCTTGCATTTAATGTTTAATTTTATTTTCTTTAATGCTTTAATTAATTAAATAATCAATTAGGCTAAACAAAGCTAGATTAAGTAGCAATTAATTAAGCACATAAGTACAACCACTTCGAGCATGTGCTTGGCACTTGGTAATACCAGTAACATTTAATGTTTGGTAACCCAATAGCACTAAATGTGTTCAAGATGTGTAAAATAAGTGGGATTGGATGCTTATGTTAGGATTAGTTAGGTGTAGTTAGTTAGATTAAGTTAGCAATTGAATTACTTCATTTCTTCAATCCTTTGTTTTAAGCACCCAAAACATAAAACGTAAAAATAATAAAAATCATATGGCTCAATTACACTTAACCATACCTTTGCATGTCACAAGTGTAATTGGGAAGACAATGAATGAATATTAGGGTAAGTTTCCTTCCTAGAGACTAGTGGACCAGAAGATATAGAATCCACAGAATTTGACTGGATTGTGCATGAACACTTATTGATTCATATGGTTGAGCATAAGGGTACTTTCCACTCATCATCTACATCATTGTAGCATCACTTAGTCTTTATTGCTTGCACTTAGAATAATTTTACTATTTTCACTTAGCTTAATGATTACTTTTTTCATTAGTTACTAATTTATTTTCTATGCACTTTATCATTACTATTGTTAAGTGGAATGAATATGACTAATCTCAAACACTTAAGTGTAATTGTTGGTAACCCAGTAGTACTATCACTTGCTATGCAAAATAGTGTGGTACTTGGTAATCCTAGTAGTAGTTGCATGAAGTACAAGGTATGAATGGAAGGTCAGGACTAGATGCTCATTGCCTAGGCTAGATTAGATTCATTTACTATTACGTAGATTTAAAAACCTTTACCCTTACCTTGTGTTTTCTAGGAGAGTCATGGCCAACACAACATCATCTATCATATACCTCATCATGAGTTAAACCATATGCCTCCACTTTACTAACTTACATGGAAAGACAATGATCGTGAATTCTAATCAATTACTGACATAACCACATTACCTTGTCTATAGAATTCAATTTGGATCATGCATGAACACTAGTATCTCGTATGGTTTGGTGTTGGATGGTCCACCACTTATCATTGGCACCATTGCTAGGGACATGTCAATGTTATGCTAAGTAATTGATTTATCAAATTTCATTATGTTTGAAACTCAAAGTCAAACCAACAACTATAAGTAAAGCATACTTTTAACATAAGCCATCACCTACCAAGGATACAAGAAGAAGTAGTTATAGAATCATTGATGAAGAAGAATGGGGAATGCCAACGTAAACATGAATCACTTATGTGCACACTTATCAGTACCATCCAGATATTACTTTCATCTTCCATTAGGATAAGAAAATCAGGTGGAGAGACATGCAAGGCAACATATTCCTACCTCTAGAATGTGTAGCAATGAACATACTATAAACTACTCTAAGGGGAATGCATTTGGACTAGATTCAAGAAGGGTATCATGTGACTCAACTCATGACAATACCCTATGAACCCACAAAGAAGTAGATGAGAAGAGATGCTACCATGGAGATCAAACATATACATAGCAAACGAAAGTAAGCTAACACTTCTGGTGTCATAGAAGAACTTGATGCTGATCAATTCATTTTAGAGTAACTTCACTAGAACCAAGAGAAGCCATCAAAAACACCTATCATCATACTATAGGAACCTATTAAAGTCCAACTTCATTCTACTCTACCAGAGACACATAAGGGGGAAGCTACTGACTCAAGATATAAGCAGGACTCTAGGCTAAGGGTTCCTGTCAGATCTTACAAAGAGACATATAAGAGTCATGAAAGGAGAACCAATTGACACCATTCTCCTGCCACCTCATCTACGTCATCACAATCATCAGAGAACTTTGACAAGAGATGACATAAGTACCCAAACTCTAATTCAGAAGATGAAGAGTATGAATGAAGAAGATGAAGAGACAGAAAAGAGGATCAAGAGAGGCATGAGCATAGAAGGATTCATCACTATAGCAAAGCATACAAACCCAATCATGATGATGAACCCCTTATGGCAACCCAAAGCATGATCAATATTTAGGAAGCTATCTACATACCAACTAGGTACATGAGAGATAGCTAAATTAAATGGCTAGATGTGAACAACATGCCACAATTTGAAAGTGGTTAAAATGAAAATCCACAACATCACCTTCAAGAATTCCATGATGTCTATGCCCTTCAAAACATAGAGAGTGATTCGTAGAAATTGAAATTGTTTCCTAGAACATTGGTGAATGAGGTAGAAAACTGGTACATGTCACTAGAACCTGAATCCATTAGATGCTAGAGTACCATGCTTGAAATTTTTAATGATAAATACCAAACTTATTCATGAGTGTTAAATCTAAGAAAAAAAATCTAGGGCTTGAAACAAGGAACTCATGAAACCCTTATTGCAACAATGCACAAATATTATTCACTATTACACAAATGCCCAGGCCATAGATTTTCATAAAAGAAATAGCTTAGGCACATCATAGATGGGCTGAGAAGCAAAACCAGAGAGACCCTTGGGGTTTATGCCCAAGGAATACTATCAAAATTGACTATCAATTGTATTCAAAGACTAATTAACTAAGTGGCAAAAGAGGAAGGAGAACTCAGAAAAAGGAAGTTAGCTAAAGAGTACAATAAAGATCCATCAATCTAAAAGAGGGATGTATGAATATGTGACAAACAAAAGGATGAAACCTTGGACAATGTCATCCAACAAAAGACTCTACCAATCTAGAAGTCTATAAGTGACATTACAACTAAGGTAGAGAAAATGTGGGATTCTGTTGATGAAAAATTCAAAACTACATTAAAGATAGTGGAGGAACAAACTAAACAAGCATTAGGAAGAGGCAAAGACAAAAGGAAGAAGAAAGAACCTAGATGCAAAGGTAAAGTTTCTTTAGTGGTTGAGTGCTTGGACACCAACTCCATAGATGATGAAGGTTGCAATGTATGCCAATACAAACATCCTAAGGGATGTTGTCTAGTCATGGCAGATCTGTAAGAAATGGGGGAATACACACTCAATCCCAAATTTGTTTAAAAACAAATATCTAAACAGTTATCTTATCCTTAAGATAACTACAAATAGAACCTTCAACCAAAGTACTATCCTAGTGGAGCTTTGCCATAACCATAGGAGCAATATGATCAACAATGACAATAGCCTCAATCATGAGCTATGCCACCACCTCACTAGAAATATCCACATTGACAACTAAATCCATATGGATATTTCATGTAACATCAAGTCTTACCAAAAAATGTAACTATTCAAACTCCATAGTATTATCCACCAGAATATGATCAACCAACACCACCAAGGACCAATTTAGACTTGTACTTGCATCAACAAGTAGCTAATTTTTCAAATTTTAATTCAAATCATTTGCCACCAATGCCATCACCTATGATGCAAGGAAAGTTGCCATCACAACTGTATCAGAAGAGATCTACAAGGGCAATGAACGTACAAATAGAAAATCTCACCAGCAACACTAAGGATCAAACAAAGAAATGTTCTTTTTTAGGACAAGTCAAGAGAAGGCTGGTAGAATTGGAGTCTTATTGAGACCAACTTCTCCTAAAATAGATCTTCTCACTATTAACAAGCTTCCATCATCATCAAGCTTGAACATACAAGTTGTCATGCTCACTGAAATCATCACTGATTGGATCAGAGCAGGACCACTCCCTCAGAAGAGATTTGATCCAAGAATTTCCTTGAATTATTTACAAGTAACTATAAATCAACCATGCAAAGCTTTATTAGACTCATGTTATGGAGTGAATTTGATCTCTTATAAAACATATCAAACCTAGAACCTACCATCATTGGAAGAATGCAACATCATGTTAGAGCTTGCAAATTAGTCTATCATCACTCTTTTGGGACAAATAGAAGATGTAGTAACCACTATCAATGGGTGGTTATATTCAATAGACTTTCTAGTAATTGATGTGAAAGAGGCTGAAAAGGAATTTCCAATAATCATGGGGAGAGCATGGCTTAGCATAATCAATGCTAAGCTAAGAATGAGAGATTTTCTAGTTAAGATTTCTAAATAATACATGCACAAAGCCATACACACATAATAAATTCCATGCATTGCTACTAAAATAAAAGGGTACAATCATGGACTGACACTTCAAAATGACAATACAATTACCATTCCAGTCCACAACAATAACAGTAAACAACCAATGTGTGCAACCAAAAGAGAAGAGGCCACCAAACCAAAGGACACCCTGTGGCCACTAATTGAGAACCAACAATTGTTTAACACATGCATGGAAACATCTGAACCACTTAATAATTCCCAAACTAAGAAAACGACACTAACTAAGAGCCCAAAAATGAAACGATTAACTCATAATCATACATCAAAGGAAAAAGAAAATATGAACTTGACTGATCATAACTCCATTACCATCAAAATTACATGGGATGATAATTGAAAATTTACATCACTAAAGATGGTAGGTGAACCACCTATAGTGTATGACCTAGGAGTTCTAGGGAGCATTTTTTGAACACTTGCTCATGAGTTTAGTTGTGGGGGAGATGTTTTACATTGATTTTGGAATTAATAAGTGATTTTTACTTTTTTTTTGTTTTACAATTCTTTTCATTTTTCACATTCTTTGATATTTTCTTATTCTTTTATACTTTTCCATTTCTTCAATTTTTCATATTCTTTTACATTTTTCAATTCTTTAATATTTTTCATTCTTTACACTTTTTATAACTTTTACCAACTTTTTCATTTCTTTTGTACTTTGTTTTCAAACCATTTGTAAATAATTTTGATTTTTTATAAGACACATTGAATAAAGGTAAGATGTAGCCTAATAAGATGAAGATTTCTCTATGTTATCAAGTCATAAGGAAGTGATTATTTACATAGTAAGCCCACATCATCCATCCATCCATTCCATTAATAATAGGTTCTTACCATGGCCATAATGATATTCTTTTCCATCATACAACTAAGAACAAACTTGTGATCATTATGTCTGGATAGAAAAGTGAAGAACAAAGTAGGAATGAAAAGGGTGTGACATCAAGGAGACTTGTAGATTCTTTTTGGATTATTATTGTAAGTTCTATTATGTTACTAAGGTTGTATTATATCCTTTTAGATCTAATGAAAAATGGAAGTAAGAGTTAAATAAGTGCTACCCTCAAAGATTAACATAGTTAAAAAAATAAACGAGCACGAAATAAATTTTTTGGGGTCCCATTAGAAATACATGTTACCCATGCTTGAAGGTAGGTGACTTCTCATAAATATAAACATAAAAATAAAGATCCATGAATAAAAATCCTCCCTTGGACAATATGTCAAGTGATAATACTCCTTATAACATTGATAGTTTCACAATTGTAACTCTAAGAGATTACATAAAGCGATGTCATTGAAGTGTTCTAGACTTAGTTTGAATCTTGGACACAGGCTAATGATTACTTTAACCACTAATAAAACACAAGAATTCATTATCCCTATTATAATACACCACACATCCCATTTTCTACAATTCCTTCTAAAGTCCATTTCATCTCACTATTCAAATAGTCATAACTTATGGTTTTTGTGGAACATAGTGTTATTTTCGCAAATTGGTAATACTAACATGTGTGTTTTGCTAAAAAATGTATGCATTACATTTAACTCCTTAAGTACCTAAGGACACTTCTAGGCATGGTTATACAAGTGCATTAAGGGCTAGAGCCTACTTTGGGGAGGATCCACTCATATAACTGTTGTATTTTATACCTGCCAAGTAATTTCACATTATCTTGAACCTTTCAAACATCAATAAACACTTCCCATATCACTTACACTTTCCATTCTACAAATATGAATCCATTACCCTTCTTATCCAACTTATGAACTTTCATACCTTGAGATTTCTTCTTTATGAACTTTCAATGACATATTTTTTACAAAAATAAGCATATTTTCATCATCCAAACCATTTTAGCTACCTTAAACCCTTTCAAACATCCAAAGGAAGTAATCGATCCTCATAAATAATGCATTTTCTTGGGATCCAATATCAAGTCTATCAAATCCTTGATGTCAAGTTCACAAAATCTATATATACACAGGGACTTAGAAAATTTTTTCATCATTTTTCATTTGCAACAAGGGAGATTTTTCAAATTTTCTTTTCCAATATAAGCTTTGATTTTTATGCTTTTTGAACCTATTTGATCATGGAGTGCTCAACAAGGATGCTAATGAGGAAAATCTGAGCTAATTTTTTGAAAAATTCTAACACCCGGAAGGTACTTTAAGGGTAAGTATGAAGAGATAACTGGAATTTTTAAAGAATAATCAAACATACTAAAGCCAAAACACTCAATTAATGATCTTAAGAACCAATAACTATCATACATAGGGATAAAATGAGCAATTGTGAAAGGTTATTAAGAGATTAACACCTATGGGGTAACTTTTTGAAAAAAATTTCTAACTCTGCAATCCTAGTAACTAAGAAGTTAACAAAACTAAGGGAATGAGTAAGGTATGAAACCATCAAGAATACATGGAAAAAACTTAGTACTTCTAATTCCTAAATGATTGTAGATGGCCCTGAGAAGAGGAGGAGCACAAGGAATACCTTCACAAAGAGCAAGAGACCAAGAGGCCAAGGTAGAGGCTGAAATGGAGGCCAAGAATCAGAACACAAGGAGCAGGAAGTCCAATCATTTAGCATTTATCAAGAAACTCCTGCCATAGGACAACTAGCCCAAGGAGAGGCAAATGAACCACAAGTCAAAGGACAACACCTCATGTTGTCACAGGATTTCCTCTAAGAAATTCAAGAAAGATCCATCCCGACCATAATGATCATGGAAATGAACTTTGGCCCATTTATGGAATTTGTTCCTAAAGTGGTATAGAAGAAACTCCAAGCATCATCGCTATGGCCTATCCTGTCACAAAATGGTGAATAGTACCTTGGAGAGACTTACCAGTTTTGGCACAATGAGGAAGAGGGTACTACTATCAACATTGGAGGAATCTTAGTGTTATTGTCAATCAAGGCAATTGAAAAATCTCTAAACATACCTAGCTAAGGGACATAGTTAGCACATCTATCCACTCAATTTGATCCTAAAACTAGAAAGTTATGGCTAAAATGAACTTATGGAAAAGAAGATAAAGGCTACAATGGACTAACTCTAGAGAAGAAAATATACTTTAAAATTGGCACTTATCACCTATTCCCAACAAAAGGATCAATTAACTATCAACTTATGTCGCTAGAGGTAGTGTGATTTTGATGGGCAAATAAAATGCCAACCTCACACAACTATACTTCAAGGAAATCCAAAGGTGACTTGAAGAGAAGAAGGTAGGGAAGCCAACATTTCCATTCTCTTACCTTATTAGGAAGCTATGCAAGTGAGTTGAAATCCTAGAATACACCAATGACATTCCCAGGAGAGCCCAAAGTGCTTCATATGTTGAGTTGCTCAAATTAGCTCCACCAAGGAAAGACCATGGTAAAGAGCAAGAGCAAGAATAGGAATAAGAAAAACAACAACAAAAACAACAAACAGGGCCTAGCGACCAACGACAACAAAAATAGTAAGTTCCACTACTACCATCGTAAGATTATAGATTGTCAATGAGCCATCTATAGTAGATTGTAGAAACAATCAGTTGGGGAATGAGGGAAGAGGTCAATCTGTACAAAATTATCGATAGTGCCATTAGACCCATAGTTTTAGCTGATCTAGCAAGTGGATAGATTTCATTGTAGTCAGGAGGAGAGGTATGGTTACAAGAGATGTTTGGGAACACTGCATTATTCCAAGTGGTACTAGAAACTAAAGAAAGAGTCATAGTTGTGGTAATGTAGCACTAGGATGTAATGAGAGCAATAGAGGTGATCACTAGTTACATTAAAGAGTCCTTCAATGTACATGTTGTACCACTGGTGGATCTAACTAGAGCTAGAGATGCTCAAATGTTAGCCAAAACCTTAATGACTCTTGCTGATCATAAGGATGTGCTTGATATGCTATTGTAGATAGGACAAGTGATGACAACACTTTTTGACATCCACAATGATATCACTATAATACAATTTGAACTCATAGCTACAAAAGGAAAACTGGTCATGGTAGAGACCAAGACAAAGCATGCCGAAGCAGAATTTTTAAAACTACAAGAAGAGCTCATAGCCCTAAGAGCTAAAAGGAGAGATCCTACATAATTTTCTTCACCTAACCAGATCAAGAAATTCAGAATAGAGTATATCAAAAGATTGATTGAGTAGAATAAATAATTGGCATATGAGGAGAAAGAAGTATGGAATGACTCTATAGCTAAAGCATAGACATATGCACATGTGAAGGCACTTATCGTGGTATAAGAGGAGAATAAACAACTTGCTACTAACAACATGAGGTTAACCATGATGGGAAAATAGAAAAACATCTTTAAAGAGAGTATCCACTGATTTAGGAAACAACTAGTAAGGATCAACCAAGACATGAGCCTCCTTGTGAGAGAAAAAAAAACCCTCTCTATGGAGGATGATGAGCAATGAGGTACCCCCTACGTCCAACCATACAAATCATACAGCATTCATGCATGATCTAGTTGAATTCCATGGACTTCGTCATTTCCAATGCACTAGCCCTTTAGGAAGTGAATCGAACCTTAAGGTCAATCATTATCTTCCCAATTACACTTGTTACGTTCATTGGTATGGTTAAGTATAATTGAGGCATTCAATTTTTATCATGTTTTATGTTTTATAAGATGGTGCACAAGTGTAGATAAAAGTAATTTGATTAACTAATCTAAATTAACTAATTTACTAGAATTTTACTAATCCTAACATAAGTATCAGTTCCCACTTTCTGTACATGTCCTGAACCCATGTATCCACTGCTAGGCATCCAAGCGCTATGCTACTAGGCGTACCAAGCAATAATGCTTCTAGGATTACCAAGCGAATACATGTTACACTCGAAGTGATCATACTTATGTGTGTAATCTATCTAGCTTAATTACTTATCGAACATAGTAACTGAAAAATAATTGATAATTAATTGAAAACATTTAATAAATAATTAGAAATAGTAGATGCATAAATAAAATAGCTAGTCTATCCAAAGTGCTACAAGGTTTATCAGAAAGCTCATCTTTATTGTTGTACACACTATCATGCTTAGGTATAACAATGCTCAAATAAAGATCTATACACTCAATGACTTCTACTACGAAAACTCGTGGGAAAATATTCTAACTTTCAAATGGAAAAAATGCAAGAGCTTCACTGCTACTGAAATCTAGATTGCCATAAATATAGCTGGTAGGCACATATTTATAGGCAATGAATAGACACTACATCAACAAGGCCTCATTGACATAGGGCAAGATGCATCGATAATGCCTTGCCAACGCAACCAACCAACAACGACTCATCATACCCCCATGATTAAATGAAAACTCATCCTCAAGTTCTTTTACAAAATTGGAAAGGTATGGGATTATTAATTGACTTTTCTTCAACAAAACAAATTGACTGACTTGACAAAAAATGAAGTTCCTAGGTGTACGAATCAACACATTATAGAAATGGTGGTGCTTAGGACACAAAATTCAACACCATGACACAACTCTTCAAAAATTGGACAACACGTTCCTTGATGGCATGAAGCTTATTGAAGATGATCAAATTGTACTAAGTAGTGGCGGTTCCTAAGGCTATGAAGGACCTTCACTGGCTTCACACATTGGTGGTGGTTAAGGTGGCTATGATTGTCTTGTTGCTACTATGACTTCAGGTGAAAGGCAGAAAGCATCTAACATTCCTTTTATTTTCTCCTCCTTACTCCTAGGATCTTGCACCATCCACATATCCTTCCCAATGTGGATTGGAATGGGCACATCCCAAGGACATGGGATTACTGGAAACAACTCCTTGGCATTGATAAACTAGGTAGAGAACTATTTACATTCAATGTTAAACATCTTGAGGTTTTCCTTTAGCTCCTAGTAGTCATTCATCCATCTGGCTAGGTTCTCAGTGATAGATTGTTGATCTCTGAATCATCCTTTAAGAACTTTGAGTTCAATGTTAGCAGTTTCAAACTTTTGCTTGGTGTCTTTGTGGTGCTTAAACTCAACCTCATATAGCAAATACAAGCTAGCCACTTATTTCTCTAGTTCTGACCGTGGTCGTCCGGCTATTAGCATTGCCAGGTTTGCATAACAAAGATTGGCCAACTCCATATACTCTATCATTTCCTTGATTTGCAACCCCTTCAAGTAGATCTCCACTTTATTGTAGGCATGAATCCCATCAAGGATGGGCTACCACATCTCTCTTCCTTACTGGAGTTGCTGGAGGGCTTCATTCACTTTCACCTTTGTCATCTAGATTTTTTTTTCATTAATTTCCTTTTGCAAGCCAACTTGGTCCCTGTAGTAATTCTTTACTTTCTCAAATTTAAGGGCTTCATTCTTCCAAGCGGTAATCTCAATGATAGACTTTTGTCACAAGGTGCGTACCTCCTCCATTGACAAATTATGATTCTCCATGACCAATTTCCTTAGTTTAATGTTGACCCTAGCAAGCTACTCTTATTCTTGATGAATGAATTCTTACATTTGATCTCTCTAAGCATCAACATTCAACATATAATGATTTTGTGCAGTCAATGCTTCATTCTCTTAGCACATCTAGTTCAAGTCCTTTTTCGTTGAGTACATTTCAACTTTTGCCATGGATTGTTTGAATATGGCCATTATTATTTCCTCCTTAGCCTTTTGAAATCATCCTTGAAGCTACTTGATACCTTCATCTCTTATCATTGTAGGTTAAGGATTGCTTATTCTACAAATCAGGCATGAAGTTTAGCAACCTCCATGACCAAGCGTTGATTTTTCTCTTGGGTCATTTTTAGTTGTCCTTCCAAAATGATGCATCTGCCCCTTGCATTAAGTACTTTTGACTAGGTTGTAGTGATGTTCTCTAGGAGATCAAAGATGTCTAGAGTTAGTTGCCTATTTCCTACCAATCATTCTAGCAACTATTCATGTTGAGCTACATTTAATTTCCCACTGACCATGCCTATGGATGTCTATACATTTTGAAATATAGATATGTTTGGTACAGACATCATGAGTGCATTCAGTGTTTTAGCTACATGGTCAACAACCACTTCTACCATTGTCTCCTATCCTTGGTACTACATCACCAAGACAGTTGCCTCTTCACTTTTCTCCAACCATACCAAGAAAGTGTGGCATTCTAAGAGATTTCTAGGAATAGATGGTGTGTTGCTAATAATACTTTCACTTCACAAGTGTTGGGATTTGACCTCAAAGGTAGCTGCATTCTTTCAGCAGAGAAAATGGGACCACCTCTCTCCATCTGGCTAACTGTTCAGGCCACCTCGTTAAGATGAATCATTGTTGGCTAATACACAAATGAATCCACCCCACTCATTCCTTCTTATTACTCTTGTTAGCTCAAGAGCTATTCTCGGATTTGTCACAAATGCTTAAGGACTATGCAGGCCTCCGATGTTATCTCCTAAGTGGATGGCGATGGTGGTAGCTCCTCTTCTTGAGTGGTCATTGGCATCTTATCTTTCATAATTTCTACCCATGAGGCCAAGGGAGCATGCCTGAGGGTATCGTTATAATAGTGAACAATGCTTGCCATTTTGCAAATTTTCCTAATGAGACATGGCAAGGGTAGGGTCTTCCTTGCATGTTCATTCTTCTTGAAATGCTTCTTGATCTCCAAATAGATCAGCTGTGAAAGGTTAATGGGAAATTTTCTACTTAGAGCAATGCATGCTTAGGTAAAGAAGGTAGTCACCTTGCTTGGCCTCACTGTTGGATTGAAGTGATAGGCTACAATCTTGAAATAAATCCACTCTACTAGTGTGAGCGCACCATGCTCCTTACGATCCATCCCATAGCATTGTTAGGTCCATTTCCTTTTTGCCTTAGGATAACCTTTTATTGATATCTCTACCAACTATGTTTCAATGTCTAACAACCCTAATGCCTATGCAATAGCTTCTTCCAAGTAGAACACTTGAATGTCGTTGATTTTTACAACGGACCCTGGCCTTCAACTACTTCAAAAGAGATAGGTCTCTCCCATGTACCATTCCCCTCTAGACATGATGATTGGCCACATGGGAGAGGCTTGCAATTATGTCTTGACATCCTCCAGAGCTTTCTCCAAAAATGGCCTAAAGTTTATCTTTTAAAGAACTAATCTTTGGATCTCTCGAGACTTGATGATGTCTAGGCAGGCTTGAGTCAAAGTGACCTCGAGCCTTGGCATGGGTCCAAGTGTTTCTCCTCATTGGGATTGTTCAATAGGTACTTCCTTCTTTGGAATCTATCAGACAAATTCTACTTTGAGCTCCTTTCAAAGAGGTCCCATTGCATGGGTTGCCTCCTATTGTTCCTGGCCCTATTCCTGCTAGCCTCTTCCAGCTCTAGGTCACTTCTCTCATGGTTGTGACGGTTCTCCTTTAGATGCTTTTGTTTGGGTGCCATCTATAATCATAATGAGATCATGGATTAATAATTATTGTGTAACCTTAAAATAATTGGAATACCTTAATTCTTGAGGATAGTTACACTTGGCTAAGTTGTGATTATGGTTGATTTAATAAACCTAATTATTATTTTTATTCATGCATTATCATTAATAAATCATCCTAGAGGTTGTTGGAATTGTTAACTATTGAAAGAGTTGATGTCTATATATGGTTAATATTATTAACCCTTTGGGGAAGTTGGGAAAATTTCCAAAAACTTTTATTAATTTTTCATTAAAAAGCTTAAGGTTTGTGACCCCCATGATAAAGATCTTACCTCTAGTAAGTGCAAGATCAAAAAACAAAGTGATTTGGACAAATGGTTGGGAAGTTATGAGCTTTGGAAGGTTTTGGGCTTTGAAAAATTACAAAATTTTTTCATGTGTTATGAGAAAATTGCAAAAAAATCCTAACTATGCAATGGTATATATAGTATTTTTGTACTACGTCAATGAGGCCTTGTTGACGGGGCCTCATCAATGCAATCAACTACATTGATGAGGCCTCGTTGACGCAACTATTGACCACCATTAACTTTAGTCAACCTTTTAAAATACAAGGAATTTTTCAATGAAATTGGGATCAAATGAAAGCTTAGAAGACCAAGAATAGTATGAAATCATGAGAAGAGGCCATTGAAGTTCATAAATTTGAAAAAAAATGGAGAAAATTTTATTTAATGGATGAATGAGATGAAAGATTAAGGTGTACTGAGCGGTTTACGCAATGGAAAATGAAAAAGATAGGATTGTAGCGATGTCAAAGGTAAGGAACCTTAACTAATCAAGCCAAGAGCTATGCAAGTGGGTCCTCCCCATAGTAGGCTCATGCCCTTTTTTCCCTTACATAACCTCAACTAAGGAGTCTATGGGCCCCATAGTCAATTTAATGATCATGACAAGTTAAGGACCAACTCGAAAGAATTCACTCAAGAATCCCAACACATCAAACTAAGACATATAGCATAACATAGAACCTAGCAATGAAGTGAGTTATGCATAGATGGATGATAAAGAAGGTGAAATGAAGTTCTAAATTGAGGTCATAAGAAGTCCCTTGTGGAATTTGTGATTAAAATGACCCAAGAAGTTCCATCCTTAGTCCAGACCAAAATCATATGCTTTTAGTAACTTCGCATTGTCACTCTAAGATCGATCCATCCACTCAAGACACAAGAGTGCCCTTGTAAGACAACCACTATTCCACAAAGAGGGGAGAGAAGTAGGAAGTGACAGATAGAAAGGACCATAGTTAGAGGGAACCTTCAAGCATAGGTGCATGTATTTCGAGTTCCATAACCAATGCTTATAATTCATTTATTTGTCTAAGGGGTGTGCTTTGAATTTCCATTGTTATTTTTTTTTTTTTGAATGATGAAAACCACACCATGCAAGGGCTTATTCATGTTGAAGGGGTGTGCTTTAAATTCCCATCATTCTTTTAAATGATGGGAACCACACCATGCAATGATGTTATTTTGACTTTCTTTATGTAGCATCTAAAAATGTTGATGGCTGGAACACCAAGAGGTTGTCAGGCGTATAGCCTAACCCTGAGTCCATGAGAGGGTCATGCTAGAGAAAATGGAAATGGGGTGTCCTGAATGGTCTGGTTGATCAGACAGGGACTTACATGGTGTAAAATAACTATTTGCAAATAGATTTTTCAAAGCATCACACGTGGGAGTCAAAACAAGAGCGTGACATGCATAACCACGGGAATGTATCAACATGAGTGTATCACTACATATTGACAATAGAATTAAGTAATTATGCTAACAATTTGAAATACATGTTGCAGAAAATGAAATGAGAGTTTAAGTAAGGAAATGCATCATCCTAAAATTAGGGAATGTGACGTTTGATTAAATGGTATGTGGAATCGATATGCAGTGTCAGACAGGCACAATGAGGCAACGAGGTAGTATGGTCATAGTTCCTAGAACTTTGAGGACATGGTGCTGACGGATGCAAAGTGGGCTAGAAGTTGCTAGGTTGGTCGTTGTCATGTTGTGCAGGTGCAGGGGTGGTGCTCAACTAGGTATCACGCTTGAGTGTAGAGGTAAGGCTAGTGTTATGAGTGTTCTAATGCTAAGATTTTCCAATCATCAACCTCTTTCTCACCAATCTTTTGCAAAAGATAACTACCAAAAGCCAACCCTTAAAACATTAATTACTAGGGTATTTATAAGGCTAGGGTTAACAAGAGATGCAAACTGGGTGCCACATGACCTGGGTCCCATGTAGCATGAATGTGAACAAGTCACATAGGCCTACTACACTCAAAGTGTCAAGCTCTAAGTGCTACGCTCTGCAGGATAGGAACAGGGATTGAACATCTGCCAAACTGTGACCATATTTCCCAAACTGCATGTGCCAAAGTTTGAAGGACCACCATGTACTTACAAAAATGCCCAAAGCAAATGCAACTTGGAGCCTACGCTTCAGGACTACGTCTTTCCTCCTCTTCTGAGTAGGGTCAAGTGTAGGGACAACTTTAGGGATCAATAGGGGGTACAAAAATAAAGAAAACTATTGATGTTGGCCATTGGGGAGATGCCAGAGCTGAAATGAAGGTTGATGCTAAGTTCTGGGAGCTTTTAGAGGCATTTTCCAAGTGTTACGCTATCTACGCTACCCAGTGTGACAAACTGTAGCATGAACACTTAGAAAAATTTTGCAATTTTGGCCTACTATGTTGTCTACGCTGCATAGCGTAGCACCCATTTTCAAGTGAATTTTGTTAAAATTGAAAATGCCACTTTGGTATTTAGCAAGACAAGCAATTTCAGCAGCCAGAAAATGCATCTTCCATGTCAGAATAGCCTAATACCTCCTCCTTTCATACTTACAAAATTTTTAATCCTAGAACCTCTGTTACACTATCTATGCTATGCAGTGTAGTAGAGCATAACATCAATTTTTGGATCAATTTTGACAAAACTTGCAATGTTTCTCCATGGGATGCTAATCACACTCCGAGGATGAAGCAGGATAGGCAACCTTGGAAGTTACAAAATTGCCAGATGCACCTTCTATGTCTAGTCCAACACTTAAAAAAATCTGAGTCCTAAAGTTCATACTACGTTGTCTACACTGTGCAACATAGCGGAGCATACCAGGTTCAAAGATAGAAAATTTACCAAACTATTTTTTCCATCTTGAGAATTTTTAACAACTCCTAGCTTGGGACTTAGGTGGACTAGCAACCAAGACATGTGTCAAGCTAGGTAAGCTGAAGAATGTAGCAAGCTTAACAACCTGGGAGATATAAAATTTTCCAAACTGTCTAGTCCATCCTCAGTGCCCTTTTGATCACTTTTGACTTCACATTTGTGCAAATTGGCCTTGGAAACATGTGTTACATTGGCTGTGTTAGGGAGCATAGCAGGAAGACTTAGAAAGTTTTGCACACATTAAGATTTCCAATGTGTTATGCTATCTACACTATGTAGCATGACACTAATCTAAAAAAAATTTTGCCCAAGTTTTGACACTTAGACAATTTTGTTGTTGAGTTGCAAGAGCCCGAAATTAGTGGTGTTTCATTGGCCCCTCTTTGTCGATGTTTGGAGGATTGACCTAAGAGATGTCAACAAAGAATACGAAACACCACAATAAACATGACACCAACATCATTCGTCAATGTCTGCTTAGACTACGCTTTGCTATGCTTAAGAGTTTCATGGAAATGAAGTATGGTAGAGAACAGGAGATAAGTTCAAGGAGATGGATCAAGGGAAAATGAATAGAAAGAATAACTATGGGATGCAATGCCATGATAGCCTTTTGTTGTAGTATGATCCCTCATTGGAGTGCTTGTAAGGGAGTCAACATGCATATGTGTCCTACTCTTTGGATTTTGACCTCTCATTGGAATGCTTATGAGACGATCGATCCAAGGTCGAACCGGTTGCAAGATGGCAACTGTGCCATTTGACTTGGGCACTTGACATGTGCCATTTCTCTTTTTATTTTTCTTCCTTTTTCTTTTTCTTCTTCTTCTCTCTTTTTCTTCTATATATATGTTGGACAAGTGCTCTAACACTAGCTTATGAATGGTAGATGAGAAAGAGGTTTCTGCCACCGAAAAGGAGGCCCCTATTGCAGAAGAGGAGGCTCCTATTGCAGAAGAGGACACCCCTACTAGAGAAGAGGAGCCATTTGCAAAGAGTGTCCCACAGCCTAAGGGACATATGACAACCAAGGATGTTGTCACACTCTTAAGGCAACTCAAAGAAGAGGAACTACATTTCAAGGATGGTGAGTTTGCTAGTTTGTTTGACAGTGTGCAAATGGGTGATCCCCCTACTCTCACCCGTGAGGGTTTGCTAGGTAGGAGCTTTTCACTACCATTTATGTTATGCTCTTACTTTCCCTCTTTCCTCTCATCCTCTTCTCTTTTCTTTTCTCTTTTTTCTTGCCTCTTCTTTTTCTTCTTTTCTTTTCATAATGCTAACATGATTTATTACATAGTAGATGCTACTTCCACTAGGGGCCATGAATCTTCATCCACTTTCCACTTACAACCATGGGTGGAAATCCCAAATAAGTTTGCTTTTATGTAGGCCATAGTGGATGATATGATTGATCGTCTAAAGCAAATGGGTCCTGAGATAGGTGTGTTTCAGCTACTGCATTTTCTTTTTATGTTGTTTTTTTTTTTTTGCCAAGTCTTATGACTAACATTTTCTCTTTTTTCGTATAATGGCTTCGCAACTTAAACGGGACCCGAGGAGGGCAGCTGAAGTTGAAGCTATGCCTAACCTCCCTCTAGAGGTAACAAAGGTCCCTCATCATATATATGACGAGATAAGCAAATGTGTGCTACACTTGACACAATCACTATGGGAGTGTAGGCATGTAAATGAAGACCTATAGAAATCAGTTTAGAAACTCGAAAAAGAAAAGGCAAGTTAGGTAGCTGAACTAGAAGATCTGCAATCACAAAACAAATTCTTAATGGCCCATGACAACTCAAATGGTAGTTGAGGTATGGTCGTAATTGATTATGCTCGATATTAGTTAGTCGTGAGGGGAAAAAATGAAGACACACACGAAGTAATCAAACAACACCTGCAAATGGATCTCCTAGCTCAAAAGAACCAAGATTGGAAAGATTATAATGCCAAGGTGTATGAATGGGGGCAAGCATAAAAGAATCATAAGCATATGTACAAAATGGAACATGCTGCTTACTACAAAAAGTATAGAGATGATTCTATAGAACGTCGAGGTTGTGAGCTATTCCTTGATGCAATTGGTGCTACCTAGGCTTATAGTAGATTTGTGAAGTACTTAGTGGTCAGTGAATCCCCAAAGAGGGAAATGACCATGCTTTCTAGGGAGGCAACATCTACTAAGTTTTCTCTAGGGCCACCCATATGGATGGTTGTGAAGAAAGGGAAGATCTTAGCAGGTGTTGACTTAGGGAAGGAGGACTGGGCTAATTTGACTGAGGAAGAAATCCTCTGGCGCTTGGAATCTAGCCTTAATAGAATACTGTCAAACATGGATGAAAGCTCATCTCATGTTGGTTAAGTCTACTTTATTATAATTTATTTCATGATAGCCTCATATGTTATCTCGCTTACCCATTGGTTTATTAATTTATCCTTGTCTTGTGTAGGATCTAGACAAATATGCAAGACCTAGAGAAGCGACAGATAAAGATAGAGGAGAGAAGTCATAGCCTATACATTGATGTTTTAAAATGTTTGGGATGTAACCCCATTGTTGGGAAATTTTGTAACTATGAAAGTGGACATAATCTTGGACTATGTATTTCATTTGCAATTTATAAGAAGCATGATACTAATTTTATTTATTTTTCTTGGCATTTTTTTATGTAATTAGGCCTCTTGTGGACCCCAAGCAATAGTTTAAGGCCATTTCGGGCCATGGCTAGTCTAAGGTCATTTCAAGCCATGTTATAGCTTAAGGCCATATCAAGCCATGGCAAGTTTAAGGCCATTTCAAGCTATGCTATTTTAAGGCCATTTTAGGCCATGCTATAGGTGTAAAAGAAGGTAGTGGATTACCAATTTTAGGCCTTGGCGGCCGTGCAATAGTTTAAGGCCATTCCAAGCCATGTGATAGTTAAAAAAAGCATAAATAATGTAGAAAGTAAACATAACGCAAAATTGAAACTATACAAACAAAAGTACTAAAGACAAAAGAACTAAAAGAGTAAATTAGGGACACACCCTAATCACATAGATGTTTCCTAACCCGATGTGGGTTAGATGATGCATACAGCCTGGAAGACTTGAGGCGATACTCTTATAGGTTGTCTTCTGTCATTGAAAAAGCAACTCTTCACATATAGTTTCTTCATGTACATTGTTAATTTTGCTTGGTTTACTTGCTAAACAACATTAGGTTTTATCGCAAATAGGTGATGTATCCTTAGAGACTTCTATCTCTGATCCTTCCTCAGTGTTTATATTGTTGATAGCTTGAGGGGCTATGTCATCACCAAAAATTACCAATTCTCCACTAGCATAAGGTAGGTGGATATCTTGGTGGATTGGTGAAGAGATAACCCTTAATTAGGCTAGCCAAGATCATCCTAAGATTAAATTGAACCCAGGCATCTCCTCTACCATGATGAATTCTGCATTAGTGGGGAATTAATCCCCTACCACGAAATTGATAGTGCCAGCTCCCTTAACCACGATGCATGCTCCATTGAATGAATTCAAACAAGAAGTTGTTGTGGGCTTGATTTGATCCACTAGGCCTAGCTTGTCAACAACAGGGAATGAGATTACATTGGTTGCAGCCCTGTCATCGACATGCATCATATGAATCCTATACTAGCCTACACAAATCGTGATAAACATAGGAGCAGTGGTTACTTGACCCCTTTCAAGATCGGCTTTAATGGCTTCATCATGGAAAGTTAAGAGGGTTGACCATGGTTCTTCAATTGTGGGTGGAAGCATTATAGCATGAATGGCTCTTTCCTTTACTGGCATATCTTCCTTAACAGGAATGGATACCAACATGCGGATCAAAGCCTCGCGATGTGCAAAAGAAGTTATTAATAAATCGTACAAGCTTAAAGTTGTAATTTTTTTTTTTAAAGCTTGTCTAACCTATGTAAGTGCATCTAGGAAATCTTGTACATGATCCAGTTGTTTGGTAGTTTTTATTTCCTCAATACACTCTAAAAGACAAATTTCCTGAGGAGGAGAGGACTTGGATTTTGGTAAGGTGGTAGGCTTATGGGCTTCAATAGTTTCTTGTTGTAAGTGCATTTCCATCTTATCTTCAAATGGTGGTGTCATGGGAACCACTAACAGGGGATGGGCTTAGGGGGGCCTATCGCAGTGCTTTCCCTAATCATCTTGTTAGCTAGGAACTCACCACATTTCCTCAGCCAAGAAGGTTGTGATGTAGTTCCAACCACTAGACTCTAGGAAAATGGGGAATTTGTATCTTTTGGCACCCTTATAACAAAATGTGCTTGGGTCGTTGTTGTAATAGGCTACGAGTCCTTGACCACAAAAGGTGTTGTAGGTGCCAGAGATGGTACCTTGATGACGAAGGGAATGTGTGGCCTGGTTGACATTGAAGCTTCAACACCACAAGAAGACACACAGACCACAAATGGCTCATGTGTTGACTTCGCATTGTCATCAATGTTGATAGCATTAATAGTATAGCCTGCACTGCTAGCATTCAATGGGTCTTTATAGACATTCATAGATTGGTTCTCTGGCCACATAAGACTATTTTTGTCAAGGACCAACTTACCTTAATCAATCATGCATTGAATAGCATCTTTCAATGCTAAGCAATAATCTATGTCATGGCCACACAATTGGTGGTAGTTACAGAATCGATCTAGCCTAAAATTTTTGGGCACTAGAGGCTTGTTGGGCATAGCTACAAAGGGGTCTCAGCGGATCTCATAGTACCTCTCATTACATTTATAAGCCTCCTCTAACATTTTCTTATGTTGAACGTGCCCAGTACTCAATAGTTGATCCAAAAGCTTCGATGGCTTAATTGGCAACAAGGCATATTTCAAGCGATCCTTATGCTCAAAATTTGGCCTCGGTGAAGCTTCTATCATGGTCGTTAATGTTGCAGGTTGGTTAGTTCCTGCATTGCTAGAGCTTGATGTTTTATTAGTAGTGGTCATGGCCTTAGGTGCTTTAGTATCCTACTTATTGTTCTTCGGCTTGGTTTTGTTAGCCACAGTGGCCACAGTAGTTGTCACAACCTTCCCATTTTCCTTATCTTTCTTTGTATGTGCATTCTTATATGCTATGTACGCTAGGTCCTTACTGGCCTCTACTGCATCCTGTATGCTCTTTGTTTGAGCAAAGGCTTGACTAAGGAATCATGGGGCTAAATAATATAGTTTAGATTTAATGAAATCATTTACAACACCCTTAAAAATGGCCAGCAAATAAGTTTTAGCAATGGGCTTACAAATCTTGTTTAGAGTAGCACTCCAACATTGTATGAATTTCTGCACAGGTTCTAGCGCTTCTTACTTAACACTCATAAGCTAGTCTGATGTGGCTTCTGGCTTCAAGTTGTACTTGAAGTGGGTTATGACCTAACTCAACAACTCCTCCACAGTTGAAATAGAAGCACAGGAAAGTGCACGATACCAATCTAAGGCTTTGCCAATTAAAGACATGGTGAAGATATGAATAATCATGTGCAACCATGATTGCAGTAATAAGGACTCAGATCGAAAAGTAACTAGGTGGGCATTTGGATCACCCTCTCCATTGTATTTTGTGAATTAGGGAAGTTGTACCCTAGGAGGCAACATGAGCGAAGGAATGATGAGGCTAATAGGATCATCATGATAAAAGTCCATTACATGGACTATTTCGAAGGTGGTGACTTTAAGCCACTTAACTTCATTAGTTAGGGTTTGAATGAGTTGAAATGCTTGATCTAGACTAGGGGGTGTCGAGGAAGGTTGCATTAGTTGCATTGTGGATGCTGTCATCAGAGTGGCTATCATCAATGGTGCTATTGCTATAGCTACTGGCCCTTTTGGGGGTGCCATTGGAATGGCTCCCATTGGTGCCACCATTGGAGTG
Organism: Gnetum montanum; assembly: GCA_015680685.1. Taxonomy (NCBI): domain Eukaryota; kingdom Viridiplantae; phylum Streptophyta; class Gnetopsida; order Gnetales; family Gnetaceae; genus Gnetum; species Gnetum montanum. The sequence continues at coordinate 563,181 of MNCI01021309.1, read as the reverse complement.
GTCCACTACCCCGTAGGTGATGCCACTGGAGTGGCTATCATTGGTGGTGCTATCTAAGCGGCCCATAGCCTCGTGGGTGATCCTTCTAAAGCAACTACCATTGTTGGTGTCATTGGAGCAGCTACATTGGTGGTGTCTTCTGCGTCGCCCATAGCCCCATGGGTGGTGTCACCAGAGTGGCTACCATTGGTGGTGCAATGGGGGTGGCCCATAACCCCGTTGTTGGTTGTGCAATGTGTGGAACTTAGTATGTTTGTAGCTGCATATACTGTGGCATTTGGGACAATTGCATAGTAGGAAAAGATGTCACTGCCCACCACGCAGTTGAGGTTGGAGCTGCTATTGGGTGGGACTATCATAGAAGGAATAATGGAAGCAAGGCTTATTTGTGGTTGCAACGTGAGCATAGTATGCATGTATGGTAATGTGGGCACCACCGACACTGGCTAGGAAAATTAAAGAAACTACAAAGGAATAATATAGGGAAAGGAGGTTGAGGGTCCTACATGTTGTTGTGTTGAAATTATTTGGTGGCTACCTATTACCAATGAAGGTTTGGGCTTTGGAAGTGTCGTAGCTGCCGCAAAGGAGGCCATAGACTGTGACTAGTGTGAAAGGAACACAGAAGTAGACTATGAGGCTGAGGTATAGATCGGGCCACCACCTTCGAAATGGGAGTCAAACTCTTCCTATCCATCTTGGAGGGGCTCATCATAGTGGGATGTCATGTCTCACTCTTTTGACCCACTCATTTGAATATGTTGGTCTAAGATCCACTGGAAGGTTTCAATGAGCGCTATGACTATATTAGGAGTGGGAAGGAATTCCCTTCAATTCTGGTGGATGATTTCGAAATTATGCTTTTCCTCCACTTCCTGGCTATCCAATGATAGGCCCACTTGGATCTTCACACATAAAAAATTATCTTGCTCTTTGTCGCAAACCATGTATTCAGGTGATTGATGTTGCAATCTAAGAGATTGTCATTGTGGTTGCACTAAGCTAAGTGGTTGCTCAATGCCCCCCATGTGTTATATAGAGTGGGTTGCCTCTAAACTTAGGGGCTAGCCAAACTGCTTGTAGGATTCATCCTCCCTGTGTCAAAAGATATGTGAGAAGGAGAAATTCTTGCAAGAAACGTTTAAAAATAGTAAATTTTAAGCTAAATGGTTAAATATGAAAATTGTAAGGAAAATAGGCCAAAATGGCTAAGTCTAAAAATGCTGAAAGAACAATTATTTCTGTTGTTGCACTTGTTACGCTGAGAGGGACTATCACGCTCATAGGGTTGTCACACTACACGAAACACAGAGAGCTTGACGTAGTACACAGTTTTGGGCTTCTTGTCCTATAGGGTTCCAGAGGAACCGTCAATCGAGACCAATATGCACCAATTGAACATAGACAACTCCTACGCTAGCCTATGATCTAGCTACTACCATAGCCAATCCATAGGGGTGTTATGTCTACGCTAGTCATTACTAGTGGCAAGGGCACAGAAAGCATGCAGGACTACCTATGGCACATAGAAGGAATACCAAAGGTTTAAGCCCTCATTCTAGTGCCAAAAACTATAGCATCTAAAAATGTCAGCGGTTGGAACACCAAGAGGTCATCAAGCATATAGCCTAACCCCGAGTCCACAGGAGGACCATGCTAGAGAAAATGGAAATGAGGTACCCTAAATGGTCTAGTCGATCAGACAAGGACTTACACGGTGTACAATAACTGTTTACAAATAGAGTTTTCAGAGTGTCACATGTGGGAGTTAGAACAAGAGTGTGACATGCATAACCATGAGAGTGTATCAACATGAGTGTATCAATGCATATTGACAATAGAATTAAGTAATTATGCTAACAATTTGAAATACATGTTGCAGAAAAATGAAATGAGAGTTTAAGTAAGGAAATGCACTGCCCCAAAATTGGGGAACATGAATTTTGATTAAATGGTGTGTGAAATTGATATGTAGTGTTAGACAAGCATAGCAAGGTAGTAATACAGTATGGTCATAGTCCATGGAACTTTGAGGACATGCTGCTGATAGATGCAAAGGGGGGCCAGAACTTGTTGGGTTAGCTATTATCACGTTGCACGGGTGTAGGGGTGATGCTCAACCAGGTATCACGCTTGAGTGTAGGGGTGAGGCCAGTGTTAGGGGTGTTCTAATGCTAAGATTTTCCGATCATCAACCTTTTGTCCACTAATCTTTTGCAAAACCCAACTGCCAAAAGCCAACCCTTAAAACATTGATTACTAGGGTATTTATAGGGCTAGGGTTGATGAGAGATGTAGACTGGGTGCCACGTGTCCTCGGTCCCATGTAGCATGAATGTGAATGAGTCATGCTGGCCTACTACACTTAAAGTGTCAAGCTCTGAGTGCTACGCTCTATAGGACAAGAATAGGGACTAAAAATCTGTCAAACTGTGACCATATTGTCCAAATTTCATGTACCAAAGTCTAAAGGACTACCATGTACCTACAAAAATGCCCAAAACAATTGCAACCTGGAGCCTATGCTCCAGGACTACGTCTTCCCTCCTCTTCCAAGAAGGATCAAGCATAGGGACAACTTTGGGGATCAACAGGGGGTGCAAAAACAAAGCAAACTATTGATCTTGGCTACCGAAGAGATGACAAAGCTAAAATGAAGGTTGATGTTAAGTTCTAGGAGCTTTTGGAGGCATTTAGAGGCATTTTTCAAGTGTTATGATGTCTACGCTACCCAGTGTGATGAAGCATAGCATTAACATTTAGAAAAATTTTGTGGTTTTAGCCTGCTATGTTGTCTACATTACATAGCAATTTTCCAATGAATTTTGTCAAAATTGAAAACGCCACTCTGGGATTTAGCAAGACAAGAAATTTTAGTAGCTAGAAAATGCATTTTCCATTTCAGAATAGCCTGATACCTTCTCATTCCATACTTAGAAAATTTTTGATCCTGGAACCTTTGTTACGCTATCTATGCTATGTAGGGTAGCAGAGCCTAACATCAATTTTTGGATGAATTTTGACAAAACTTGTAATGTTTTTCCATGGGATGTTGATCACACTCCAAGGATGAAGCAGGACAGGCAACCTTGGAAGTTACAAAATTGCCACATGCACCTTCTATGTCAGGTCCAACACTTAGAAAAATCTGAGTCCTGAAATTCATACTACACTATCTATGTTGTGCAACGTAGTGAAGTGTACCCGGTCCAAAGATAGAAAATTTTCCAAACTATTTTTTTCATCCTAAGCATTTTTGACAACTCCTAGCCTAGTAATTGGGTGGACTAGCAACCGGGACATGTGTTAACCTAGGCAAGCTAAAGAGCATAGCAAGCTTTATGGCCCAGGAGATAAAAAATTTTCCAAACTATCTAGTCCATCCTTAGTGCCCTTTTGATCACTTCTGACTTAACATTTGTGCAAATTGGCCTTGGAAACATGTGCTACACTGGCTGTGTTGGGAAGCATAGTAGGCAGACTTAGAAAATTTTGCAAACATCAAGATTTCCAATGTGCTATGGTGTCTATGTTGTGCAGCATGATGCTAATCTAAGAAAATTTTGCCCAAGTTTTGACACTTAGACAATTTTTTTGTTGAGTCACAAGAGCCCAAAATTAGTGGTGTTTCATTTTAGTGGATGGTATGGAATAGTAAGAAGTCCATGAAAAACACTCAAGCAAGAATAACATAACAAAGAGTATTAAGTCCCTTTGAAGTCACACCCTTTACAAAGCTTTGGATCCTTCCCAATTCCAAAACTACCTAAGTCATCGATTGATTAAACATTTCTTTAATGAAAAAGAACCTCAAATTCCTAAAACAAGGAAAACCATAGAGTTCATTGGATGGGTGGATGATGTGGACTCACTACCTATTCTATGAAAATAAACCATGCCAAAGTCATCAGCCATCAAAATTCAAAAATAGAAACCAAACATCAACAATCACACATTAAGCACAAACCATCATTAGTAAACAACAACAATAGCATTATGTCCTATGACAATAAAGTGAATTTATTAGAAAAAATAAGAAAATATAACACTTAAATAAAATAAAATAAAGTACAATATATAAAAAAATGTAAAATAGTCAAGAAAGTTTAAAGGTATTAAAGATGGTGTAAAATTAGAAAAATTCAAAAATCAAAAATTTGTAAAATCAAAAACATGAAAAACAAAAAGGTAGAAAAACTAAGAGTCCATGGTAATGGTCAGCATATATGGCCATCTCCCCCATGACTGAGTTGGAGCGAGGAGATCCGAAAAATAGAACATGGTTATCCATCTATTGAGGCAGTAGTTACATTGGCCTATCTTGGTTCGAGAAAAGGCTTCACTTGTTGGATATTGACCAACGGCCTTATATTTGGGCTATCAGGTTTGTAGATAAACATGGCCCTAGAGGGAAAGGTTTGATCAATTATATAAGGTCCCTCACACAATGTTTGGAATTTTGTCTTTTGGGGTACATGTGTGGGGTTCCAGTAAAGAACCTTATCTTCTAGTTGAAGTTTTACTTTCCTAATTCTAAGGTCATGACATTGCTTACTAAATGCCTTATTCACCTCATTCAAGGATAGGGCCACTAAGCAATTTTTGTCTAGCATGTTCAAATTGATCAATCTTTCCTTCTATGTTAGACTTAGGTTAAGGTTTAGATCACAGGTCGTTGAGAGTGTATGGATCTCAGATTGAATTAGAAGCATTGGAAGTTTTCCATACACTAACTCATAGGGAGAATAGCCAATAGGAAGTTTCCAAGTTGAATGATAAGCCTAAAGTGCATTGTTAACTTTTGTACTCCAATCCTTCCTATATTTGCTAATGGTTTGTGTTAGTATTTTTGTAATCTCCTAATTGGTTACCTCTACTTGACCATTGGCTTAGGGGTGGTAAGGTGTTGTTAATTTATGCTCTAACCCCTAAGCATTGCATTAATTCTCTAAATGTGACATTGGTGAAATGAGTTACATTATTAGAAATTAGTGAACATGGCACCCCAAACCTATTCACAATATTTTGTTGTATAAATTTGGCAGTAGTGGATGATGTACAATTAGTAACGGCTCATGCTTTTGCCCATTTTGTGAAATAGTCAATTGCTACTATAATATATGCTTTCTTGTTAGACATGGATGTGATGGGACCCATGAAGTTAATGCCCCATATGTTGAAATGCTCTAGTGGTTGAATCCACTACTAAGGATCTTTCACATGAGCGGTCATACCCCCATCACATTGACAATGTTCATAAGACTTGATGAACTGGTGGGCATCCCTAAAGATTGTAAGCCAATAGTATCTTTCCATCAGGATTTTTATGGTCATGCATCTCCCTCCATAGTGGCCTCTGTAAGGCCCTTCATGAGCATCTTGGAGAATGTGTAGTTGATCTTTGTCAGGGACATACCAATAGATTAGGCCATTGGTACACACTTTGTAAAGATATCTGTTGATTTCCATGAATTATATGACCCAATGAAGAAATTGTTGCTTTTTTCTAAAATCCAAGTCTTGTGACATCTCTTGAGTGAGAAGATATGTGAGGATGCCATTAAACCATATTACTTTTTCAAGCATTTATTCACTTATTACTTCAATAAAGAGGAGTTCATCTAGAAACTAATCAGAGAGTGGGCTCTCCTCCTCTTTGTTATCCCATCTGATGAGTCGCAATTTTGTTCACCGCAATATCGCGTTAGTCGTGATATCGCATACACGATATCCCAGTCTATCTCCTCATCTATAAATAAGAGGTAGGCAATTCTTCTTCAGTTTTAGAGTTAGTTTTAATTTTAGTTTTCATTTTTCCTCTCAACCCTTTTCCTCTCAATGTATGCCCACAGTGTGGTGATTGTAATTGTACTGCATCCTTATTTGAGTGTGATGTACTTGGACACACACATGACCGAAAATAAAGATCGAGATTACTTCATCATTGTAGCATTCACTTAGCTTAATTATTTAATTAATTATTATTTACTACTTTCTTAGTTAATACCTTCTTACCCTAAACTCCTGTTAAACACAGAATGAGTACGACTTGATTACAAGCATTTAAGTGTGACTACTTGGTAACCTAGTAGTGTACCTAGGATCTGCACTTGGTAATCCCAGTGGTAGTCATGCATGAAGTCTAAGATGTGTACAGATGATCGAGGAATGGATACTCATCGCACTTAAGCTAGCTTAGATTCTCTCTCACCCTTTCTCTCTTAACTTAGTTAATATTATCTTCCATTGTCTTCAAGAGTAGCATTAGCATAGAAACACATCATACACCTCACCGTGGACTAAACCATACATGAAAAAGTTAACACTAGTCCAAGTGGGAAGACAGCAAACTACGACCTAAGGATAACTATCTAGATACCACAACTAGTCGGTCTGCAAAGTTTGATTGGATTGTGCATGAAATGCTCGTATTTGTATGGTTGAGTGTAGGGGTACCTCATCACTCATCACCATCATAAGCGAGAAATCTGGTCAGCAACCATATTCTTGGTCTCTTTTCAATCTACCATAGTAAGATCAAATTCCTGCAAGATCACAAGCCATCGTATAATATGAGGGCTCACCATTGACTTATTCATGAAGAAGAAAATTGCATTGTGGTCCATATGTACAAATACTTTGTAACCTAGCACATAATGTCTAAACTTTTCTAGCATGTACACCACTACCATTAATTCTTTTTCTATGGTGGTGTAATTCAACTATGCCCCCATAATGCTTCTACTCACGTAGTGGATATAATATGGATGTTTCTTATCATCCATTTGCATGAGCATAGCTCCCAAAGCATAATTAAACATGTCTATCATGGTATGGAATGGTTTGGACCAATTTGGTGCTCGTAGGATTGGTGTTTCTACAAGTTTTTTCTTTAATTGTTGGAATGCATGTTCACATTCCTTGATCCAAATGAAAGGTGCATCTTTCTTTGTAAGTTCTAATAATGGTTTTGCAATCTTAGAGAAATTCTCAATAAAATCTTGATAGTAACTAGTATGTCCAAGAAATTATCAAATATCTTTAATGGTCTCTAGTTGGTATGTTATTCCTTGGATGATCCTTACCTTTTCTAGGTCTACCTCAATCCCTTTTTGTGAAATTTAGTGCCCTAGCACAATGTCTTCTTAGACCATGAGATGGCTCTTTTTCCAATTGAGCCATAAATTTATCTCAACACATATCTTCAACACTTGTTCAAGTCAGTCCAAGGCTTGCTCAAAGGTAGCTCCATAGGTGGAGAAGTCATCCATGAAGACTTCAATACCACTACCAATTGACTATTGAAAGATACTAAGGACCAAGCGTTGAAATGTTGCAGGGGCATTGCATAGGCCAAATGGCATCTTACCATATGCAAAAGTCCCCTAGGGGCTCATGAATGTTGTCTTAGCCTAATCTTTAGGTGCAATTTGGATTTGGTTATAGCCACTATGACCATCCAAAAAACTATAATAACAATGCCCACATATGGTATCTAATACTTAATCTACAAATGGAAAAGGAAAATGATCTTTAAATGTTGCCATATTTAACAACCTAAAGTTAATGCAGACCCACCATTTGTCCCCTTTTTTGGTACAATTACGAGTGGGCTAACCCACTCACTATTCGCAACTGGAATGATAAACCCCACCTTGAGGAGTTGCTATATCTCCTCCTTAATGATTTGCCTCAATTTGGGGTTTAGCCACCTTTGTAGCTACCTTCTAGGCTTCATGGTTTGGTCGATGTAAATAAAATGCTAGCATATCCTTGGATCGATTTCTGTTAGTTCTGAATATGACCAAGCAAAGGCTATTGACCATTTATTTACCACCTTCAACAGCTTTTCTTTTTGTTCAGAGGCAAGTTTGGCATTAATGATGACCAGTTTACCATTCTTTAAAAAACCATACTCCATACCAGATAGTAAAGTTTTTAGTTCTAAGGGCTCCTACTTGAAGTGATCAGGGATTTCCAACTCTCCCCAATAGGTATCATCATCTTCATTAAAGAGTTGGAAATGAACTTGTTCTATTTTGTTCATGCCTTCAACATATGCATATGTTAGGCTCTCAATTGGCTCCATGCATATTATGCTACTATCTAAATCAAGCATCAGCCATTGGATGCCCTCCTGCTTTGTGCCTACTGCGTACAAACACCTTTGAATGTTAATTTCTTGTCCACGCTAATTGCATGCCTTAATGTATCTACTTTTGATTGATCAAATCTTTTGCACGCAACTACACCCATTATTGCTATACACAATGCATGGAATACACTTTTTCTCAATCTTTCCTAGCTCATTTTCCTTAGTTATTTCAAGAGATAGGTCCCTTATACCCATTCACACATTAACCGTGCTTAACCAAGCCCTTCCCATAATTATGGGGAAGTCACTTTTGTAGTTTTCCACCTTTATTATCAAAAAATTAGTAGGATAGGACCACCCACAAACTATGATCACAATGTCCTCTACTAATCCCAAAGGATAATAATTGATTGACCTGCTAATTCTAGACAAATGTTTCTCTTCTTAAGAGGTGGTAGGTTCCAGGCCTTATATATATCATGGGAGATGAAGTTAACTCAAAAAACAAAATTAAGAAGAGCTTTGCATGGCTCTTTTCCAACAATTTGTAAATAGATGAGTGGACTTCCTAGGTTAGATATTTTTGTAGGAAAATTGCTAGCCTTGATCCAATTAGAAACAACATAGGTTAACATTACAATGCAAATCCTAGGCAGCATTTGGTTTGAAGGGCACTCAAAAGTGTTTGATGTAGAGGATGAGGGTGATGGAGATGTAGGATGATTAGCTAAAGTAGGTTGTGAGGGTTGGAGAGGACTGTTGGGTTAGAAGAAAGGTCATTTCCTTGATCAATTATCTAGAACACTTGGTTGAAAAATTGGTTGTGAGTGTATAACCCTTGTAGCATTTCATTGTTGTAGTTGTGGAGGAATCTCACCCTGCATAGATAGAGCAGGAGGTAATTGAGTTGAAGGTGGAGGTGTAGGTGTAGAGGGATGTGGAGGATGATAAGGACACATATATGGGTTTTTCCCTTGAGCAGATGGTGAATGTGTTCGGTGGTACTCTAAAGGGTAATAGTAATGTAGGAATGATGCATGACTCACTAAACTTCTAGGGGAGATAGGCTATTGAACATAGTACCCATATGGATCTAGTTGCCTGTAAGGGTACTACTGCCTTGACGGTGGCATTCCCCATAATTGTGGTTGATACCAATATTGGTATTGTTCATAAGGTTTTGGAGAAGTTCCACTTGGGTAGTAAGCTTGTTGTTGCTGGTGGAACTGTCTTGGACTACCTTGAGGGTAAGGCAATCGTCTTGGAGCTTGCCTATGTGCTAGGTAAAGATTCAATGCATACACTCTAGACTCTTGTAAGTGTGAAACCATAGGGAAACATCCATTTGGATGTTCATATTGACAAATGTCACATTTAGTTTCATCATCAAAGTCAAACTCCACAACTTTCATTACTATAGCATCTTTGCCCTTACCTCTTTGGTAGGCACGTTCAGCTTCTTTTCACCACCTACAATTATGATCACTATTTTGCTCTTTGGATTCTTCAGCAATCTTTAACATGGTTTGAAACTTTTCATCCAAAGAGACCCATAACTTATCAACCTTGGTTGAAATATCAAAAATAAATTTTTGAATGGGCAAGGTCTTTCTGTTCACCACTTCATCAAGTGGTGACTCCTCCATGTCACAAAATTAGACCTCTTATTTTTTGATGGATGGGTCCTCATTATACTCTTCAGTAATTTTCCTCTTTCATAGCTCATCTTCTTCTTTTGCTACTTGCTTAATTAACCTTTGGATCTGTTGAGCTCTCATTTCAGACAATCTTCCTTGGGCATACACCCTAAGGGTTCTTCTTATTTTTTCTCTAAGTCCATCTATGATGTGGCGAAGTTGTTCCCTCTAAGAGTAATCATGGCTGGGGCATCGATGTAAGAGTGAATAGTATTGGCCCCTTGCAGCATCCAAGGGTTCATGTGCTTCTTATTTCTAGCCTTCGATTCACCTTCTCAAATTAAACACTCTAGAGTATGTCTGGTATTTTTCATTGAATAATTTAACATAGTATTCCATCTGTGGATAGATTCTAGCTCTAAGGACCGGTACCAAATTTTAGCTTTCTTAATGAGTGTCCTTGGGAAAAGCTTGAGTTTTTGTCACTCATTCTCTATGTTCTATAAGGCACATGCATCTTAAAAAGCTTATAGATATGTTTACAAATCAAAATTATATCCCCCCTCAAATCTTGGGATATTGTTCATGTCTAGGCGCTTGATCCGACTATCCTTTATATGCTTGGTTAGGATTCTTACTACCTCTACAATGTTGAGCATACTTCAAGTTGCTAATAAAGGTTCATCATCATCATTGTGTTGATGACACTAATGATAATTTTGGCCATCCCTTCGATTTTTGTGGCCTTTATGATCATTGTTATTTCATCGATCACCTTCATCATGATTTTTTCAGTGGTAGCTTCCATGAGAATCGTTAGATGAAGAGGAATGTTCAGAATCAGATGAAAAGGATGAACAAGAAGGTGGACCACCACTGCCACCACGGTAACTGCCATCACTCTTACACTTGTTACAATCACCATCCTTAGATCCCTTATTATTGCGATGTTTACCCGAGTCCCTACCTTAGCTATCACTCTTTCTTGAATCCAATTTGTGAATAGTGAATTGTAGGGTCAGGTTCACATCCTTGCCATCAATAGTAAGGGGTGGAGAATCTTCATGTTGAGAACCTTCCAAGGGAGGATCCTCATTGTCCTCTTGATCTAGTAGGAACAAGTGGTTAGCGTAATGTTTTTCCTTTGTAACTTCATAGAGTTTCTCCTAATGTTTATCTTGCTTACATTGTGTTTCAGTGGAATAGTAGTTCCGTGTGTCATATCCATCCACAACGTACTCTTCATGAAGATTTGCTATGCCCAACTTCTTAAGGGTTTTAAATAGCATTCTGGGCACAAATCTATCAGGGGGCAAAAAAACATTACCCTCCATATCACACCGTCACATCTGTTCATCCTAATGTAGGATGAAGGTAAAATTTAGCACAAACTCATCTAGATGAGTGTATAACACCTTGCATTCTTATGGAACAAATGGTTTAGTATCTTCAGGCTCGTAAGAAAAAGAAGACATTTTGCAAAACAAAATGAAATTGTCAGTGTGTTTTTATAATTTTTATGTACAATGGAAATAATATTGACCTTTAGGTTTGTACAATGATATAATGGTATTCACTTAGACCTAAATAGCACATGTTCCACAAACAAAGTCCTTGATTATAATGCCAATGATGAGCAATGAGGTACCCCTATGCCCAACCATATGAATCACAAAGCATTCATGCACAACTCGATCGAATTTCGTGGACTTCATCATTTCTAGTGTACTAGCCCTTTAGGAAGTGAATCTAACCTTAAGGTTAATTATTTTCTTCTCAATTACACTTGTGATGTTCATTGGTATGGTTAAGTGTAACTAAGGTATTCAATTTTTATCATTTTTATGTTTTATAAGTTGGTGCTCAAGTGTAGATAAAAGTAATTTGATTAACTAATCTAAATTAAATAATTTACTAGCATTTAACTAATCCTAATATAAGTATCCATTCCCACTTTCCATACATGTCCTGAACCCATGTATCCACTGCTGGACAACCAAGCACTACGCTAGTAGGTGTACCAAGCAATAACACTGCTGGGATTACCAACTGAATACGTGTTACGCTTGAAGCGGTCATACTTATGTGTGTAATCTATATGGCTTAATTGCTTATCTAACAGAGTAATTGGAAAATAATTGATAATTAATTGAAAATATTTAATAAAAAATTAGGAAATAGTAAATACATAAATAAAATAGCTAATCTATTCAAAGTGTTGTAAGGTTTATCATAAAGCTCATCTTTATTGCTACACACATTGTTGTGCTCAGGTACAACAATGCTCGAATAAAGATCCGTACACTCAGTGACTCCTACTACAGGCACTCAAGGGAAAACACTCTAACTTTTGAATGGAAAAAATTCAAGAGCTTCATTGTTATTAAAATCTAAATTGCCATAAATGTGGTTGGTACGCATGTATTTATAAGTGATAGACAAGCATTACATCAATGGGGCCTTGTCGATGCAAGGCAAGATACATTAACAAGGCCTCGTCAACATAGCCAACCAACAACAACTCATCAGAGGAGGTATGCATCATATGAAAAAAATCAACTATTGAAATCAACACATGGAAAAATGAGGTAAAGAAACATGAAATACTCAAGGAACACTTCCGTGACCAAGTGGGAATGTACAAACAAATCAATGAAAAAGAAATCCAAATGGCAAAGGCCAGAATTAGTTCCATATCAACATAGAATCCTGATTGGCAATCCATCCTGGATAGCTATGCCCTTGTCCACCAAGAAAAATTCAAAAACAAAGACTTGTAGATTGAGGACCAGAAAGAATACATGGGGTTAGCTAACCTACATTATGCTAACTTAGCCATGTTGACAGAAGGTAGGCATAGAAATGAGTTAGAACAGGAAGTAGTAGCCACCTATGTACTATATGAGAAAGAGTTTGTGAATCATAAAGATTCCTTGCAAAAACTCCAAGGCTACATCAAGCTTCACTAATTTTTTTTTTTCTTTTGTAAAGTTTTTATGTCATGAAATGTGTCATTTTTGTAAACTCCATTGCAACATTAGAGAGTCATGTATATAAGAGTCAGTGTCATGTAAATCTACCTCCCAATTTTCTAAGGACTTCCATCATCATTTTGTTTTAACTTGAGAATGAATTTTTAGTCAATCATGGGGATATGATAAATTGAAATTTTCCCAGCCATGATATTAGGTATTTGATATCAGATCCCCAATATTGGGACACAAGCTATCATGTCACATATCTAATGTCACGAACGTGTGTAAGCCTATAAATACAAAACTTAGATGCACCGTCCACACACAAATTTATTTCACACTTAGCAAAATTACATTAGTTTATTTTCTAAATTTTATCACTTAGCACTTAGGAGTGTGTGCCTGTAGTGTGATGTTTTGTAATTGAACAGAGTCTTTATTTGAGTGAAATGTACTTGGACATGTTTCATGCATAGAAATAAAGATCAAGATTACTCTACATAATTGTAGCATCACTTAGTCTTTATTGCTTACACTTAGAATAATTTCACTATTTCATAGAGATACTAATGACCACATAATGACCAATGTAATTATCACTGTCATCTTCACCATCACCTATGAAATGTTTTTTAATGTTAGTGCTACTTGAAGATCAGTCTCATCTTCTATTTTAACAATAAAGAAAGCATCAAAATATTTAGCCATAAGATCCCAAAATCTATTATCTTGACTTGTTTTAATCTTAAAAATTTAGAATTATATTAGTTCATTTCAAATGGTATAATGTAGTGATCACACTTTGTGCTTCGAAGTACTAGTTACTTGGTAATGTGTTGGAGGAACTAGCACTCCACTCAAAGGCTTCTTTGGTCATTAGGCTCCTCCCTTTTTCTACTTGAAGCCATTTGATTTTACTTTTACACTTCATTGGCACATTGGCCTTCTTGATGGCATAGTTTATTACATAGTTTTGATAGCATGGCTTAATGATTATTTTTTTCATTAGTTACTGATTTACTTTCTATGCACTTTATCATTACTATTGTTAGATTGAATGAGTATGACTAATCTCAAACACTTAAGTGTAATTGCCTGGTAACCTAGCAATACTATCACTTGGTACATCCCAGTAGTAGTTACATGAAGTCCAAGATATGAACAAAAGGCTAGGACCAAATGCTCATCACCTAGGCTAGATTAGATTCATAGCCTTGATCACCCAAAGGGAACTTGGGAACTCGTTCCCCGCTAAAGTGCCTCTCAAGCTATGTGTTGCTTTCCCTCAAAAAAATGTGTCGTGTTTGCCTTATGTAAGCTAGACATCAACAGGAGGGTACCTGGTTTCAATTCTATGCAGTTTCCTCCAAGCTAGTGTGTAAATTATCCAACTAGGATTTGTATGTGAATATTGTTTACGAGATTAATCTATTGGTTAAACCCAGTAACAATTTCATGAAAAAAAAAATCAAGTACTTATAGACTAGGACTCACTCTAATCCTTCACAACACAGCACCATCCTTGAAGCTAAACCAAATTGTTATGTCAAAAGTAGCCAACCATTACTTAGATTTAGAAACCTTTACTGTTACCTTGTGTTTTCTAGGAGAATCATGGCCAACATAACATCATCTATCATATACCTCATTATGAGTTAAACCATATGCCTCAAATTTACTAGCTCACGTGGGAAGACAACGATTGCGAACTCTAACCAATTACTCACATAATCATATTACCTTGTCTATGAAACTCAACTAGGGATCATGCATGAACATTGGCATCTCGTATGGTTAGATGTTGGATGCTCCACTACTCATCAACCGGTGGATTGAATTTGGTTCTGATGATCTATACCAACTTTCAACTTCTTCTATTAGTGTTCTAGGAAAGAGCTTATGCTTTTACCACCTACGTTTAATATTTTGTAAGGCACAAACATCATGGAAGGCTTGTAAATGATGTAGGGGATCAAAATTATAACCTCCCTTAAATTTAGAAATGTTATTCATATCAAGCCATTTGATATGGCTTTCCTATGAGGTATTTGAACTACCCTCCTAATTTGTATCATTCTCCTAGTAGCCAACAAGGGTTTATCTTCATTAGACATGTCATAGTGATAATCTTTATTTCTATTTGTTTGATAATAATGATCTCATCTATGCTCACTTTGATGTCTTTCATCTTGCCTTTGCATTCTATTTCTATCTTCATCTTGACCCCTTAGTGTATCTCTATCTCTATACCTACATTCATCTTCGTCAAAACTAGACATTGAAGAGGAAGAGGAAGATGGTAAACTAGGAGAATTGCCATGGCTCCTATATCTCCCCCTATTATCCCTTGATTTATTTCTTCTAGGTTTTGAGGAGGTCCTAGGCCTTAAGGTCCTAGGCCTTGAGGTCCTCCTTATTCTAGGACTTACTCCATCCCCTCTAGAATTGTCTATATCAATTGAACATAGTCTTTGAATGTAGTAAGGGTCTACATGAGCATATGAGACCCCCCACTTGTAGTAGTTCACTCCAATTCTCTTTAATATAAAACCTATCATTTCTCCTACTAGTATTCTCATCATGTGATGCATTGTTAGCCCTATGTGAAGAATACATGTTTTTATTTGAAAACATGTGCAATTTAAAATATTAATATTTTTGAAAAGATAAATTGTTAATACTTTTACAGTGATTGTTTATAATATAACTAATCTAAATCACTAGAACCATCCTTAGCAACAAAGCCAATGATGAGTGACAGGTATCCCCTATGCCCAACCATATGAATCACAAGCATTCACATGCAATCTAGTCAAATTCCATGGATGAAAATAGTATGGCATCTAGATTTTTAAGCATTGATTGTAGGTCACTATCTTCCCACTTTGACTAATAGTAGCTTTGTCACATATGGTTTAGTCTAAAGTGAGGCATATGATTATTGATGTTGTGTGGCCTTTAAACTAACTAAATAATCATGTAGAAATTAATTATTTAAGCTAATTAATAACAAGAAGATAAATCCTAAAACTATCCTACATGTGATGAGTGTCTATTCCTAGCTTGTCATACATGTCCTAAACTCATGCATCCATTGCTAGGACTATCAAGTGTTATGCTATTGAGAAAACCAAGCAATAATACTGCTAGGATGACCAAGCAAATATGTGTTTATACTTGATGAGTGGCAAGGTAACCCTATGCTCAACCATACGAATACGAGCATTTCATGCATGATCCAGTCGAATTCCAAGGACTAAGTGCCTATGTGCCTTTGTGGAACAATAATGGGTTGGTTAATCATTATCTTCCCAAACTTACTTGTATGTCACAGTTGTATGGTTAAGTAAGCTTGAGGCATATGATTTTTATAGCTTTTATGTGTTTTATATCTTGCGCTTGTAAGGAGGGGGAGAGAGATAACTAAGTAACTAATCTAATTTAACTACTCATTAACTAAGTTCTAATTACTTCTAATGCCAGTATTTGTTCCCACTTGCCATACACATCCTAAACCAATGCAACACTGTTAGGATTACCAAACAGTAATCATCACTGGGTTACCAAGCGCTACACACATGCTCGAAGCAGTTGTACTAAGTGTATTTAACTAAGAGAGTTGTAGGGTGAGAGAAATCATTAATCAACTAGGAAAGCATTAAATAATAATTAACGCTAATTAATCTATTTTGAATGCTACAAGGTTTATCATAAAGTTCTTCTTTATTACCATACACAAAGTGTGCTTAGGTACACAATGCTTGAATAAAGATCTATTCACTCTATGACTCCTATTGTAGGCATGCAGAAATAATTCTAACTCTAGAGGAAAAAAAATGGCAAGAGCTCAGCTAAGGGACTAACTATCTAATGAGAAAACCAAGGGTGCCACCTCTTATTTATAGGCATGGAGACAGGCCCCGATATTAGGTATCCGACATTGCATGGTTGGATGCGATATCGTGGTTCATCATACCCCCATGACTGAATAAAAACTCGTCCTCGAGTTCCTTACAAAATATTGGGAAGGTATGGGATTATTGACTGAATGACCATTGATGGTCAAATGGGGTGATAGACTCAACGTGCCTAGTGAACGGATCAACAATACAATACATGATAGCATGAGTGTTCAAGACCACTGAAGTGAACACTATACATAAATGACATCTAGCTTTTATTTGGTAGCTAGAAGAGAATGAGAGAGAAAAAGAATAAGGCATGTTGCTGCCAATGCCAAGATTGTGCCTTCCATTGTTTATCCATAGCCCCACCACCAATCTTGCTCCTTTCATAAACATTCTAGTTCTAGTCCATCTTGAGTGTTTCCTCCAAGCCCGGTCCATTGTTGTATGATCGCCATCTGCACATACAACATAGTCACAAATGAGCGAGGGTAGATAAATCATAATACAGTTGATACCTTGCCTCGATGTAAAGTGCATTGGATAAGTTGTGGTTATGGAAAATACTGATTCTAGAGATTTAACACTACTAACTACCTAAGGTGTAGGGGTTAGGAAAAATTGAAAAATTTGTGCCAAGGCCCCCATGACCAAGAGCGAACCTTCGGTAGTGATAGGATGGAAAAAGATAAGGAATAAGAAAGATGGAGAAAAAGCAACAACAGCAACGCCAATAAAATGGATGTTATGGATGAGGATGAAACAAAAAATTGTTGATTGTAGAAAATGTTTAAGGAAAAAAAGTTAACAAATGCACCAAAAAGGAATGCCAATGGGTCCTTCCCAAAGTAGGCTCATGTCCTTGATGCTCTGACAGACTCAAAAACCAAAGAGTCCATAGGCTCTAGGAATGTCATTTGGAAGCAAGAGTTAAAAACTTACCCACAAGAACTTACCAAGGAAAAACAATGCATCAACCAAGATACAGACTAATGATAAAACCAGTAATGAGGTGAAAAATGGAAAAGAAAGGTGGAGAGAAAATGGAATGGAAACCCAAGAACAAGGTTGTGTAAACTCCCTTGTGTGTGTTGTATGGTTAATGTGACCGAGTAGAACTCATTCCAAATCTAGACTCAACAAACCACATTCAGTGACCTCACATCAACACATTTGACCAACCTATCCTCTTGAAGCAACAAGAATGCCTCTACAAAAAGTCACCACCATTCTGAGGAGAGCGAGATGGAGAATCAAGAAGCCAGAAAGGGCCTTAGTTAGAGGGAACCTTCAGGCATGGGTAACATGTCTTTCCAGTGCCATAACTAGTATGTGTAGCCCAAGTTCATTATTGTGTCTAAGGGGTGTGCTTTGAATTCTCACTTCTTCTTCTTCTTCTTTGCATGAAAACCACACCATGCAAAGACTTATTTTTATGTACTCAACTTCCAGAGATTTGATGAATGGTCAGAATGGTAGAAGACCCAAAGAAAAATCATCCAAGCACTCAAGAGAATAGCCAGCACAAATGCATCAAATCCCCTTGAAGTCATACCCTTTTTATCCTTTGAGTCTTTCCTTAGTTTGAGAAATACCCAACCACTAATTCATTAACAAGTTTATTAGAGAAAGGGATTGTACAGTTCCAAGCCAAGGAAGACCATAGGATTTTATTCATATGCATGAATGACATGGACTCATTACCTATTTAATCAAAAGAACCATACCTTAATATCAACATCATATTTCAAAGGTAAAATCCAAACATTAGCAATCAATATGGTATTATTCATGCCACCATCATGAACACTTATTGGGTGATGAACAAAATAAAGTAATCGCACAAATAAATGGTAAGAATATGAATGATGACGTAAAACAAAAATAAGAAAGGTTAAAGAAATGTCCAAAACAAAAATGTGCAAAATAAAAACTTGTAAAAAATGTGTAAAATAAAAATTTAGAAAGAACTGAGGGCCTCCAATGATTAGCAGAGGTGTCCATCTCCCCCATGATTGAGTTGGAAGGAGGAGATCCGAAATAATAAGCAAGGTTGCCCACCTACAGAAGTAGCATGTGTTCTGGCTATCCTAAACCCATGGAAAGGTTTTTTTTGTTGCATGTTGACTAACAGTCTCTTATCTAGGCTCTCAATTTTATATATGGTCATGACCCCTGAAGGAAAAGTTGCATAGATAATGTAAGGTCCTTTCCACAGTGTTTGAAATTTGGTACATTGTGACACATGTGTGGGGTTCCAGTAGAGAACCTTATCTCTTAGCTAATACATAACTTTCCTAATTTTCAAGTCATGGCATTGTTTATTAAATGCCTTGTGCAATTCATTAGATGATAGGGCATCTAGTCAATTCTCATCTAGCAAGTTAAGAGTCATCAACCTTTGTTTTTGTGCTAGATCAAGGTCAAGGTTGAGATCACATGTCATGGCTAGTGTATGGAGCTTAGTTTGGATAGGGAGCATTGAAAGTTTTCCATACACTAACTCATAGGGAGAGTAGCCTATAGGGAGTTTTCATGTGAAGCAGTATGCCCAAAGAGCATCGTTTAGTTTAGTGTTGTAGTCTCACCTATACTTGCTAATGGTTTTGGTCAATATCTTAGTAATCTCCTTGTTGGTGACCTTGGCTTGACCGTTTGCTTGGGGGTGGTATGGTGTAGTCAATTTATTCTCAACCCCTAAGCATTGCATTAACTTCCAAAAAGTTTCACCTATGAAGTGTGTACCATTGTCTAAAATAAGTGCACACAACACACCAAACCTGTTGACAACTTGTTGTTGAACAAATCACGTAGCTGTAGATGATGTGCAATCTTTAACGGTAGCTGCTTCAACCTATTTTGTTAAGTAGTCTACGGCAACTATGATATAAGCTTTTCCATTGTACATTGGTGTAATGGGCCCCATGAAATAAATTCCCCAAATGTTGAAGGGTTCTAACAGTTGAATCCATTTTTGCAGATCCTCCATTCTAGCAGTCATTCCCCCATCACATTGACAATGCTCACAAGATTGGACAAATTGATGGGTGTCCCGAAACAAGGTAGGCCAATAATACCTTGCAAGCAAGATCTTGATGGTCGTTCGTCTCCTAACATAATGACCCCCACAAGGGTCCTCATGAGCATCTTGGAGAACTCTCAATTGATCTCTATCAGGAACACACCATTGAACCAAGCCATTGGGACATACTTTGTAAAGTTGTCCATTGATCTCCATAAAGTACTTGGCTCTATGAAGAAACTATTGTTTCTTCTTAAGGTCTAGCTCTTGTGGTGTTTTTTGGGTAAGGAGATAGATAAGAATGATACTATACTAATTTGTCTCGGTGGGTGATTGGTTATTCATTGCACCAGCAAAGAGGAATTCATTAGGGAAATTATCAGAAATTGGATACTCATCCTCTTTGTTGTCCTAGCGCAACCAAGATAAATGATCAGCAACTACATTCTCAGTGCCTTTGCGATCGATCATTGTTAAATCAAACTCTTGTAGGATTACAAGCCATCATATAATATGGGGGCTTACCATTGGTCTATTCATGAGGAACTGGATTACACTATGATCTGTGTGTATGAATACTTTGTATCCTAATACATAGTGTCTAAACTTTTCTAGTGTAAACACTACAGCCATTAATTCTTTTTCTGTAGTAGTGTAGTTAAGTTGTGCACTAGTGATACTTTTACTTGCATAGTGGATGTAATAAGGATGTTTCTGGTCATCTAATTTTGTAAGTACGACTCCTAAGGCATAGTTGGATGTGTCAATCATGACATGGAACAGTTTGGACCAGTTAGGAGCTTGTAGAATGGGTGTTTCTACTAGCTTCTATTTCAGAGTTTGGAAAGCTAGTTTGCATTCTGTGATCCACTCGAAGGGTATGTCCCTTTTCATTAGCTCTACTAATGGTTTGACAATCTTTGAAAAGTTCTCTATGAATCTCCTATAGTAGCCAGTGTGTCCAAGGAATGACCGAATGTCTTTGAAAATTTTTGATTGATGGGTAATTCCTTGGATGACTTTGATTTTCTCAGGGTCTACCTCTATTCCTGTACATGAGATTTTATGCCCAAGTACTACACCTTCTTGGATCATCAAATGGCTCTTTTGCCAATTAAGCCTTAAATTAGTTTCTACACATCTTTTCAATACTTGCTCTAACCAATCCAAGGCTTGATTAAAGCTTGCTTCATAAGTGGAGAAGTCATCCATAAAGACTTCCACACCATTTCCTATCTGCTACTAGAATATGCTTAGAACTAAGTGTTAAAACGTTGCAAGGGCATTGCACAAGCAAAATGGCATTTTTTTGTATGCAAACGTTCCCCAAGGACTAGCGAACGTAGTTTTGGATTGGTCTTTTGGGGCTATTTGTATTTGGTTTTATCTGCTATGTACATCTAGAAAACTATGATAGCAATGCCCTGTGATTGTGTTTAAGACTTGGTCAACAAATGGCAATAGAAAGTGATCCTTGAATGTTTCCATGTTTATTAGCCTAAAATCTATGCACAACCGCCATTTGCCTCCCTTTTTAGGCACAATTACTAAAGGGCTAACCCATTCGCTATCAGCAATGGGGTATATGAACCCAGTGTTTAGTAGCTGTTCGATTTTTCCTTTTACTACTTCCTTCAACTTTGGGTTCAATCACCTCTATGGTTGTTTTCGAGGCTTCATGGAGGAGTCAGTGTAAATCCTATGCTGGCATATCCTAGGATCTATTCCAGTTAATTCTAGATATGACCAGGCAAAGGATTTTGACCACTTGTTTATTACCTTTAGCAGACTCTCTTTTTGTTGTGGAGCAAGTTTTGTGTTGATGATTACCAATTTTCCATTCTTAAGAAACGTGTATTCCATACCAATGGACAATGGTGTTAGCTCTAGGGGCTCCTGTTTAAATTTCCTATGAATTTCCAACTTCCCCCAGTTGATGTTTTTGAGGTTAGGACTTGAAATTTGGCGATGGACTTGCTCTAATGCATCTATGCTATCTATGTAAGTGCAAGTCAAACCCTCAGTTAGTTCCATGCATATAAGTGAGCTACTTTCTTGACCAGCTGTCAGCCACTGAGTGTCTTCTTGTCGTGTGACTATTACATATAGGCACCTTTGTATATTGATCACTTGTGCACACTGATTGCATGTAGACAATGTTAAAATTTGCACAACCCATGATCTTTTCATGCAATTACACCTTGTGTCATTGTATGTGATGCATGGAACTTTCTTCTTCTCAATCTTTCCGAAAGTATTTTCCTTAGATATTTCTAGGGAAAGATCATGGATTCCTAGGCATGCATAGATAGTGCTTAGCCATGCCCTTCCCATTATGATTGGGAAATCCCCCTTACTATTGTTCACTTGAATTACTAGGAAGTCAGCTAGATACGACCATCCACAAATAGTGGTAACAATGTCCTTCACTAATCCCAAGGAAACAGTGATGGACTAGTTGGCCAACTCTAAATAAATGTTGCTCTTTTTTAATGGAGGCAGGTTCCAGGACTTGTACATTTCTTGGGATATTAGGTTGACACCAGAACCTGAATCCAAAAGAGCTTTGTATGGCTCATTCTTAACGATTTGTAGATATATCAAGGGACTCCTAGGATCAGAGAATTTCCTAGGAAGGTGGCCAGCTTTGATCCAATTGGTAACAACATGTGTTAACATGAACATATGCGTTGAATGTGGTGTTAGGCTCGAAGGGGGCTATGAAGCTTTATTTGATACGAGGACATCCAAAGACTTAGTTGCATATGATTGCAAAGGCTTGGTTGGACTATTGGTTCTAAAGAAAGGTCTTTTCTTCAGACAGTTGTCAAAACCAATAGTAGGTTAAGGATTAATAGCCCTTGCGACTGAGCAGGGAGTTCACCTTGCATTGCTGGAGTAGGTAGTAATGGAGCTATTAGTGAGAGAGATGAAATCGGATTTGATGGATGGTACACTTGTGGAATATCACCCCTAGAAGAGGGAGTCCTATAGTACTCGTGGGCTTGGTAGTGATGTTGAGGAGTAACGTGACCAAAAGAGTCACATGGAGAGATTGGATGTTGCATGTAATATACATATGGGTCAGGTTGCCGATAAGGATATTGTTGCCTTGGTGGTGGCATTCCCCATGATTTTGGGTGCTACTATTATTGATGTTGCTCAATCAGTTGTGGTGGAGTTCCACTTGGATAATACGTTAAAGGTTGGTGGAACTGCCTTGGGTTACCTTGGGGATAAGGTAACCATCAGGATGTTTGCCATTTGTTTAATTGTGGATTAAGTGCATACACCCCAGAGTCCTGCAGATGTGAGATCATAGGGCAACATCCCTTAGGATGGTTGTATTGACATATCTCGCATCCACTATCATCGTTTGAATCTGAGTCCACAACCTCTTCAATAATAGCAAATTTTCCCTTACCCTTGTTACGTGCATTTTCCACTTCTCTCTTTTTTCTTTTGTCACAATCACTACCTCGCTCTCTAGACTCCTCTACTACTTTGAAAACAATTCAAATCCTACTATCCGGGGAGTCCCACATTTGGTCTACCTTTGCTTATACTTCTAATGTTAACTTTTGGATAGGTAAGGTTTTCCTATTCATCATCTCTTCAAGTGGTGACTCTTCCTCATCCTCAAAAAATCTTACTCCTTTCTTTTGGAGGGAAGGATCTTAGTTATATTCTTCTACACTCTCTCTCTTTCATAGCTCACCTTCTTCCTTAGCAACTTGCTCTAGTAGTCAATGAATTTGATGGGACCTAAGCTCAGATAGTCTTCCTTGGGCATAAGTCCCAAGGGTTCTTCTCATTTCATGCCTAAGCCCATCTACAAGATGACGTAGCTGATCCCGCTGCAAATAACCATGGCTAGGACAACGATGTAATAGTGTATAATAGCGGCCCATGGTAGCATCCAAGGGTTCATGACTTCCTTGTTTCCATCCTTGGATTTTCTTTCATAGGTTAGACACCCGGGAGTACGTTTGGTACTTATTTTTGAACAACTCTAACATAGTACTCCACCTACGAATGAATTCTAGTTCTAAGGACTAGTACCAGCTTTTAGCTTCTTTTATTGGTATCCATGGGAACAACTTAAGTTTTTGCCACTCGTTCTCTATGTTTTGTAGGCACACGCATCATGAAATGCTTGTAAGTGATTTTGAGGATCAACGTTATATCCCCCTTCAAATTGTGAGATGTTATTCATGTTTAACCTCTTGATCCTACTATCTTTTTGATGCCTTGTTGGAACTCTCACAGCCTCAATTATGTCTAGCATGCTTTGAGTAGCGAGTAGGGGTTCATCATGATCATCTTGTTCATGGTGTCTATGATGCCTATGTTGTTCCCTACTCTCCCTTCTTCTATGTCATGATTCCCTAGAGTGCCCTCATCCTCTATCTTGGTTGTTTCGTCTGTGACTTCTACTTTGCTTATCCTTATCCCCACAATCTTTTTCTCTATGGCTACATCCAGACACTGAAGGAGAGGGTGAAGGAGATGATGAAGGTGAAGAAGAAGGAGAACTGCCACCATGACAGTGTCTACTACCTTCTCTTCAGTGGTCTTTGCCTCGATCACGATTGCGATCAGAGTGCCCACCTTTGTCATGTGTCCTTATTCCTTTTATGAACACTTTGTGTCTGTTGGTATCAACACCTAGGTTATGAATAGTAGAATGAAGGTTCTAATACACAACCCCTTGGCCAAAGTCAAGGGGAGGAACATTGTTATGTGGGTGACTACCTGAGGCAGGTTCATCACCCTTAATTTCACTTAAAATGTGGGGGGCATCCTTGGACCATTTTTCCTTCAAAGACTTATGGTATCTTTTCTGTTGCAAATCCCTTTGATGTTGCAGCTCTGTGGGACAATAGTCTCTCAAATCATAGTCCTACGCAATGTATTTTTCATGTAAGTGTTACATGCCTATTCGTGTGAGAGCATGAAGAAGCATGCTTGGGACTAAACGATTGGGAGGTAACACTATGTTACCTTCCAAGTCACGTCAATGCAACTGTTCATCTTGATGGAGAATAAAGGTGAAGTTGAGTACATATTGATCGGGATGAATCTATACCATACGAAACTATTGAGGGATTAGCGGATCAACATCATCTGTATCCTACCACCGATTGCTTCTTGTGTTAGTCCTAGGTGGTGAAGTGCTTTTGTGTGAAGAAGAAGACATCTTGTCTTGTTCAGTGTGCAATATACTATTATCTTTTCCTTAACCAACCCTAAGGGTTCGTTCCAATGATGTGAATGATTTCCTAAGTTCTACTTAGTGCACAAACAACTAAGTCCTCAACAATGGCACCAATGATGAGCGATGAGGTACCCCTACACTCAACCATATGAATACGAGCGTTTCACGCACGATTCGGTCAAATTCCAAGGACTAAGTGCCTATGTGTCTTTGTGGAATAATAACAGGTTGGTTAATCATTGTCTTCCCAAACTTACTTGTATGTCACAATTGTATGGTCAAGTAAGCTTGAGGCATATGATTTTTATAGCTTTTATGTGTTTTATATCCTACGCTAGTAAGGAGGGGGAGAGAGATAACTAAGTAACTAATCTAATTTAACTACTCATTAACTAAGTTCTAATTACTCCGAATGCCAATATCCATTCCCACTTTCCGTACACATCCTGAACTAGTGCAATGCTGCTAGGATTACCAAATGCTAATTGTCACCAGGTTACCAAGTGCTACACGTATGCTTGAAGCAGTCATACTAAGTGTATTTAACTAAGAGAGTTGTAGGGTGAGAGAAATCATTAATCAACTAGGAAAGTATTAAATAATAATTAACACTAATTAATCTATTCTGAATGCTACAAGGTTTATCATAAAGTTCATCTTTATTGCCGTACACAAAGTATGCTCAGGTACACAATGCTTGAATAAAGATCTGTTCACTCTATGACTCTTACTACAGGCATGCAAAAATAATTCTAACTCTGGAGGGAAAAATGGCAAGAGTTCAGCTAAGGGACTAACTATCTAATGAGAAAACCAAGGGTGCTGCCTCTTATTTATAGACAAGGAGACAAGCCCCAATATCAGGTATCTGACATCGCATGGTTGGATCCCATATTGTAGACCCGATATCATGGATGCGATATCGCGGTTCATCAATACTCAAAACTAGTCACGCTCATTTCACTGACTAATTAATCGTGCATAGAAATGTAAATGTTAACTAAGTATATATAAAGTAATTTTCATTAAAAGTAAATCTATTTTGAGTCAAAGTGCTACGATGAATATTAATCAATCTCGATCTTATTATTGCTCATGGAATGTGTCTAGGTATAATGTCACTCGAATAATACTCCATACAATTGACTCAAATCCACACTGTAGGCTCTCACTGACTATTTGCTAAGATTATAAAATAAAACTTCAAGATTTCAACTACACTATTGACCAAATGGTGTCAAATACATGGCGGTGCTTGCATATTTATAGGAAAATACAAGCATTACATTGACGAGGATGCATTAACACATTTAGTTGCACCGACAAGGATGCATTGACGGGGATGCATGTATGGGGGTGTGTTGATGAGGATGCATCAATGAAGCTAAGTTATAGTAGATGTGATATTGCATCTACGATGTAGCAAATGCAATATAGCATCAATGATACAACATCTACGATATCTCAACCAACTGATAGACTTGACAAAATGATGCTTCATGATGTCCCCATCACTCAACTACCTAACATATCAAATATCATCAACATGAAAGATGAAATTTGTAAAATTATACATTAAGAAGAACTACAAGTTATACCAAAGAGTGTGTTTGGTTGCTTAAATTTTGGTTGATGATATATGAGTTTAGAGATTCTATATCCAATAGAATATAGTGTTTCTAATAGATCCCATGAAAATTGAGGGATTCTTCACAATTATTATTTAACATGCACAACATCAAGCATAGATGAAGTCCTAAAAGTGGAATTATAGCAAAGCAGAATTAGTTATGTAATAAAGTGACTTTTCCTAGCCTTTAAAAAAAGGTCACTCTTTGGTATTTTAAATATTTTTGGTAAAGCTGATGAATAAATAAACTTAAACCTTAACTACATAAGAAAAGACTCTTTAATAGTACTTTAAACATTCAATGTGGTGGTTTACATTAAATTGAATAGATTACTACATAAGAAAGACTACATTTTGCTAATGAGAAGTGGCTAAAGTGGTAAGCTCATTGTCTTACAATGATTTGACAAGAAGTTGCTAGTTCTAGTCACACTTAAAAGGATCATTACACTATTTTACAATTCTTCAAAAGTATCATGTTGGATATTGATGGGATGTAATATCGCATGGGTTATGATATCGCGTACGCGATATCACGTCCTCATTGCGATATCGCGTATGCAATGTATCATACACGATATCGCATCTTTCCCGCGATATTGCAGTCCACTGCCATTTCTATAAATAAGAAGTGGCTCTCCCTTGTTTCTCCATCTAGGCCTAGACTATAGCGAAACTCTAGTAATTTTACCTCTCCAGAGATAGAATAATTTCCATGTGCCCGCAATAGGAGCTCCAAAGTGAACAGATCTTTATTCAAGCAAATATTGTACCTGAACACAAGTTTGTGTACGGAAATAAAGATAAACTATTGGATAAACCTTGTAGTGCATGGACTAAGCTAACTAAGATTTTAATTATTGTTATTTACTATTCATCATTTAAATGCTTTATTAGTAATTAAATCTCTCTCAACCCTTCTCCCATAGTTAAGTGCATTCAATACGACCACTTCGAGCACGTGCGTTACGCTTGGTGATCCCAGTAACGAATAACGTTTGGTAATCAAGGTTGCATTGGTTTAGGGTGTGAATGGTAAGTGGGACTGGATACTGATGCTAGGTTAATTAAGGCTTAGTTAGTTAAAGTTAGTTACTTAGTCTCTTCACCCTTTACCTCATTAGCATAGGAGATAAAAACATAAAAGATATAAAAATCATATACCACAGACTTACTTAACCATACAACCGTGAAAAATACAAGTCTGCAAAGACAACGAACAATTAACCTTACATGTTTCATAAGGCGTGTTGGCACTTAGTTTGTGGAGTTCGACCGGATTGTGCATGTAACGCTCGTATTCGTATGGTTGAGTGTAGGGGTACCTCGCCACTCATCATTGGCATCGTTGCCAAGGACTAAGTTGTTTGTGCGCTAAGTAGAACATAGGAAATCAACCACATCGTTGAGAAGCTTAAACGAACCCTGAGGATTAATCAGAAGAAAATTTAAACAACAGTCAATAGCACACTGACAAGATAAAAAATGTCTTCTTCTTCGAACAAAAGCACTTCACCACCTAGGGATCACATAAGAGACCATCGATAGTCTAACACACGTAACCCAGATCTGCCAGTTCCTCAAGAGTATCAGGTATTGTATACTCATCACGATGAGTATATACCCAATTTTACCTTTATCCTCCATCAAGATGAACAACTGCGTTGGCGAGACTTGCAAGGTAACATAGTGTTACCCCCATATCAAGTAGTCCCTAACATGCTCCTTCATGCTCTTGCATAGATAGACATGACGCAACTATACGCTGAATATGTTGCAGAAGATTATGACACAAGGGACCACCATCCCACAAAAGCGCAACGTCAACGGGACTTGTGGTAGGAGAGTCCTCACACATCGTTGAAGGGCAAAGGACCCCGCAACGCTTTGCCTATCATAAGAGAAATTAGGGGTGGTGAACCTATCTCAATATGTTCTCCACAAAATGATGCTCCCCCACCTAACAATAGTGAGGAGGTGGTGTATCATAACCTTCACTCCACGATACACAACCCTGGTTCTAATGCCCACGAACACCAAGTGTTCAATGAGGGGACACAAACACAAGATAAGGGCGAGCGTTCTGATCGTCACCATGATCGGGGTCGAGATCACCAAAGAGAAGGCAGGAGACATCACCATGTAGATGGCTCTCCTTCTTCTTCCCCTTCATCACATCATTCACCCTCTCCTTCCACATCAGGACGCAGTCACAAAGAGCACAACGGTGAGGATAAGGGTAAGCAAAATGAGAGACCTTGACAAGAGAGTTGTGAGCAAGGATGAGGGCACTCTAGGGAGTCAAGGCATGAAGGAAGGGAAAGTAGGGAACCACATAGGCATCATAGACATCATGAGAGAGATGATCATGATGAACCCCTACGGAGGTAGTTAGAATACCTACAAGGCACCAGAAAGATAGCCAGATCAAGAGACTAGACATGAACAATATCCCAAGGTTTGAGGGGGGATACAATGTTGATCCGCAAAATCACTTACAAGCATTCCACGATGCATGTGCCTTGCAGAATATTGAAAACAAGTGGCAGAAGTTAAATTTGTTTCCTAGGACACTCATAAAAGAAGCAGAGAGTTTGTACCAGTCCTTAGAACCGGAAACCATTAGGAGATGGAGTACGATGTTAGAATTGTTTAACGATAAATACCAAACGTACTTCAGAGTGTCCAACTTGCGTAAGTAGATCCAAGGATGGAAGCAGGGTACTCACAAACCCTTGGATGCTGCCATGGGCTGGTATTATGCATTGCTACATTGTTGCCCGGGCCATGGTTACGCACAACAGGATCAACTCTGCCACCTCGTAGATGGGCAAAGACACGAAACTAGGAGAACCCTTGAGACATATGCCCAAGGGAGATTATCTGAACTTAGGTCCCATGAAATTCATCGATTGTTGGAGCAAGTAGCTAAAGAAGAAGGGGAGCTACGAAAAAGAGAAAGCACGGAAGAATATAACCGCGATCCTTCCCTTCGAAAGAAGGGAGTAAGATTCTATGAGGAAGAGGATGAGTCACTACTTGAAGAGTTAGTGAATAGAAAAACCTTGCTACTTCAAAAGCTAACAATGGAAGTATCAGCTAAGGTAGATGAAATATGGAGCTCCTTAGATAGTAAAATTGAAACTGTCCTAAAAATCGTAGAGGAATCTAAGGAATGAAGTAGTGACCATGATAAGAAAAAGCAGAGAGATTTAGGCCATGCACATGACAAGGGTAAGGGAAAGATGACTATGGCCGATGAGGTTGTGGATTCTAACATGGACAATGATAGTGGATGTGAGATCTGCCAATATGACCATCCTCAAGGATGTTTCCCAATAATCTCACATATGCAAGAGTCTGGGGTGTATGCACTCAACCCAAGACTTAATAGACGGTAAGCACCCCGTTGGTTACCTTATCCCCAAGGTAACCCAAGGTAATTCCACCAACCATTAACATATTATCCAAGTGGAACTCTGTCACAACCTATCAGGCAACACTAGCAGTGGCAACATCCACAATCATGGGGGACGCCACCACCTAGACAACAATACCCTTATCGGCAACCATACCCATATGGCTACTACGTGCAACAACTGATTTCTCCAAGTGACTCTATGGGTCACACAACCCCACAACATCACTACCAAGTTCAGGAGTATTTTAGGACTCATTTTCCTACAGAAGATACACCATATGCATACCATCCTCCGAATCCATCTACCACTCTTACGCTAGTAGTTCCACTACCATCCGCTCCAACAATGCAAGGGGAACTCCCCACTCAACCGCAATAATGTAATGCTATGAAAGCTGTAAACCTTCAACCCACTAATGGTTCTGACAACCGCATGAAGAGAAGACCTTTCTTTAGAACTAGGAGTCCAAACAAGCTCTCACAACCATAAGCGGTTGAGTCTATGACCACTCGTCCAACAAATAAGGCTTTGGAGCTCCCTTCAAACCAACAATAGGGCTCAATGTGTACAGTTATGTTAACACATACCATTACTGATTGGATCAAGGTGGGCCACCTTCCCAAGAAATTCTCTGATCCTGGAAGCCCCCTAATTTATCTCCAAGTCGCTGGGAATGAACCTCATAAGGCTCTTCTTGACTCAGGTTCCGAAATCAACCTAATCTCACGAGAAATGTATAAAGCCTAGAACATGCCTCCACTTAAGAAGAGTAATATTCAACTAGAGCTGGCTGACTAGTCCATCACCATTCCCTTGGGATTGGTGGAGGACATCATTACCACTATCTATGGTTGGTCATACCTAGCTGATTTCCTGGTGATAGAAGTCAACAGTAACAAAGGGGACTTCCTAATTATAATGGGAAGGGCATGGTTGAGTACAATAGATGCATGCCTAGGAATCCGTGATCTTTCCTTAGAAATATCTAAGGAAAATATTTATGGAAAGACTAAGAAGAAGAAAGTTCCATGCATCACATACAGTGACTCAGAGGGTGATGATATGGAGGAATGCTTAGCATTTCCTACATGTAACCGGTGTGCACCAGAGGATAACATACAAAGGTGCCTGTATGTAGCAACCACTCAACAAGAGAACACCCAGTGGTTGACAGCTGATCAAGAGAGAAGCCCACCAACATGCATGGAACGAACTTGGGGAACAACCTGCACCCACAACGAAAGCATAGATACATTGGAATATGAGCATCGCCAACTTCCACCCCTTAACCTAAAAACATCAATTGGGAAAAGTTGGACACTTCTAAAAAATTCAAATAGGTGTTCATTATTTCGGATCTCTTCCTTTCCATTCAGTCATGGGGGAGATGGCCACCTATGCTGATCATTCGGGGTCCTTAGTTCTTTTACATTTTTGTTTTACACATTTTTTTTACAAATTTCTTTAACTTTTCTTATTTTTTTTTACAACATCATTTATACTTTTTCATTTCTTAGTGTGTGAGTGTGTGTGTTATCCATTTTGTTAAGTTTGTCATTTAATAAGTGCTTCAAAGATGGTATGAACTGTACTCCATTGATTGCTAATGTTTGGTTTTTACCTTTAAGTTACGATGTCAATACTAAGGTATGGTTCTTTTGATATGGCAGGCAATGAGTCCACTTCATCCATACATTCACAAATTTCTATGGTCTCTCTTGGCTTGGAAATGTATAGTCCCTTTCTAAATAAGAACTATAATGAATTGGTGACTGGGCATTTCTCAAACTAAGGAAGGACTTAAGGATTGAAAAGGGTATGACTTCAAGGGAACTTGGTGCATTTGTGTTGGCCATTCTCTTGGGTGCTTGGATGTTTTCTTCTTGAGTTTTCTTACCGCTTCGACGTTACCCAATTCTTAGGAAGCTGAGCTAATAAAAATAACAAAGTCTTTGCATGGTGTGGTTCTCACGTATAAACACATTTAAAAAAAAAGAGAAAGTGAGAATTCAAAGCACACCCCTTAAATGGAATAATCATTTGGGCTACAAGAACTGGTTATGGAACTAAAATAAACATGTTCCCTCTAACTAAGGCCCTTCTTGCTTCCCATTCTCTCCTCCTTCATTTCGTTGGAATGGTGGTGGCTCTTTGGGGGATGCATTCTTGTTACTTCAAGAGGGTGGGCTGGCCGAATGTATTAATGCGAAGTCACTGGATGTGGTTTGTTGAGGCTAGACTTAGAATGGGATCTGCTAAGTCACATTAACCATGAAATATACACGGGGCTGTACACCACCTTGTTCTTCGGATTCCATTCCATTCTCTTCTCTCCATCCTTCACTCCATTGTTCACCTCATTGCTAGTTGTATCATTAGTGTATATTTTGGTTGATGCATTGTTTTCTTTTTGGTAAATTCTTGTGGTTAAGACTTTAACTCTTGTTCCAAATGACATTCCTAGAGCCTACTGACTCTTTGAATGTGGGTTTGTCAGGGCATTAAAGGCATGAACCTGCTTTGGGGAGGATCCACTTGCATTCCTATTTGGTACACCAGTTAAATTATTTCCCTTAACATTTTTGCAATCCACTCTATTTTGTTCATTTCCATCTTGACATCCATTTCATCAACGTTATAGTTGTCTCTTTTTCTCTATCTTTCTTGTTCTTTATCCTTTCTCCATTTTATCGCTACCGGAGGTTTGCTCTTAGTCATGGGGGTCTAGACCCAATTTTTTTCAATTTGCTCCTAACCCCCACACCTTCAGTAGTCACCATGATTATATCTCCAGACCCGTATCAGCCATTCCACAACTCAGCCAATGGACCTTTCACCGAAGCAAGGTATCAACTACATTGTGATTCATTTACCCTTGCTAATATAAAGATTATGTTGTGTGTGCAGATGGAAATCATGCAACAATGGATTGGATCTAGAGGGAACACTTGGAATGGATCGGTGCTGAAGCAGCTATGCAAGGAACGAGATGGATGGCGCGCTTATGGATAGACAACGAAAGGTGCAACCTTGGTGTTGGTAGCAACAGACTTCTTCTCTCTTCTCTCTTCTCTCTCAGCTACCAAATAAGGCTAATGTCAAATGTATAACGTGTTCACTCTTGTTGTTGTGAGCACTAGTTTTGTCATGTTCTGTAATGATGATCTGTTCACATGTCGTCCCATTCACCATTAGTTCCATTCAAGTTAATAATCCCATACCTTCTCAATATTTTGTAAGAAACTCGAGGACAAGTTTTTATTCAATCATGGGGGTATGATGGGACGCAATATCGCATGGGCCGCGATATCGCATCTTTCCCACGATATCGAATAAGCGATATCGCAGTCTGCCGCCATTTCTATAAATAAGAAGCGACTCTCCCTTGTTTTTCCATCTAGGCCTAGACCGTAGTGAAACTCTAGTAGTTTTACCTCTCCAGAGATAGAATAATTTCCATGTGCCCGTAGTAGGAGCTCCAAAGTGAACAGATCTTTATTTGAGCAAATATTGTACCTAAACACAAGTTTATGTACGGAAATAAAGGCGAACTATTGGATAAACCTTGCAGTGCATGGACTAAGCTAACTAGGATTTTAATTACTGTTATTTATTGTTCATCGTTTAAATGCTTTATTAGTAATTAAATCTCTCTCAACCCTTCTCCCATAGTTAAGTGCATTCAGTATGGCCACTTCGAGCACGTGCGTTACGCTTGGTGATCCCAGTAATGAATAGCATTTTGTAATCAAGGTTGCATTGGTTCAGGGTGTGAACGGTAAGTGGGAACGGATACTGATGCTAGGTTAATTAAGGCTTAGTTAGTTAAAGTTAGTTACTTAGTCTCTTCACCATTTACCTCATTAGCATAGGAGATAAAAACATAAAAGATATAAAAATCATATACCTCAGACTTACTTAACCATACAACTGTGACAAATACAAGTAAGTCTGGGAAGACAACAAACAATTAACCTTACATGTTCCATAAGGCGTGTAGGCACTTAGTCTATGGAGTTCGACCGGATCACGCATGTAACGCTCGTATTTGTATGGTTGAGTGTAGGGGTACCTCGCCACTCATCAGATATATATGTTGGGTGTCTACTTATAGTCAAATTATTTTAGTTCTAACATGCTACAACAACCTACCTTCCATCAAAAATATGGTTTTCTACTTAAATTAATTTTAGTTATTTCATTGTACTTCATTGGTAAATCATATTTTAGTGTAATTATCAATGATCATGAATATTCTTTAATGATAATTATCTTTAAAGGCTACATACAACATGGTACATTCTATGATTTAATGCACCAAGTATATGTTATCATAATTTACCATGTTAATAATGAGGTGTTAGCCCAATGGTACAAGTCTTGGCGTAACCCCAAGCCATAGGTTTGATTCTATTATGTAACATTGAGTTATAAACTTCTCTCCGCAAAATAGGCTATGCTTGGAAAAAGAATTCTTAGTTCAAGTGCACAAAGTTGAAGCAAACAGAATTAAAGTTTAAATTTATCATTTTTTTCAATTATTTTATACTTATTTAAAGAGAGAAGATTATCACACAATAGAGGAAGCTTCAAATTATAGGTTTAATAAAAGGGTGCAAATGTGAGTTATAAAAATTTTAAGTTATTTATAGGGGTGATGAGCAGTAGGTACCTCCTATGCCTAACCATACAAATCACAATCATTAACGTGTAATCCAATCAAATTCTGTGGTTGGAACTAGTGTGATGTCTAGATTGTTAAGCATTGATCATAGGTCACTATCTTTTCACTTGGACTAGTGGTAGCTTTATGACATATGGTTTAGTTCAAAGTGAGACATGATTATGATGTTGTTGGGGCCTTAAACTAACCTTAAGAATAACATAGGAATTAATTATTTAATCTAATTAATAATAAGAAGATGAATTCTAAGCTAGTCTAAGGGCAATGTGTGTTTGTTCCCTATTTGTCGTACACTTCTTGAATTCACGTACCCACTACTAGGATTACTAAGCAAATACGTGTTTATGCTCAAAACTAGTCATGTTCATTCTGCTGATTAATTTACGTGCATGGAAATGTAAATATTAACTAATTACATGTAAAATAAATTGCATTGAGTGTAAATCTATTCTAAGTCAAAGTGTTACAATGAATATGAATCAATCTCAATCTTATTGTTATTCATGGAATGTGTCCAACTATAATGCCACTCGAATAAGATGTTGTATAGCTGACTCAAATCCATACTGTGGCCACTCATAGATTGCTTGCTAAGATTATAGAATAAAATTGCAAGAGTTGGGCTATACTAATGACCAAATGTACCAAATACGTGGCAGGTGCTTACATATTTATAGGTAAATACAAGCATTACGTCAACAAGGATGCGTTAACACATTTAGCTGCATTGATGTGGATGTGTTAATACATTTAGTGGTGTCGATGGGAATGCATTAACGCATTTAGCTACATTGACAAGGATGCATCAATGAGGATGGGTTAATGCATCTAAGATGCATTGTCAGTTAATGTATCAATGCATCCTCATCCATACATATGTGTTGACAAGGCTTTGTTGATAGGGATCTGTTGATGAAGTTACCTGACATATCAAGTCTCATCATATCCCCACAGCTAACTAAAAACTCATATAAAAAAATTGTAAGGTGACCAAGATTAGATTGGCTACTGTTACAAAATTGGAGTATCAAATTAGACAGTTTTCTTGAAGTGGATGTATTACAAAATGACAAAGAGACTAGACAAACATCAAAGTTTACAAAATTGCAGAGGTATTCAAGAAATCCGCTGAAGATAAATCTTCTTGTTTTTCCTAGTGGTGGTAGTCTTTCCAACCTTGATTGTTATGTTGATTCCTTGGTTAGCTCAAAATTTAAAAATTTTTAGCATTTAAGCATAAGGTGATTACAAAATAATGATCCCCAAGGTTCTAAGGTAACTAAAATCATCACATTGTTCAATTCATTTTGATTTTTGTTGCTATTAATTACCATAATGTTTGAAAATGGGGTGTTAGAAAAATTTTCAAATATTAGATGTTTAGCCTCCATGATGAATGAGTGTAACTTTGGAAGCTCATAGGTTTTCAATCAATGGAAACCAAAGGTTTGGTTCACAAGATGACCAAGAAATATTGAATTGGAAGGATAATTTAATCTAAAAGTAGTAAAAAGTAATCGAAATTGATGAGAAGTAGTTCCACAATCATGTATAAAGTTCAAGAAGTTTCCCATGATGTCCTAAAAGATGTGAGGTTGGGTTTAAAGCCATGATCAACAAAAGTCATGCTAGTGGATCCTCCCCAAAGCAGGCTCTTGCCATAATGCCCTTAGATAATCACCTTTATATATATCTATGGGCACCCTTAGAAGTAAAATGTAGATCATGCCTTTGTTCCAAACAACACATAACTGCATTGGTTAGAATCCTGCACTACACTAGACAAAACCATTAGGCTCATAATTTCATGTAGCAGTGCGGTGAATAATGGGATGAGATGAGATTGCAGAGATTGGGATGTAAGGTACTTTACCTTGTTCGCAATAGGTTCTTGTGTTAATTGTGATTAAGATGACCATCATACCTATTCATCCAAGTTTCAAACCAAGTCCATACCATTAACAGTGGTCTCACATTGATGTGCCCCTTCTTGCCTACCATCATGAGTCCACAACAACCACAAAGAACAAATGTCACTCCAAAAGGAAAGGAAAAGGGAAGAATGAAGACAAAAAAGGCCTTAGTTAGAGGGGTGCCTTTAGGCATGGGTAACATGTCTTTCTAGCCCCATAACCAGTGCTTGTAGCCCATAATTGTATCTAAGGGGTGTGCTTTGAATTCTCATGGTTTTTGTTTATTTTATTTCATTTTATTTTTTTATTCACAAGAACCACACCATGCGTCAACGCATCCTCATCCATACATATGCGTCAATGAGGCTTCATCAAAGGGGATGCATTGATGAAGTTGCTAACATATTAGGTCTCATCAAGGAGATAAAATATGAAATAATTGTAATAGATGTATACCCTAAGATCATCATCATCATCATCCTACCCTTGTCCTAATAAAATGGGGCATAGGTAGACCCTAAAATATATAGTCTAATTAGAATTTTATAACTTAGCATTGCCCATCTATATTGAGATTATGACTTAGAGCTTTCAAATAAAGCTAACACCTCATTGTTGAGTTACCTCTATATCCTACAATTGCATACAATCATTAGTTCTAGTTCTTATGCTTAGCACAAGAAACTGACAAGACACAAATGGAGAGTTCACATGCTCTCAAGTACCAAATGGGCTTGTACAATAAGTTCATTGTTCAAAGTTCACCTAATAGCTCATGGGTATGAGTTTACTGGCCACTATTCATGTTGAGCTCTCTCCTGTTGAAACCAATTTTCTTTGACTTTGTTGAAAATAATAAATTTTGTGGTCTAAAAATGCTCCTAACTAGATGAAGCTCATGTGAATTCCCCATGTGCATACTAAAATCTGAGTTTGATGTGACTACCAAGTTTATATAAGAAATAACTCAACTCAAATAAGCTGAACATATGTGGGGCATCACTAAACAGTGGTTGTAGTTAAGGTGGTTGACTCACATTTTACACCCATGAGATACTCGTTATTGTTCTGACATATTTTCTTCATGTATTTTACTTTTATTATCTCTTTACTGGAGGCGTTTTTTATCCCAACTATATTTCAATGTCTTATAAAATTACCTCATATCATGCGCGTTACTGAACGCCAAATATTTACTTCACCATGTTTTTCGTTTTTTCCAAAATCCAAAATTCAACTGCACCACACTGCAAAAACACATTCTTCTTCTTCTTCTTCTTCTTCCTCCAATTCCCCGTTGCGGGAAAAGATCGTGGATTTCAAAATGCGTATCGCTGAAGCTCTCTTCTGCTGCCCCAATCGTTGCAGAAACTGCGGCAACGGAGGAAGAAAGAAGAAGAAGCAGAAGCAGCAGCAGTAGGAAGCATGAAACGTTACTTCCAGCCAGTGAGCAAGAACGAAAATGGAGGCGCCAAAAAACCTAAGCCAGCCGATAATTCTGATACTGCTTCTGCATCATACGATGAACCGAGCAAGTTCATGTCATGGAATGCTAACAGCCTTCTCACCAGGCTGAAGAAGGATCGCCAGCAAGTGGTTTATTTTGTTCAACGCTTTGACCCCGACGTCATAGCCGTTCAAGTTCTTGTTTTTCTTCTTCTCACTCGTCTTCGTCTTCATGTTCATGGGTTCATCTGTACAATACGACGTTTCTGACGTATTTTGCAATTTCCTCTGCACATACAGTGACGTTTGTTCTTTAAATAAATAATGTCCGTGTAAGAATTTAGCTTTAATACAACTTGTTGAGATTGAACTTACGACAATAGATTCTGCAACTCTTGTCGGAGCATTTTCGTTTTTTGTTTGAAACTTTAAGCCAGGGTCAGGGTTTCAGGTTAATTTGTGGAGCGATTTGAGTTTAAGCTTAGATTTCTAGTTCTGCGTTTCTGCATACACGTACAAGTTGCCATTGGCTTTGCTGGGTATTGCTTCCGTTTTAGGGTTGTGGGACATGCCTAAGATATGCAACCGCAGATGGAGTTTGCAGAACTATGCCTCTCTTTCTAAGGCGAACTTTCCGTAAAGTATTTTTATGCTGAAATTTTGTAAGGCAAACTTTGAGGCTAGGACAAAATGGAACATGGCTGCTGTACCCGTTAACCACATTCATTTATATCTTAAAATTTCCACCAGTAGAAACCCACATGTTTAATACCATTTTTCTTCGCTCTGCAATACTTTTTCTCCCGTGACCTTTTGTAGAGATATTGCATGGACCGAAAACAGCAGCAACAAAGAAAGAACAGAAAGAGGATGAATCATTCATTGATTTTTTGCTATGGGTTTTGCTATAGTATTGATCTTTCTGGGTTTGTGGTTGACTGCAAGTCCCTGTACGAATATGTTAGCTTTTATTGGCGGAACATTGCCAATCCGGGAGTTCACTACAAACAGTGAACTAGATTTTCAAAATTTAAAAAATAAACAGAGCATACTTGTGAGTGAAAGGTAAATCACTTTAAAAATACAAAAAGTCAAAACACTTTAGAAATTCAAAAAATCAGAACATACGAAGATCACAGTAGCAGGAGATGTACCAATCGTAATACCCAGACGAATATAGTTGCAACACAAACCCCGACGGATGCAGAGAAAATGGTCACAGCACTGTGTCAGAATGATTGCCTAACCATTATTTGATCTTTTAATTTAGGCGCCAAAGTATAATTTGCCTCAAAATAGAAATATTTTAGGTACATGGCACCAAACGTTAATTTGCGCCAAAATGGAAATATTTCCAGATGAGGCGTCGTAAGTAACCGGAGTCTACTGAGTCAACTCCAGTGTTGTGCAATGTTACCATTTTGATATATTTTCATTTTACATTGGAAATCAGTTTATAAATTTCAATTGCAAAGTCTTCTTGCATTTTTTAGAGTGACTTGGACCTCCATTCCCAGTTTAAACAGTTTTTTTAAATACTCATTTTCTCGTTCCACTCATTCTATGAAACAGGTTCTTATACGTGCCTTGTCAAGTTCTCCTTTTTCAAATTATCGTGTATGCTGGTCACTCAGTGATACAAAATATGGTGGAACTGCACTTTTTGTCAAACACCAGTTCCATATTATTAAAGTATCGTTTTCCCTTGATCAGCCAGGATCATCAAGTACGTTCTATCATTAAGAAAGTATGTTTTATACTGCTTCTTTTAAAACTTTTCTATGATAAATTGTTGCTCAATCAACATTCAATGTATCTTGTGAAGAAAGCTTAGCTATATGCATAAATGCTGAAATTTCAATTAAAACTAACTAAAACTGCCTCAATCTCTAAACCTTAACGCAATCCAAAGCATACAAAGCTCACTGATACCATTCTCCTAGAATTAGTACAAGGTTTATTTTTTTCTAGGAAAGTTTTACATAATTTAAATAAAATTAAAATATATGCAGAAACTTGCTTTAAAGAGTTGGAATTATTGGATCTATATTATCAATAGAACGCATCCCACCTAATTCAAATAAATTTGAACATCAAATTTATATATATTTAAAGCTAACCGTGCTCCTGTTAATTGCAGTCAACCTGTTATAAAATGTATCATTACAGTATCCCTCTCCATCTCAACTCATCCTTATGTTGAGCTACATCTCAAATTCTTAATTTGTCAAATTTTGATGATGCTGCTAGTAATCGTGATGGATATGATGACACTGTTAGAGCATCCCACCGTTGTTTCTGCTGAGCCTGCCATTCTTGTTTCTTACTTCATCAACATCTTGCAGGTAGTCAAATACCAATACCATGAAATTCTGTTGTCTTGAAACTGAGCCTTTTTACACTCTTACATGCTTGTTCTTGTGGGCTTTCATCAAACATATCCAAGAGGACGTTGAAATCCACACTGCATCAACCAGAGCAATGGTTCCTTTCATGATGACCATTTGGGAAAGTGCTCATCATTTGTTTGTGTTCGATCCCTATATTTTCTCCCTCTTAATGTATTTATTTGAACGCTAGTCTTGGATCTTTTCCCGGGGGCATTCTTTAGTTCAAATTCAGATGTTACCATCAATGTGATGTTAGCGTATGGACATGAATGCTTAAGAAAGAGCAAACTTTGGAGTAAACAAGAGGCACATGAAAGGCAAAGAGGCGCAAACTGTAATTTTTAAGCATTCAACTGAGCCCTTCGGATCTTGGGACCCTTGGACCTTTGGCTTTGGTACCATGTTAAGCATATGGCTAATTAACAATCCTAAAAACCATGACCTTTTTATCATTGGTTAGCCAAGTGTTTAAGATGTGAGATTCTTTATTTGTTACATATTTTTCTAATATGTGTTGAATCTTCTCTTCATAGCATCAATTGTCTGTTGCACATTATCAATACTTGTAGTTGGTATCATGGTTTCTTGATTTGTTCTTTATCATCCAACTATGCTCTGATGCATTGAGACCAATCTGATGCAACATGATGCAGGAGGCAGCAAGTTTCATTTTTATTTCAACAAGGAAATATAATTTACATGGAGAACATTAAACAAGAAAATAAATGGCACAAAGGTTCCTAGATTGTGTTCCAAGTAACACCAAATCACTCGGCAAACCTTACATACAAACTACATATAACAAACTTCTATCGTTCACATGATTGAGAGTTCCTCATCACTTTATCCATTGAGTTGCTCCTTCTGGCTTTCTCAAGACTCTGATGCAGTACAACCACTCTCCTTCCATTTTTGTTGCTAGAAAACACAATGGCTATGTTCTCTGTCTACAGAAGAAGGGGATATTAGTGAACAGTTAACTTCAATTTTTATTTTTATTTTTACCTTTAAAGTGTGGGTGTGAAGAGGACAACTTCCTGGTGACTTTTGCTGCTTGGGTTTGAACTTATGACCTTCTGACAATAGAGGACATCCAGGTTTTAAATCACCTAATCCAACATGATCACATGCCAAAAAGACAAACGTGCAATTGATCACCATAGAAAGGGATGTCCCTGCATCGATAAACAATTTAAAGGGCAGAAAAAATAGCTATGCTTCTGAATGCTAGCGACAATGACAAGCATGGAATCCTTATCATATAAGAAGCTTACAACAAGTTTTAGGGATCATGACTCAGATTGATATGAATGGAATTCTGGTAGAATTCTTTGAATCTCACCTGTGATCTACAGGAGCAATGCTAACAGTAATGAAAATAATAATATCAATATGATTATTGAAACACGTGTAATTAAAGATTAACATTTACATTCTGAAATTGGTTAATACATAATGTAGGTGCCCTAGTTGCTAAAAATGTATAATTCTATAGGATTGATTTGGCGCTTAATTAGAACAGTGCAGTTTCAGTTCATAAAACATGACAGTTGCAATGATTTTCCATCAGGCTCAAAGCATGAAGCTGATGGAAGAGTTATTATAGCTGAATTCAATTCATTTCGTGTTCATAATTCTTATATGCCAAATAATGGCTGGAAAGATGATGAATTAGGATTTCAACGAAGAAGGAAATGGGATCGCAGAATGCAGGACTTTGTTTTGCAAGTAGCTGATAAGCCACTAATTTGGTGTGGCGATCTCAATGTTAGGTGAGAGCTTTTAAATTTTGTTTATGCTCTATAAAAAAGTCATAAATTGATTAAAAACATGTAAATTAAAGGAAAGAAAAATATTCATTAAAAACATTTATTACAATTCCAGCATTTGTGAAAATGGAAGAAAGCAACTTTTATCAGACAAAACCAATGTTTTACATTATTTATGAACATGGGAACATGGAAATGCATAACCAAACAAATTTTAAGACGTTGGTTTATATGGGAACGTGGATGGGGTGCAGTAGAACCATAGTATTTTGGAAATGCAAAATAATGGATTCGAAACTTTAAAAAACACAAGATACTGAATACAAAGTAATTTATTCTTTGAAATAATCAAGTAATTAGAAAGGTGAAATGTTATATGACTATATTCAAATGTCTTGCTGATATATTGAGATGTTGGTTAAGGCATGTAACGTGCGTCCTACAGGTCAAAAGTTTGACCACAGTGATTTATGTCAAGAAATACAAGCTGTATGCAATAGATGCTGGTTAGAACTGAACTGGTCTAATAGATCTTAGATAGTATAGTATGTAATAAAAAACAGTTCAGTTCAGTTTAATTTTTTTAATTGCAGAGACTACACTATCATGGGAAGCATCAGCCAGAGCTAGAAGAGTAACTTGAAAATTTATTTTGCATTTCAATCTTGTCTTCACAGAAATTGTTCACATCCCTTTTAGATAGCCTATTTGAATTTAAAAGCCTATTACATAAGCATATGATGAGAAGGATTTGCATTTGAAGCATGGATATTTTCATTGACCTCAGCAATTATATTCGCTAGGAAGGAGCATTATGCTGTTAAGGATCCGTTGAAAGATTAAGAAACATTAGAATCTCAAGAAATTTTGGGTATTTATTTCTGGAATAAGCTTGTACAAGGAGCAAGATATTTTTAGATTTTCAACTGTGATCTTAGTGGTTCTAATCTAGGTGTGTGACCTATTCGTTAAGCACGTAACTTGCATTGTGCAACTCACAGGTTCAATTCCAATTGGCTGCTGCTAAGATATATAAGCATTATTGAAAAAAATGTTGAAACTGAGCAGGTGCAATAGATCCATAGGGTCTTGATTGTAATTAAAAACAGTTTTATTTTTATTTTCATATAAGCTTT
This sequence comes from Gnetum montanum, assembly GCA_015680685.1. Classification (NCBI taxonomy): domain Eukaryota; kingdom Viridiplantae; phylum Streptophyta; class Gnetopsida; order Gnetales; family Gnetaceae; genus Gnetum; species Gnetum montanum. The sequence goes on along the minus strand of MNCI01021309.1, from coordinate 519,939 downwards.
CTTCTTAGGCATTTAAAAATCAACTATAACTTTCAAGATGCTTTAGTTTATAACAATTTTTTGAAGGACCGATGCTTATTGTGAACAATACTTTGGGGCAGTTGTTTGAAACTAGCAAACTCAAATTTCCAAACATCGTTTAAATTTTACGTTGCAGTAATGTTTCTTTAACTATTTTTCGAATACTTTTGTGTTATGTATATAAGTCAAGTAAATGCTCTCAGCTAGTTACTGAAAAGGTCCACTAATGATTACATCCCATTTGATATAGCATTGATCTTTGAGGTTCACCTTATAAATATTTTGCAATGTTAGGGCTTTGTGTTGACTGATGCTTTCTTTCAGCCATGAAAATATAGATGTGAGTCACCCAGAATTTTTCAGCAATGTCAGAATGCCAGGATATATACCTCCGAACAAAGAGGTGAAATGAGTTCAGATTTAGTTTATTTAACGTTGTTGATGTACTGGAATCGTCCAGTTACGATATTTTCATTACTGTGAAACCTTTTAAGAGCTTACATATTGCAAGCAAGATAACTTTCGTTTCTGTCATTGACCACTGTCATTCCTGTTTAAACAGTTACATACATAATAGTAGATGTCAACTTTTAAATAATGCATGCATGCTTTTGTTTTTTCTAGGATTGTGGACAACCAGGCTTTACACTGTCAGAGGAGACGTTTTTCAACCATATTGAAAATGTATTACCTGTGTTATTTCTGTACCTGTATGTCTTACCTTGATTTTTAATTCATTAATTTATAGAACCTTCATATATAATTATGCATTTTCTCATTATCTTTGGTTACGAAACTATAAGTAGAAAGTTCACCATGAAACTATTTGACTGGTATCTTAGATAAATTCTGTCAATATCCTTGAATGAAGGTGAATGTCAATAAAGCTAAGATCCTGAGTTGTGACAAACGAAAGGTTGATTACTCCTTCAAGATAAGCAACAAGGCAGTTGGCATAGTATAAAATTTATAAGTATCTATGCTTGAAATACTCTAGCAATTAGTTGAATCTGTACATTAATCAAAGGATTAGTGTTAGAATGACAAGTATTTATTCTTTTAAAAAGATATGCAAACAAGAGTCAATTGTGGCATAGGATATTTGAAAACAACTTTTCAAAGTGACTTTAGTTTATCAAATTGATCTAACGGCTCAGGAGTGCCTGCCACAGTTGGAGGAGATTCTGCTGGTACAGCCTCATTCCTCCTACCATCAGTGGTAGAAGAGGATAAGCCTACTTGTGATTTAAGCTCACTTAAAACTTCTGCGGCACCTAATGGTACAATAGGGGTGTACTGCTTGGGGTCCTGGGTTATAAAGAAAAAAGTGACACAGGTTGCAAGATACACAAAGCAATATTTATTAGAGAAATTCCAAGTTAAAAGATAAACTTGTTATGACATCCTGCTCCTAGAAGCAGGGTTGCCTTTGGAGGTGGAAGCTACTTGTTTTGTTACTTAAACCTGCAATGTAGTTAATTCTATTGTATCCCCTTTCAAATCATGGGATATTATTCATATCTAATCGCTTGATCCTACTATCTTTCTGGTGCCTTGTTGGAATTCTAATAGCCTCAGTTATGTCTAACATACTTTGAGTAGCGAGTAGGGGTTCATCGTGATCATCTCGTCCATGGCGTCTATGATACCTACGTTGTTCCCTACTCTCCCTTCTTCTATGCCATGACTCTCTAGAGTGCCCTCATCCCCATTCCTGGCTATTTCGTCTATGACTTCCACTTTGCCTATTTTTATCCCCATGATCTTTTTCTTTATGACCGTGTCCGGATATTGAAGGAGAGGGTGAAAGAGATGATGAAGGTGAAGAAGAAGGAGAACCGTCACCATGATGATGTCTGCTACCTTCTCTTCTACGGTCTTGGCCCCAATCGCGATTGCAATTAGAATGTCCACCTTTATCATGAGTTCGTGTTCCTTTTTTGGATCCTTTGTGCTCGTGGGTATCAGAACGTGGGTTATGAATAGTGGAATGAAGGTTCTGATACACAACCCCTTGGCCAAAGTCAAGGGGAGGAACATCGTTGTGTGGCCGACTACCTGAGGTAGGTTCACCACCCTCATTTTTGCTTAAAACATGTGGGGCATCTTGGGACCACTTATCCTTCAGAGACTTATGATGTCTCTCCTGTTGCAAGTTCCTTTGACATTGTGCCTCTGTGGGATAGTATTCTCTCGAGTCATGGTCTTGCACAATGTATTCTACGTGTAAGTGCGGCATGCCGATTCGTGTGAGAGCACGAAGAAGCATGCTCGGGACTGAATGATCGGGAGGTAACACTATGTTACCTTCTAAGTCTCACCAACGCAGTTGTTCATCTTGATGGAGGATAAAGGTAAAGTTTGGTACATATTCATCAGGATGAACATATACCACACAAAATTGTTGAGGGACTGGCAAATTAACATCATGTGTATTATGCCATCAATTATTTCCTGTTTTAGACCTAGGGGGTGAGGCGCTTTCGTACGAAGAAGGAGACATACTTGTCTATTCAATGTGCAATGTACTCTTGTTTATTATTTTCTCAATCAACCCTAAGGGCTCGTTCCAACGATTTGAATGATTTCCTATGTTCTAGTTAGCGCACAAACAACTAAGTCCCTGGCAACGGTGCCAATGATGAGCGGCAAGGTACCCCTACACTCAACCATACGAATACAAGCATTTCACGCACGATTTGGTCGAATTCCAAGGACTAAGTGCCTATGCACCTTTGTGAAACAAGGACAGGTTGGTTGATCATTGTCTTCCCAAACTTACTTGTATGTCACGATTGTATCGTTAAGTAAGTTTGAGACATATGATTTTTATAGCTTTTATGTTTTTATGTCCTGCTGCTAATAAGGGAGGAGAGAGAGAGATAACTAAATGACTAATTTAACTTAACTACTAATTAATTAGGCTTTAACTAATCCTAACCCCAGTATCCGTTCTCACTTGTTGTACACATCCTGAACTAGCACAACACTACTAGGATTACCAAACGCTAATTGTTACTGGATTACTAAGTGTTACACACATGCTCAAAGTGATCGTACTGTGTGTGCTAATAACAGAAATGTAAAGTGCATAAAATAAAATAAAATAAATGCAAAAAAAAATAGAATAAAAGAAATGAGCAAGAAAAAGAATCTCAAGTGCTGCAAGAATTAATCCAAGAGCTTATCTTTATTGCTATACACAAGGTGTGCTTAGGTACACAATGCTCGAAGAGTGACTGCTCTCATCAGCTACTTTGCCCTTTCATCCAAAATCTCTCTTCTTTTTCTTATCCTTGCCTTCATCAAAGGCATGCTTTGTTTGCTCTTCCATAATCTTTAAGACTATTATACATCTCTCATCAACTTAGTCCCACAATTTCGCTACCTGTGCTGCTACATCAGTGACAAATTTTTGGATCGATAGAGTTTTCTTCTGAATTGCTTGATCCAAGATCTCTTCCTTCTGTGTGTCATAAACTCATGCATCTCTCTTTCTGATAAATGAATCTCTATTTTATTCTTCTGTTGATTTACTTTTCCTTAACTTGCCTTTAAGTAGTCTTTGTATTTGATGGGCATCCATTTCAAATAATTGACGTTGGGCATAAACCCCAAAGGTCTCTTTAGTTTTGTTTCATAATCCATCAACGATGTGCCTTAGCTGTTCCTATTGAGAGAATCCATAACCTAGGAATCAGTGTAGTAGTGGATAATACCTGCTCATTACTACATCAAGGAATTCATGGATCCCTTGTTTCCATCCCTAGTTCTATTTCCTTAGATTAAACACCCATGAATAAGTTTGATATTTCTCATTGAATATCTCTAGCATGGTACTCCATCTTCTAATTAATTCTGTTTCAAGCAATCTATACCAACTCTCAACTTCTTTCACAAGTGTTTGTGGGAACAAATTTAATTTCTGTCAATCACTTTCAACATTTTGTAGGATGCAAGCATTGTGGAATGCTTGGAGGTGGTGTTGCAGATCAACATTATAACTACCCTCAAATTTGGGCATGTTATTCACATCTAGCCATTTGATATGGCTATCCTTGACATGCCTAGTCATAATATAAATAGCTTCCCTAATGTTCACCATGCTTCAAGTAGCCAATATAGGTTCATCATCGTAATCGGGTTCATTTTCTCTATTGTAGTGATACCCCCTTCAGTGTTCAAGTTGTTCTCAGTCTTCTCTTGTATCCCAACATCTTCTTCATTCATAATCTTCATCTTCCCCATTTGAACATCTTAGGCAATAGTCATGATGATCATGAGTGCTTCTCTCCTTCCTGTCATGGTCTTGGTGCCTTAGCCTCCTCTTATCAGAGTCCATTGACAAATTTGAAGATGAGGATGAGGCAATAGGAGAATGGTGTTGACTTGTCCTCCTTTCATGACTTTGGTATTCTTCTCTATAAGATCTGATAAAAAATCTTGCCCTTGAGTCCTGCTTATACTTTAAGTCAATTGCCTCCCTCTTAGGTGTCTCTGCCAAAGTGGAATATAGTTGAACTTTAATAGGTTCCTCCAATCAAATGATAGGTGTCTATGAATGGACTTCATGATTTTGGTGGAGTTGTTCAGTGACAAATGCATCACCATCAAGCTCTTCTAAGACAATAGGAGAGTTGACTTTCTTTCCTTTATTTTTGACATGTTTAACTTCCATGGCAACATCTCTCTTTACTTGCTCCTTAGTTGGTTGATAGGGTTGTGTCATGTGTTTGGTCACATGATACCCATCAAGTTTCTTATGTAGATTCATGCCCCTTAGAGCTGTCTGAAGCATGATGGGTGCTAAGCACTATGGAGGTATAACAATGTTACCTTGAAGATATGTCCACCTTAGTTGCATGTCTTGGTGAAAGATGAAAGTAAAGTTGGAATAATAAGGATCATGATGTGCATATGAGATCCTTACTTGCATTAGCATATTCCATTCTTCTTTGTCACTAATTCTAGCATTCTCTTATTGTCTCCTTGGCAAGTGATGATGTATCCTTGTTTGAAGCCATGTTGTGGTTTAATACGTTTGGTTAAGTGTGCTTACTTTTTAGAGTTATTAGAAAATTATAAATTTTAACTTTAAGCTCTTAATACAACAAACTTTATAAAATCAGTTACTTAGCATACATTGACTTGTCCTTGACAACGACACCAATGATGAGTGGTGGAGCAATCCAACACCCAAACATACAAATCACAAATGTTCACGCATGACTAGATCGTAATATGTGAATGAGGCAATGTTAATATGCTAGCAGTTGATTTAAGTTTAAGACTGTTGTCTTTCCATGTGGAGCTAGCAAAGTCTATGTGTATGCTTTAGCTCACCATGAGGTATATGATATTTGATGTTGGTAGGCCATTGTTATTCCTAGAAAACATAATGAGAATGAAAGTAGTTTCTAATTCTAAGTAAAATAAGTAAATGAATTTATGCTAGCCTATGGCGATGAGCATCCATTCCTAATCTTCCGTACACAACTTGGGCTTTGTGTAACTCCTACTAGGATACAAAGTGTACCGCTACTAGGTGTACCAAGCAATAGGACTACTAGGTTACCAAGCAATTACACTTAAGTGCTCAAGATTAGTCATACTCATTCTGCTTAATAATAACAGTAATAGTAAATAATAGTAAAATGCATGGAATAGTAAAACATTAACTAGGAAAATAGTAAACATTATGTTAAGTAAAACAGAAAACTAGGAGAATGTTGCAATAGTATGAAATAGCTCGATCTTTATTGTTGGTCACACTTGTACCCAAGTCCAATATGTTCAAATAAAGACTCTATTCACTAAATCACACTACACTACGAGCATTCACACCAAGTGCTAGATTATAAAAACAAACTAAAAGAGTTTTGTTACTATGGAACAAAAACTTCTACGAATTCATGCACCTAAGTGTTGTATTTATAGGCTACACATATCCTGCAACATTAGATTTATGATGTCATAGCTTATGTAACGATATCAAATATATGACATCATAGATATGACATCATAGTTACAATATCATAGGTGAAGAGTGAAAACACCATAAAAATTTCAGTAACACTTCTAAACAACTTGTGAGCCTCCGAAGCAGCCTCAAACGACCCACAATGGAGCAAGCAAGGTCTCCCAGGGGCCCACGGATGACTACAGCAAGTCTCGGCATCAAGAATTAAGGGTTTCATGCCCAAAAAGTGCAAGTTTGGTCACACACACCTTGGTCACATTGCCCAGCGTATGACCAGCGTGACCAAACTTTGGAGCCCCAAAATCGTGTCCAAACAGGCCGAATTTGGGCATGCAGACCCTCCTTCAGCATCATCGGAGTTCCCTGCAGCTCCCAACATCCATAACCTTGAAATTCGAGCTTAAAATCACATGTTTTGAGCCACTTTCAGTTGGTCATGCTGAGGTCACATTGCACAGCGTGACCACAGCGTGACCAAACAAGAACAACTCAATTCAGGCACCTCCAGGCAGAATTTCGACATGAATTCAACTCCCGGGAGCTAGGCAACAATTGTACATGTTCACGGGCTTCAAAAAATCAAAATTTGGGCCTCAAACATGGCACTTTCAGTTGGTCAAGCTGAGGTCACGCTGCATAACGTGACCACAGCGTGACCAAACAAAAAAAAGGGAAATCAACCATTTTTAGGCATCATCTTCGACATCCGAGCAACCCCCAAGGACAGGCAACAACTGTACTGACTCTCAGGCTCCTATAAAATCAAAATTTGGGCCTCAAACATGGCACTTTTAGTTGGTCACGTTAGGGTCACGTTGAGGTCACGCTGCACAATGTGACCACAACATGACCAAACAAAAATAGGGCAAATCAATCATTTTCAGGCATCATCTTCAACATCCGAGCAACCCCCAAGGACAGGTAGCACTTGTACATGTTTACAGGCTTCAAAAACTCACAACTTGGGCCTCAAACGTGGCATTTTCAGTTGGTCACGCTGCACACAGTGTGACCAAACCAAACAAGCCCAAAACAGCAGCAAAATGGAGTCAAATTCAGCATCCAGGCCACCCTGGAGAGCAGGCAGCAGTTGAGCATCAACAAATAGGCATCAGCGTCCAAAAATCAGCTCAAAACAGGGCATAAACATTTGGTCACGTTGAGGTCACGCTGGGCAACGTGACCATAGCATGACCAACCAAAAGTGTGCCAAAATAGCCTCCAAATTGGCTCAAAATAGACGTGCAGAATCCTCTCAACCTCAAGCATGCAGATCCACTCCGAAAATGGGTCTCACCAGTCAAAATGGGCTCAAAATGCATCATAAACATTGGACACGTTGATGGTCACGCTGGATGCCAGACGCTGACGCCAGGACACGCTGCAGACACGCCAGAGCCAGATCCATGCACGTTGGGGGCCTTGGCAGAGTAAAAACAGCACAGATCTGCAGATCTGGAGGCCAGACACCCAAATCCACTTTTGTACTTTAACATTCTTTGTACATTTTGCATTTTTCAGCATATCAAGCTCTTACGCTGTGGATTACACACGCCAGCATAAGAGATCTTGGTCACGCTGCACCTTGTACATTGTAAAATTCTGTGCATCCGGTCAAAACGTTCACACCTGTCGCCTGATCTGCATTTCCTGCATCCGGTAACCACGGATCTTCCACACAAATCCGAATCCTGTGCTCAAACATGCATAAATACCCCGATCTCACACTAAACCGAGGTTGGCAATTCTAAACACACAAGAGCATAGAACACTGGGCAAATTCTGCCATACAAAACTTGGTCACGTTGAGCAACTTTGAGCATCCAAATCTCACACGTCGGACACTTTGGAGTCAGAAACTTGCACTCTCCCAGTGTCTGCAACACCTTTCACATCGGGGCTAAACATCCACCTTGCAATCATTCTGCAACTACGTTCTGACCGGTGCACTTTTTTGTAATTTTCAATCAATACAAACAGTTGCATTTTTGCAAATCATATTTACAGTTTACATTATTTTCTGTTTATGCTGTTTACACCTTGTTTGCACTTGTCCATGTTTACATTTGCATTTGTTTACGATAACCCGGTGCACTGCCATTGCGTACGCTAGGGGAAGTCCTTGTTTGATCTACGTGCAGACCATCCAAGGCACTCTGCCTTCGTTTTTCTAGCTTGCCCTCACGCAAAGGCAGGGTCCGCTGTATCTCTCCGAGGATCTTTAGGCGTTTGTTTTTCTTCCAGCCTTATGCCGACGATTTCGGACGGTACAGTTTTTTGGCACTAGAAGGAGGGCTACTTCTATTTGCATTCCGTTTGCCTGTCCACAGCATTCAACATCTAGCATACAGCATTCACAATTCTCCACAGTGCCCACACGTTGTACCCCAACGTACACACACCCCCCTCAGCCTGCAGACGCTGCCCCCTGCTCACAAACTTCGTCTAAACACTATTCTTGGCTTGCACACGCTGCCCTCTGTTGGCACACACTGCACTCAGCGTCTAGGATGTTGTCCTCTGCTAGCACACATTGCAGACTATCCAGAATCCTATCCCTGGCATACACACGTTGTGCTCAGCATACACACGTTGTGCCTTAGCCTCAGATGTTGTACCTAGTTTCCACACGTTGGACAGTTAGTCACGCTACACATGTTGCAGTCCAGTCACATTGCACACGCTACACCCTCAGCCCAGACCACATGCTGCACTTGTTGCTTTGTCTGTATGCTACCTAGTCACACATCACCATGGAGTCTTCCCAGCTCTTCAACACACATGCCCACGTAATCCTCACACAAGAACAGTATAACTACATCTGTGTGAAGATTCAGGCCAACCTTTCCATTGATCACACAGAGAAGGAAGTGAAACGAAACTTTGAGTGCATATACATGGGGGGGTCATGAATTCACTCCCTCCGTATATGATATCATCCCCCTTTCTGAGCCCTAGCACCGACTCATCTCCCAGCTCCTTATGGCAAGGAGCCAAAACTCACGGTGACCCACTAAGGAGCCCCAAAACCAAGATGAGAAAGATGGCTTCGCGACAGAATCTGAACATGAGGATTCGTATTACACCCTCAGTCCCCATGCCTACGTGAACCCATCATTCCACCCTCACATGGGACAGACAGACCCTCACCAAGCGTCAACGAGCACACAAGCATCAGTATCCTGACAGAGATTACCCAAGTCCATCTCCACCCAGTACATACCGCAAGTGCAAACACATGGAGCCCCTTTCATCACTTCCGCTCCGCACATCTAGGGTGTCACTTCACAGTTTGTGGCTACGCGAGGAACCATACCCCTTGTTCAACAACTCACTCACTTCAACGTGCCACACCCCACAACCACAACTCTGAACGTTGCTTCACAGCAACAAATGACAACCCAACAATCTCCCCAACCAACTGATCTGCCTACCGCCAAAGAGTGGGCAGAAGCCAAACAAATGATGCAAGTGTTAGCTGAAGAGGTCAAGCACCTCAAAACGGCAAACACTGAACAAGTTAAAGTAGTGGACTTCTACCAAGATGATCCAATTAGCTCTTCAGTGCCACCGTTAGCTTTACCCAAGGGAATCACACTCCCACAGTTAACCAAGTACAACGGGAAGGGAGACCCGAACGCTCACTTGGTAACATTTCGATCAGAGACTCTATTGCTTCAAGCTTGGCCCCACACAATCCTACATGTATTCGCCATGTCCCTAACAGATAGTGTCTTAGACTGGTACCGAGCCCTGCCACATAACTCCATATCCTCTTTGGAGGATCTGTTACATCAGTTCGTCACCTGTTTAAGTACAACCTCAAGCCTGAGGCCACACTAGACACTCTGATACAGGTGAAACAAGCACCACTAGAGCCTGTGCAGAAGTTCATTCAACGATGGAGCGTAGCCCTTAACGAACTTCATGAGCCCATCCCTGAAACGTATTTGCTTACGATTCTTAAGGGAGCTATGAATGACTTCATTAAGTCAAAACTGTACTACCTAAACGCTCAAACGTTGAGCCAAGCTTTCACGTAGATCAAGAACATTAAACAAGCTGCACAAACCAGCAATGATCCCACCTATGTGGCTTACAAGAACCAACACGTTGCCAAACAAAAGATAATAACGGATACTGTAGCCGCAAGCACAAAAACAACAAACACCAGTACCAACCCACCTACAATGGCAAGGGCCACCCCAAGGCCCAACTTTCAGCGCAAGGATCGCTCTAAGTATACGCCGCTACCCACGCGACCCTCTGAACTACTAGAGCAACTCCTCAAAACTGGGCAAATCCAATACAAACAAGTAGCGGAGAATGCCCACTGAAGACATGACAGGTATTGCGAGCTACTAAGGAACCCCACCTTAGCTGTGCCAAATGAGCCCCCAGTCCCACGACACTTCAAGTTAGATCAATTCTGTCACTACCACCAGATGTCTGATCACAATATCGACAACTTCCGTGCCTTACAGGATGATCTTCAGACAATGATAGAACAGGGCCAACTCAACATCAACACCCTGAGTCAACTTAGCATAGATGATGCCTCCTATGTCATAAACTCCATTAGCATAGGAAGCAAACCCAAATCTGTGTGGCAACCTTTCATGATCCGTGTGCCTCTCAGCAAGGCAATGATCCCCCCAGCCTCCATGAGCAAGAGGCCTCCCATTGTCATCCAGGTGCCACCTCGAGCACCTGCAAAACCTTTCGTGGTCAAAGTACCATCACAATCGTCCACTAAGACATTAAACTGGCATGATGCACTGACCACAACCGCAAAAAAACCTTTCGTCATCAAGGTGCCACAACAAGCTAGTCAAACACCAACGACTCCTCCCAAACTACCATTTGTCATAAAGGTGCCACCATGCGATGGCCCCTCACCTACCCAGAGCCCAACCGTAGGCAACGTCTCAACCTCTTCTTCCTCAAGAGTCAACCTTTCCAACAACATGGGTAAGCCTACCAAATGGCAGCAGAAGAGGACAAACGAACAACGAATGACATCCACAGCTGAAGCAAAGGCCACACCAAGCAAGCAACAATTGAATGCTAGGGCCCCTGCCCCTAATCTCAAGCAAACCAGGCCCAAGCCCTCTACGCAAGAGGCCCATCCCTCAACCCACACGAAGGAAGCCAAAGTCAACACAATGACCAACAACACAGACTTCGTAGCAACACTAGTCCAGGTAAAATAAACGCTCAAACAAAAGAACACAACGATGAGTTTGTACGACCTGGTCATAACTTCAGCCGCTCACCGCGAAGCCTTGGCTCAAACGTTAGCATCCATTCCTATTACGGAGGACATCCCTGCAAACAAGGAATCCATCCATGCAACAATTTCGCAACACACACCACAAGGATTGGGTTCAAACACCTTAGCCTTCCGCGACGATATAGTTAAAGTCAACCCTGAACGAGGGGAGGTCACAACAGCTCCATTGTCGATTAGCATATGTGTTGGGCAATGTACCATTCGCAAAGTGCACATTGATGACGGTGTGGCAACAAACGTAGCTTTATACACCGTCATCGACAAACTAGGCATGACAGACGAGATCATGCCAACAAAAACCACGTGTTTAAAATCATTTAACGGATCACGTGTCACAATTAAGGGCACAATCAACTTAGCCTTTGTGGCAGGAGAGCAATTCCCCACCAGCACGGAGTTCACTGTCATAGAAGAGATGCCAAGTTTCAACATGATTCTTGGCAGACCTTGGCTAGCCCAACAACAGGCTGTTTCCTCACCGATACATCAAGAAATCCACCTTCCATACGAAGGTAGACAAGTCATCATACACGGCGATAACACTCCCTTTCAAGCCATCCACAACATAGACATGTCACAAGTCTTGAAAGAAGAGTCTCTCGATGGAACACCCACAACAAGAAACGCAACACTTAGAGCTAAAATGCCCGAATGAGTGGTAAAAATTGAAAGCCTCCCAGAGCAACCAAAACTTAGCACGCCTCCTAGACCACGTCCAGCTAGGAAACAACCACACGATCAAGGCTCCCATGCGGCCAAAAACACGTCTGATCCCTGCCCACTCTTCACCTTTGTTCGTTGTGCATACGTCACCTTCGTTTGCATTGTACTAGCTTACACGTTTACATGCGGCCCGAAAAGGCCTTAAACTAGCCTGTGGCCCAAAAAGACCTTAAACTAACACACGGCCTAGTACATTTTTAAACTACCACACATGGCCCAAAAAGGTCCTAAACTACCGCTTTTCGCATTGTTTTCTATTTTGCTTGTGCATTTAGATTTTTTTTTCAGCAGTTACTACTTGACATTGTGTTTTCTAGTTTCTTCTTTTGCAGGATCACCTAGACATACATGCATGCATCCACACATCGTCCTGGCATCATGACAGTAAACTGATACCATAGAATATCCTGGCGTTATGACGATATACTGACACCACAAAGCTTTGTCCGAAATGACAATAAACTAGCACTCGTCCAGCATGACATTAAACTGCCACACTCATCTGCCAGAGTCCGCTAAGACTATAAATTAGCTTGCCTCTTCACAATCTGCCAAGACTATAAACTAGCATGGCACCGTCCGCTACGACGATAAACTGGCAACGTCCAACGGGTTATGACGTGAAACTAATCCATGATAGTCCGCTAAGACTATAAACTGGCAACATCATCACTGGCCTACGGATCTACTGCTACATGAAACTGATGTTGTTCAACATTTTGCTTGCCTGAAGCTCCACACGATGGCTCCATTGCACCAACTGCATTCAAGTCTGAAGTGTTTAAGTTAACATCACTTGTGGTTTTCTTGTCTTTTTGGAGTTGTGTTTGTAGGATGACACTCTGAGGTGTTCACACACGGATGCACTTCATCACGATGACAAGGTACCACATTTTTCCTGATGCGTGCAACCGGGTCAATCAAACCGTTTACAAGTACATTTCTTACTCTCGATGCATCCCCTATCCTCTGTCCCTCAGTTACATACCATTCATCCCCAAAACTCTCGACGTGTTGTTGCTCATTGTAACTCTCTAAGCAGACACAAAACGATGCATAGCACATGATGACAAGCATGAGTACAACACTAAAAAAAATGTTCTTTCCAAAAAAAAAAAGAGAAAAAAAAGAGAGAAAGGAAAAGATCAAAAAACAAAGAAACAATCAAAGAGCAAAAAAATCTACAACAAGACCATTGGCTCTTCCCATACAAGCCCCAGGCGAGAAGGCCATTGTCTTGAAAGGAAACACTCATATCTTAAACAATCATGTTGCATCTCACTGTGTGGCTTTGGCAATTGACAACGGGTTCCCTTAAACATGGCACAAGGGTCTCATTTCTCCAAGGGACATACTTCCTCACTACGTGGCTTTGGTTGTTTACAACAGGTTTCCTTAAACACAGCACAAGGGTCCTGTTTCTCCAAAGAACGCACTTCCCATGCCTTGGTTCCAAGTCCGCTAGATACTGACTATCGACAAGGACCAACATGACTTGTTCACATGAGAACATCCCTCTCCTGCATCTCTCTCCCGCAGTCTAAACGAAACGACCCCACGATCAATCCTTGATCCCTCCCAGTCACAACCTGCATGTACTCCTAAACACAGTGCGATGACATCCGGCCATGGCCAATGGACAGTGCTAGATGCCAAGTCGATCATGGTGTTTTGTACTTCTTTGTCGACGCCTCTCAGGTAGATTCCTCTAAGCGTTAACAAAGAGGGACCAATGAAAACACCACAAAAATTTCAATAACACTTGTAGACAACTTGTGAGCCTCCGAAGCAACCTCAAACAGTCCACAACGGAGCAAGCAAGGTTCCCCAGGGGCCCACGGATGACTACAACAAGTCATCAAGGGTTTCAGGTCCAAAAAGTGCAAGTTTGGTCACACACACTTTGGTCACGCTGCCCAGCGTATAACCAGCGTGACCAAACTTTGAAGCCCCAAAATCATGTCCAAATAGGTCGAATTTGAGCACATAGACCCCCCTTGAGCATCACCGGAGTTCCCTGCAACTCCCATCATCGAAAACCTTGAAATTCGAGCTCAAAATCACATGTTTTAAGCCACTTTTAGTTGGTCATGCTGAGGTCATGCTACACAGCGTGACCACAGCATGACCAAATAAGAACAACTCAATTCAGGCACCTCGAGGTAGAATTTCGACATGAATTCAACTCCCGGGAGCTAGGCAACAATTGTACATGTTCACGGGCTCCAGAAAATCAAAATTTGGGCCTCAAACATGGCACTTTTAGTTGGTCATGCTAAGGTCACGCTGCACAACGTGAGCAAACAAAAATAAGGCAAACCATTTTTAGGCATCATCTTCAACATCCGAGCAACCCTTAGGGACAGGCAACAACTATACTGACTCTCAGGCTCCAGAAAATCAAAATTTTAGCCTCAAACATGGCACTTTCAATTGGTCATGCTGGGGTCACGTTGAGGTCACACTGCACAGCATGACCACAGTGTGGCCAAACAAAAACAAGGTAAATCAATCATTTTCAGGCATCATCTTCGACATCCGAGCAACCCCCAAGGATAGGCAGCACTTGTACATGTTCACAAGCTTCAAAAACTTACAATTTGGGCCTCAAACGTGGCATTTTCAGTTGGTCACGTTGAGGTCACGCTGTGCAGCGTGACCACAGCATGACCAAACCAAACAGGCCCAAAACAGTAGCAAAATGGAGTAAAATTCAGCATCCAGGCTACCCTGGAGAGCAAGCAGTAGTTGAGCATCAACAAATAGGCATTAACGTCCAAACATCAACTCAAAATAGGGCATAAACATTTGGTCACGTTGAGGTCACGCTCGGCAGCGTGACCATAGAATGACCAACCAAAAGTGTGCCAAAAAAAGCCTCCAAAACGGCTCAAAATAGATGTGTAGAACCCTCTCAACCTCAGGCATGTAGGTCCACTCCGAAAATGGGTCTCACAAGTCAAAAATGGGCTCAAAATGGATCATAAACAATGGACACGTTGATGGTCATGCTGGATGCCAGACGTTGACGCTGCAGACACGCCAAAGCCAGATCTACGCACGCTGGGGTCCTTAGTGGAGCAAAAACAACATAGATCTGCAGATCCAGAGGCCAGACATCCAGATCCACTCTTGTACTTTAACATTCTTTGTACATTTTTCATTTTTTAGCATATCAAGCTCTTACGCTGTAGATTACACACACCAGCGTAAGAGATCTTGGTCACGCTGCACGCTGTACATTGTAAAATTCTATGCATCTGGTCAAAACGTTCACACCTGTTGCCCGATCTGCATTTCCCGCATCTAGTAACCATGGATCTTTCACATAGATTCGAATCCCACGCTCAAACCTGCATGAATACCCCGATCTCACACTAAACCGAGGTTGGCAATTCTAAACACACAAGAGCATAGAACGCTGAGCAAATTCTGCCATACAAAACTTGGTCATGCTGAGCAACTTTGAGCATCCGAATCTCACACGTTGGACACTTTGGAGTCAGAAACTTGCACTCTCCCAGTGTCTGCAACACCTTTCACATCAGGGCTAAACGTCTGCCTTGCAATCATTCTGCAACTACGTTATGACTAGTGCACTTCTTTGTAATTTTCAATCAATACAAATAGTTACATTTTTGCCAATCATATTTACAGTTTACATTATTCTTTGTTTATGCTATTTACACTTTGTTTGCGCTTGTCCACGTTTACGTTTGCATTTGTTTACGTTTGTTTATGATAACCCGATGCACTGCCATTGCGTAGGCTAGGGGAAGTCCTTGTTTGATCTGCGTGCAAACCATCCAAGGCACTCTACCTTCGTTTTTCCAGCTTGCCCTCACGCGAAGGCAAGGTTCGTTGTATCTCTCCAGGGATTTTTAGGCGTTCGTTTTTCTTCCAGCCTTACACTAACGATTTCGGACGGTACAAAGAAAAATTAACTTTATTACATACTATAGTTTTTTTTTTCTGAATTCCTACATTTTAGCACATTTGACATAAATGAGATATTGTAGTTGCAAATTTGATTGATTTGTTAAATGTTACCAATAACACTTGTAATTTTCTTAATGATATTTTCAAAACTCATAACATGTATATTTGTATTATCTAATAGGTCTACATGATCTACAAATGTAGTAAAATTTCAAGTTTGGCTTTAGTTTTATTTGTACTCTCCAATGGATCAAGAGTGTTTACAAATGTAATACCATGTTAAATTTAGTTTACATTTCATGAAATGTTACAAAAGATTTATGTTTATTCAAAAAAAATTATGAGCTTAGACATGAATCCATGCTATTTCCTAAGGATATAGTATGTTTACTTATTAAAAAAATAATTATTATTAGTTTATCATTTCAGTAAGAATGGAAAATTATATTTCTTGTTTTTAAAGTATGCATTGCTAGATTAAACATGGAATTTGTAACATTATACATTAAGAAGAACTACAAGTTATACCAAAGAGTGTGTTTGGTTGCTTAAATTTTGGTTGATGATATATGAGTTTAGAGATTCTAAATCCACTGGAAGATAGTGTTTCTAGTGAATCCTATGGAAATTAAGGGATTCTTTGCAATTATTATTTTACATGCTTAAAGCATAGATGAAGCCCTAAAAGTTGAATTATAGCAAAGCAAAATTAGTTATGTAATAAAGCAACTTGCCCTAGCCTTTAAAAAGAGCTCATTCTTTGGTATTTTAAATATTCTTGGTAAAGCTAATGAATAAATAAACTTGAACCTTAACTACGTAGGAAAAGACTCTTTAATAGTACTTTAAACATTCAATGTGTTAGCTTACATTGAATTGAATAGATTACTACGTGAGAATGACTATGTTTTGCTAATTAGAAGTGGCTAAAGCAGTGAGCTCATTGTCTTACAAGGATTTGGCAAGAAGTTCCTAGTTCCAATTACACTTAAAAGGATCATTAAGCTATTTTACAATTCTTATAAAGTATATGTTGGATATATAAGTTGGGTGTCCACTTATAGTCAAATTTTTTTAGTTCTAATATGCTACAACAACCTACCTTCGATAAAAAATATGGTTTTTGTAGTTAAATTAATTTCAATTATTTCATTGTACTTCATTGGTAAATCATATTTTAGTGTAATTATTAATGATCATGGATATTCTTTAATGATAATTACCTTTAAAAAGTACATACAAGGTACATTCTATGATTTAATGCACCAAGTATATGTTATCATAATTTTCCATCTTAAGAATGAGGTGTTAGCCTAGTGGTACAACTCTTCACCTGGTAACCCCAGGTCATAGGTCTAATTTTACTATTTAAAATTCAGTTATAAACTTCTCTTCGCAAAATAGGTTACACTTGGAAAAAGAATTAAAGTTTAAATTTTTAATTTTTTTCAATTATTTTATACTTATTAAAAGAGAGACAATTATCACATAGTAGAGGAAACTCCAAATTATAGGTTTAATAAAAGGGTATAGTCATGAGTTATTAAAATTTTAATAAAAATTTTAAGTTATTTATAGAGGTGATGAGCAATGAGTACCCCCTACACCCAACCATACAAATCACAAGCATTCACATGTAGTCTGGTCGAATTCCATAGATGGAGCTAGTATGGTGTCTAGATTGTTAAGCATTGATCACACGCCGTTGTCTTCCCACTTGGACTAGTGGTAGCTTTATGATGTATGGTTTAGTTTAAAGTAAGACATATAAAATAACCTTAACAATAACATAAAAATTAATTATTTAATCTAATTAATAACAAGAGGATAAATTCTAATCTAGCCTAAAGGTGATGTGTGTTCATTCCGAACTTTTCATACACATCTTGAACTCACATACCCACTAATAGAATTATCAGGTTGTATACTATGACGTGAACCAAGCAATAATGTTGTTGGGATTACCAAGCAAATACATGTTTATGCTCAAAACCTGTTATGCTCATTCCACCAATTGATTAACGTGCATGGAAATGTAAATATTAACTAATTACATGTAAAATAAAGTGCATTAAACATAAATCTATTCTAAGTCAAAGTGTTGCAATGAATATGAATCAATCTCAATCTTCTTACTATTCATGTAATGTGTCCAAGTATAATGCCACTTGAATAAGATGTCATATAACTAACTTAAATCCACACCACAAGCACTCACTGATTGCTTGCTAAGATTACAGAATAAAACTTCAAGAGTTCGACTACACTAATGACCAAATGGTGCTAAATATACTACGAGTGCTCACATATTTATAGGTAAATACATGCATTACCTTGACAAGTATGCCCTAACACATTTAACTACGTTGATGAGGATGGGTTGACGAGCATGCATCAATAGAGATGCACCAACAAGAATGCATCAACGCATCTAAGATGTGTTGTCGATTAATGCATCAATGCATCCTGATCCACACATATGTGTCAATGAGAATTTGTCGATGGGGATGCATCAACAAAGTTGCCTAACATATCAGGTCTCATCATACCCCCATTGATGAGTAGTGGAGTAATCTAACACCCAACCATAAAAGATATGAGTGTTAATGCATAGCACGATTGCAATATGTGGATGAGGCAATGTGACTATGCTAGTAATTAGTTAAAGTTCAGGATTGTTGTCTTTCCACGTAGGGCTAGTATAATCTATGTGTATGGTTTAGCTCTCAATGAGGTGTATGATATATTGATGTTGGTAGACCATATCTCCTAACTACGATGGTAAAGTGTGGAAATAGTTTAAGTCTAAGGAAAATGGTAAACACTATTCTAGCCTATGGCAATGAGCATATAGTCCTAATCTTCTATTCACACCTTGGACTTTGTGTAACTACCACTAGGATACCAAGTGTACCACCACTGGGTGTACCAACTGATAGCACTACTGAGTTACGAAGCAATCACACTTAAGTGTTTGAGATTAGTCACACTCATTCTACTTAACAACAATAATGGTAAAGTGCATGGAAAAGTAAATCATTAGCTAAGAAACAGTAAGAAAATTATTCTAAGTGTAACTAGTAAAAATTATGCTAAGTAAACAATAAACTAGAAGAATACTATAATAGTGACAAATAGCTCAATCTTTATTTCCAGTCACAGTTGTGCCCAAGTATAAAATGCTTGAATAAATATGTCGTTCACTAATTCACACTACACTATAGGCATTCACACTTCTAATCGCTAAGTCTAGGTTTACGGAAATAAATTGATAGAGTTTCAGTAAGGGTGGATTGAATTCTTTGTTCAATTATGCACCTAAGTGTTATATGTATAGGCAGCACATGTGGAACAATATCGAATATCTAATGTCATGTTATGGGTTTTGATATTGGATACATCACAACTCTGATATTGAATGCCTGATATCATAGCTGTTGTAAAATGTGGTTTATCATACACCCATGACTAACTAAAAACTCATCCTCAAGTTAAAACAAAATGAGCATAGAGCTTCTTACAAAATTGGAAGGTAGATTTACATGAAACTGACTACTATATACATGACTCTTGAATGCCATAGTGGTGTTTATAAAAATCACACAAGATATAACATGACAACTGATAAGCAGCAAGGTACCCCTACGTCCAACCATATGAATCACAAGCGTTCATGCATGATCCAATCGAATTCTGTGGATGGGACTAGTTGTGCATCTAAATCGTTATGCTCTAATCGCAGTTTGCTATCTTCCCACTTGGACTAGTGGTAGCTTTGTCATGTATGGTTTAGTCTAAAGCGAGGCATATGATGACATCTAATCCTATGCTACTCCTAATGACAATAAAGAGATAAATTAATTAAGCTAATGAATAATGAAAGGTAAAATCTAACTAGCCTACATGCGATAAATATCCATTCTTAATCATCCGCACATGCCTTGGACTTCGTATAACCATCTTTGGAATTGCCAAGTGTATGTCACTAGGTTTGCCAAATAATACACTATTGGATTACCAAGTAATTACACTTAAGCACTCGTGATTAGCTGTACTTATTCTGCTTAATGACAAGAATCGTAAAGAGCAATAAATGGAAATATTAACTAAGGAAAATAGTAAATAATTAAATAGTTAAACAATTGAAAGCAATAATAATCTAAGTGAATGTTGTAATGATGGAAGTAATCCTGATCTTTATTTCTAGTCATGTAACATGTTCAAGTACGTCACACTCGAATAAGAATTCCATACAATCACAAACATTACATTGCAGGAATGCACTGGGAATAATAGAACTAGAAATCAACAATCTATGAAAAAGCAAACTAAAAGCTAAAACTAAACTATATCCCAATCATTGACCCAAGTGTTGTATTTATAGACTAGCATGGAGGAGATGATATCAACTATCTAACATCAGTTTTTTGGACTCGATATTGCGTATTCAATATCAAAGCCTTAATATCGGATATCCAATATTGGTAGTAACATAATCATGACTCATCATGCCCCCATGACTAAATGAAAACTCGTCCTCAAGTTAAAAAAAATTTGGAATAAGTTCTTTATAAAATGTTGGGAAGGTATGGAATTATTGACTAGCTCAAACAAACAAACAAATGGACTCTTACATGCTACAGTGGTGTTTAATAAAAATTTGGACATAATATTACAAGATGCAAAATTAGGGAAGCTAATGTAGTTCTTGGAGGTGGTGGCTCCTCCATCGATTACTTTCCTTTATCGTCAAGCTTCTAAAATTTGTAATGGTTCAGGAGTGCCTACAACTTTTCTTCTTCCATCTGTGGATCCTGTACCATCCATGCTGTTGAATCGATGTGTGCTAGCATTGGTACATCCCAAGGGCATGGCAGTTGTAGAAACATTTTGTTGGCCTTTATGTACTACGCTACAAATTGTCATCGCTCCTCTTTGAATGCCCTAGCTTTTTCTTTGAACTCATGATAATCTGTTAGTCTCCTAGCCAGGTCTAAAGTGATATCCTTCTATCCATAGTAGTAAGCCTTAACCACCTCAAGTTCTAAGTTTGCAACATGAAGTTTCTACATAGTAGCTTTTCTATTTGCAAACTCTTTCTTGTATAACACATAAGTGGTTACTACCTATTTCTCTGGCTTGCTTCTAGGCCAACGTATTGTTAACATAGTAAGGTTGGCATATCTAAGTTTAGCCAATGCCATGTATTCCTTCAAATCCTCGATCTGTAGGTCTTTATTCTTTACTTCCACCTAATGGACCAGTGCATAACTATCCAGGATTAGTTGCCAATCAAGATCTTGTGCTGACATGGATCTGATATGGGCCTTAGCCATATGGATTTCTTTTTCATTTATTTGCTTATACATGCCTACTTGGTCTCAAAAGTGTTCTTTCAACTTCTCATGTTTCTTGGCCTCATTCTACCATGTCCTGATTTCAATTGTGGATCTTTGTCGAATGGCATCGACCTCCTCCACTGAGAGAATTCTATTTTCCCTAGCTAATCTATTGATATCTCGATTGATCCTCATCAGTTTTTTCCTCAATTGATGGACACTTTCTTCCAAAACATTCTTTAATTTTTCAATGGTGGTCAATGTGAGTTCTCTATAGCGAGCTATTTATTTTCTTCCTGTGTGGCAGTCAATGCCTTCTTGTAAGCATGGAATTGTGCATCAGCAATAGAAGCATTCCAAATTGCCTTCTTCTTTTCTTGCTTAGTACCTTTATTCTCCTTGATCAACTTGTTTAGCTACTCTGTACTGAATGAATTGAGCTAGTTAGGTGTAACAAATCAAGCAGGATCCTATTTCTCAGCTCTTAGGGTAATTAGCTCTTGTTGCAAATGTTACACTTCCACTTCCACATGTTCCACCCTAACCTCAGCCATGACCAACTTTTCCTTAGTGGTGATAAGGTCTAATTGGGCTACAATGATATCACTAGGGATGTCAAACAAGGTGGTCATCACTTACCCTATCTACAGTAGTTGATCTAGCACATCCTCATGTGCCGCAGGATTCATCAAAGTTCTAGCAAGCATTTGTGCATCTTTGGTGCTAGTTAGATCCACTAGAGGCACAACAGGCACATTGAAAGTCTCTTTAATGTGATCTGTTATCACCTCTATTGCATTTGCCAGATTTTGATGCTGCATGACCACTATCGTGGCACCTTTCCCTATCTCAAGTATTACTTGGAAGGATGCAGTGTTGCCAGAGATTTGACATGACCATTGAGATTCTCCTTCTAATTACAATGATATCTGCCCCCTTGTTGGATCTACCGAAATAGTGAGTTGTACGACATTGTTGATGACTTTGAAGATGTTGGATTCCTCTATGCTGTTCCAACTAAGTGTTTCAACAATTTTTTGTAAGTGACTCGTTACTAGCCTATAGTCTTATGGTGGTAGTGGCACAGCTTGTGTTTCATGGAACAGTTCAAGCTCTTGTTATGTTTCTTTCTCAGGTTCTACTTCCTTCTCCAATTCTTTCTCCTCACCAAAATCTTTCCTTAGTCCTACAAGTTTGAGGAGTTCAACAAAGGAAGCATTCTAAGCCTTCCTGGGAACATCGTTTGTGTACCCCAAGATTCTAGCACATTTGCACAACTTTCTGATTAGGCAAGGGAATAGAAGTATTGGCTTCCTTACCTTTTTCTCCTCGAACCACCTCTAAATCTCTATGCAGTATAAATGGGGAAGGTTAGCTGTGTATTTACCCATTAGTATGGTACTTCCCCTGGTTGCATACATGCAGATCCTATTGAGCCCTTTTGTGGAAAAGAGGTGATATGTCCCTATCTTAAAATAGGTCCTCTCCTCCAGAGTTAATTCATGATATGCTTTGTCATCCTTGCTATACACCCACCTTAGCCATAGCTTTCTAATGTCGAGGTTAGATCTTATAAACAAATGGGCTAACTTAGCCCCCTCATTTGGTAGATTGAGAGCTTCTGTGATTACTTTTACAAAGAATGACATTGACTTCACAAATGTTTATAGTGGTACCTTCCTCTTTGTTGTGCCAGAATTAATATGTTTCTCCAAGATACCACTCGCTACTATCTGAAACAATCAGCCACAAGGGTGATACTTAGAGTTACATCCACATGGATTTAGGGGTGAATTCCATGAACGGGCCAAAGTTCGTCTCCACAATGATTGTGGTTAACATGGATTTCTCTTGAATTACTTCAAGGCATTCCATAGACAACATGAGATGTTGTCCCTACATAAGAGCTTTGGGCTTTATGGCCTCTCATTAGATCAACTACCCAATGACAAGAGCCTCTTAATGGATGCTAAATAATTGGGCTTCCTGTTCCTCGTGCTCTACATGCTTGCCTTATTGGCCCCTACCATCCCTTGGGTGTTTGGGTGCTTCCTACAAAGGTCCTGCTTGAGCTCCTCTTTTTGGGGCCATTTGCAATCAATCAAAGATCGTATGTAACTAAGGTGTTGTTATGTATCGTTAATAGGTGTATACCTTAGTTATGGCCTTAGTTTCATTAAGTTCTTTAGTTCATATGATTGTAGAGTTAGAAAATTTTTTAGAAAAATGCCCAAAAAGTGTCTATCTCCTTGTATGACCTTAGACAATTGGTTCATTTTTCCTTATGTGTGGCTTATAATGATGGTTATGGTCCCTTGGGTGGAGAAATTAAGGTTTCTAGCATTCATGTGATTAATTGTTCATTATAATACTAAAGGTTTTTAACATTTTTACCCTTATAATATCTTCTAGGTGATAGAAATTTCAGAAAATTAGCACAAGTTTCCCACACAAGCACACATTCCCCAACCCCCCCCCACAACTAACTTGAACACTTTGGGGTCAAACAAGTCTAAACGGCATGGAAATCAGAGTAATAAAGAGCCAAATATCGCAAGTAGAAGGTGGTTGCGCAGAGCTTTAAGTTACGAAAGAAATTTTGAAAAACTCCCCTAGCTACAAATGATGAGAATGAAGTTTGGGAATTGTGGGGATCATATATATAGGTTTTGTAAGACCTGATATTAGATATCCAATGTCGAGGCTGATCCAATATTTGGTAGTCGATATCGGGGTCCATGAATGTACATTGAATGAGGGTACGAAGCATGAGAAATGAAGCTCTATGATTGGTTGGAAGGTTTGAGGTGAGGTTCATACTTTTGAAGTAAGTGGGAAATTAGTTTTAGGCACCAGAAGTGTTAGAAGGTGGAGCTGTCAACATGAAAAGCTTTGGAAGATGCAAGAAAAAAGGCATTAAATTGATGTTGTGAAATGAATCAATTACATTATAAGGGAAACTACAAAATTTAACAATTATGTGCTTGGAAGGTTAAGAATGATGTGGTGGTGTCAAACAAGTACAAGTCACAAAAGTTACACAAGTGGATCCTCCCCAAAGTAAGCTCCAACCAATGATGCCCTTGTATAACCACAACTAAAAATGTCTGTAGGCACTAAAGGGCTTGAATGCAATGCATACCTATGTAACAAAACACACATGTGAAAATCACCAGTTTGAGATAGTAACCCTATGCTACATAAACTGACAAGTTAGAATCATATGGACAGCAAGATGAGATGGACTACAGAAATTGGGACATGAGGTGTCTTACCATAGGCATAATGAATCCTTGTGCGTTATTAATGATTAAGTAATCATTAGCCCTTCTTTCCAAGATTCAAACCAAATCCAAACCACATTTCAGGGACATCGCATTATTTCATCCCGATGGTTGACAACCATAAGACTATCATAGTTGCAAGGAGTAACATCACTTGGCATTTTATCCAAGGGAGGAGTTTATTTATGGCACTTTTTTTTATGGTCTGAGAAGCGACCAACCTTCAAGCATGGGTACATGTCTTTCCAATGGAACCCTTAGAAATTTATTCAGTGCCTTTTTAGATTACTCTTACGCCCATTTTTTGTTAGATCTACAAGGATATAATTACAACCTTAGCAACATGATAAAACATATAGAAGTGGCAAAAGAGAATCCAAAAATCTGCTTGATGTCACACCCTTTACATTCCCCCTTGGTTCTTCACTCTTCTGCTTAGACATAATGATTACGGATTTATTTTTAGGTTGGATGATGAAAAAGAATATCATTATGATCAAAGTAAGAACCTCTTATTAATGGAATGAGTGGATGGATGACATGGTCTCACTGTCCAAATAATCAATCCCTTATGACTCGACAACATAGAGAAAACCTCACCTCAATGGATTACATGATCATTTTATTCACAAGCGAGATTTCAATAACAAAGGAAACAAAGAACAAAAATAAAATGTGGAAAAAAGTTCAAAAAGATAGAAAATTTGTATCAAGAAGTAAGAAAATGATAAAAAATTGCCGAAGGTTAGAATGGGAGGTTTCCCCTATGACTAAACATTTGGCTATGATAAGAATTAATAAGTGGGTCGATCCGTGCATGTATAAAACATTGGTAACCATTCATTTCCAAGCCACTAGGTGTCTTTTGGTGTTGCAGTGGTTGGGTAGATAAATCATTGGTCACACACTTGATTGTTAAATGTATGGTGGATCAGGATATGAGGTGAGGTAACATTATGGATGCCTATCCCATGATTACACCCTTGATCATGATATGGTATGCATGGATTTGTTTGTCTCCCCACACTATTAGATTCATTGTTTGAGCTTGGGATTGGAGTAATGATGGATGATGGCCCCTGTGTATGATCAAAGGATGTTGGTTGTGAAAAGGAAGGCATTGCACTAGATTAGCATTGTGCTAGTTTGGATGATGTGATAGGTCCATGAGTATTTTTCTTTCGCTTGTAGCCCTTCCTAAAGAAAGGATGTTCCCAAGTTTACGATTGGAACCTACTGGTATCAGCATTTCTAGGCACATTCACAGCACAAGTGGCATTAATTTGTTGATATTGTGGTGTTGAACCTTCCTGTGTCATTGGCAGTGGTGTGTAATAAGGTGGAGTATAAGAATATTGAGGGTAGGATGGATGGTAAGAGGCACAAGGTGGTGATCCTTCAAGGGATGTTATGGGTTGATGGTACTCCAAAGAGCGATAGTGGCAATTTGAAGTAGAGGACATAGAACAAGTTGGAGAAATAGGGTGTTGAACATAATATCCATGCGATTTCAACAAATAGGAACGATAGGGATGATTTGGTGGTGGCCTCCCCCACGACTGTGGTTGTTGCCACTACGATTGATGACAGTGTTGAGGTTGGTAATAAGTCCCCCTAGTATAGTACAATTGGTTGTGGGGTTGTCTATAATTACCATGTGGGAAAGAAAATCTCCCAGGCATGTGCTTCTATACAAACTTCAAATTTAATGCACCTGTCCAATACTCATGTACATGCAACAAGACTAGATAATGGTCCTTCAGATGGTCATATATGTAGATGTCACATCCATTATCTTCATATGTGGTTGAGTTTATAGCCTCACCTTCTTCAGCCATTTTTCTTGTTTGCTAAAAAATGTTCCTAGCTATTTCTTGGTTTTGTATCCTTTGTTTATTGTGATTGCCTAGTTTGTTTTACATGATCT
Organism: Gnetum montanum; assembly: GCA_015680685.1. Lineage (NCBI taxonomy): Eukaryota > Viridiplantae > Streptophyta > Gnetopsida > Gnetales > Gnetaceae > Gnetum > Gnetum montanum. The sequence goes on along the minus strand of MNCI01021309.1, from coordinate 493,433 downwards.
TCTCCTCGACCATCTCAATGAGAGTTGTAACATTTTCATATATCCATTCTGACATCCTATTAAACTTTGCTTCAAGTTCATCAATAGACTTTTGTATCGACAAGGTTCATTACGTGATCACCTTATCGAGAGCGGTCTCTTTCTCCTTATCATAGATATGGATCTCCTTCTATTGAAGAGTTTGATCCCACTGATATTTCTCAACATTCTCCCATTTGCATATCCTTTTTATTCTTTTACACATGTTTGATTAGCTCTAGGATCTAATGGGTTCGTAGCTCATATAATTAACCTGGGGCATACATCCTAAGGGTCTCTCTTGTTTTATTATGAAATCCATCTATGATGTGGACAAATTGCCTTTCCTCAAAGAAACCATGGCCTAGGAACTTATTCAGTAGGAAATAATATCTATCTAGGGCCATGTCCAAGCGTTCATGTTATTCTTGCTTCCATCCCTGGATTTGTCTCCTTAGGTTGGACACCCTCACATAGGTTTGGTATTTCTCATTGAAGAGTTCTAGCATGGTGGACCATCATCAAATTAAATTTGGTTTTAACGATCTATACCATACTTTGGCTCTATCAATTAGTATTCTAGAAAAGAGCTTGAGTTTTTGCCATCCACTTTTAATGTTGTCTTAGATACAAGCATCATGGAAGGCCTGTAAATGATGTTGTGGATTTGAATCATAGCCTATTGCAAACTTAGAAATATTATTCATATTAAGCTTGGGTAGGCAACTCTCTTTGCGATGCCTGTGAGATATCTTAACTACCTTTGTGATCTGTATCAGACTCGTAGTGGCCAACAAGGGTTCATCATCATCAAACAAGTTGTGATGAAACTTTCTATTTGATTGATTATGACGATTTTGTCTATGTTCATGTTGATGATCATGAGTGTTCTTGCGGGTTTGATTTTTATTTCTATTCTGACCCTTTAGTGGAGCTTTATCTTTATACCTACATTCATCTTCGTTAGCACTAGATGTTGAATGGGGAGAGGAAAATGAGGAACTACAAGAATTTCCATGGCTTCTATGTTGTTCCTTAGGATCCCTTGATTTATGATTTCTTGATTTTGAGGAGGTCTTAGGCCTTGAGACCTCCCCTTGTCTAGGACTTACTTCATCTCCTTTAGGATTGTTTGTCTTAGGTGAATGTAGTCCTTGAGTGTTGTCAAGGTGATCATGAACATATAAAACCCCTATGTAAGGTTGATCACTCCAATTTTCTTCATCGTATATCTCATTATTTCTCCAATGAATGCTTTCACTATATAATGCATTATCACTTCCTTGTGAAAGAGACATTGTTTCTACTAAATGATGTGTGTGATTTAATATTTTCTAAAAGATATATTGTTAATGTATTTACAGTGATTGTGTATGATATAACTAATCTAGATAACTAGCACCATTCATGGCAATGGCACCAATGATGAGCGGCGAGGTATCCCTACACCCAACCATACGAATCATAAGCGTTCATGCACATTCTAGTCAAATTTTATGGATGGAACTAGTTATGCATCTAAATCATTATGCTCTGATTGTAGTTTTTTGTCTTCCCACTAGTGGTTGCTTTCTCACGTATGGTTTAGTCTAAAGCAAGGCATATGATGACGTCTAATCCTATGCTACTCCTAATGACAATAAAGAGATAAATTAATTAAGCTAATGAACAATGGAAGGTAAAATCTAACTAGCCTACATGAGATGAATATCTATTCCTAATCATCTGCACACTCCTTGGACTTCATATAACCATTGCTGGAATTGCCAAGCATATGTCACTAGGTTTGCCAAATAATACACTACTAGAGTACCAAGTAATTACACTTAAGCTCTTGTGATTACCCATACTCATTCCGCTTAATGACAAAAATCATAAAGAGCAACAAATGGAAATATTAACTAAGGAAAATAGTAAATAATTAAATATTTAAACAATTGAAAGCAATAATAATCTAAGTGGATGTTGCAATAATGGAAGTAATCCCAATCTTTATTTCCAGTCATGTAATGTGTCCAAGTACGTCACACTCGAATAAGAATGTTGTACAATCACAAACATCACATTGTGGGCATGCACTGGGAATAACAAAATTGGAAATCAATAATCTATGAAAGAGTTAACTAAAATCTGAAACTAAAACTATATCCCAACCATGCACCCCAAGTGTTGTATTTATAGGCTAGCACGAAGGAGACGATATCAGATATCTGACATTGTTTCTTGGGAACCAATATTACGTATCTAATATCGAACCTTGATATTGAATATTCAATATCAAGGTTGACATAATCATGACTCATCAACAACTTTAACAAAAAATAAAATCTAGACATAACTTGATGTAACCTTATGTAGTTCCTGGTGGTGGTGACTCCACCATTGGTTGCTTCTTCTTATCATCAAGCTTTCAAAACTTGTATCGATTTAAGAGTGCTTGAAGCTTTTCTTCCTCCATTTGTGGATCATGCACCTTCCATGCTTATTTTGTAATGTGTGATGGAGTTAGTACATCCCATGGACATGACAGCAGTGGAAACATCTAATTGGCTTTGACATACTAGGCTCCAAACTGCCTCCTATCCTCTTCGAATGATCTAGCCTTTTCAGGTAATTCATGGTAGTTAAACAATCTTCTGGCCAGGTTCACTACAACATCTTTCTACCCTTGGTAGCCAACCTTGACTACTTCTAATTTAGAGCTTGCCACCTGAAGTTTATGTAAAGCATCTTTCCAATATGAAAACTCTTTCTAGTATAGGACGTACATGGCTACTACTTGCTATTCTAGCTCGTTTCTGGGCCTTCCTACTATTAACATGGCCAAGTTAGTGTAACAAAGGTTAGCTAAACCCATGTATTCTTTCAAGTTTTTTATCTGCAAGTCTTTGTTCTTCACTTCTACTTGGTGGACATGGGTATAACTATCCAAGATGGGTTGCTACTTAGGTTTTTGTGCTGAAATGGAACCAATTTTGACCTTCGCCATCTAGATCTCCTTTTCATTGATCTATTTGTACATGCCCACTTGATCACAGAAGTGTTCTTTAAGCCTTTCGTGTTTCCTTGCTTTGTTTTGCCATGTGATGATTTCAATAGCTGATTTTTTACGAATAGCACATACCTTCTCCATTGAGAAGGTTTTGTTTTCTTATGTGAGGTGGATCATATCTTGGTTAACCCTCACTAGTTGCTCTCTTAACTAGTGGATGCTCTTCTCCAAGATATTTTTCTGTTTTTCTATAGTGGTCAACCACATATTATCTACAGCGAGTTGTTTATTCTCTTCTTGGGCTGCAGTGAGTGCCTTAGGATGTGCATACGTTTGGGCTTTAGTTATTAAAGCATTCTACATCACTTTCTCCTTCTCAATTATTATTTGTTTATTCTACTCCATCAAGTGATTCATTTGTTCGGTTCTAAACTACTCTAGCTGGTCAGGTATAATAAATTACAGAGGATCTCTATGTTCAGCTCTCAAGGCTAAAAGCTCTTCCTATAATTTGAGGATTTCAGCTTTTGCATGCTCTACCCTAGTCTTTACCATGACTAATTTACTTTTGGTAGCAATCAGTTCTAATTGGAATGTTAAAAAGTGTTGTCATCACTTATCTCATCTGTAGTAATCGATCAAGTACATCTTCATGGTTATTTAGAGTCATTGAGGTTCCAGCTAACATTTAAACATCTTTGGCTCCAATTAGATCTGCCAATGGCACAAAAATTACATTGAAGAACTCTTTGCTATGATCAATAATCACCTCTACTACTCCCACTACATCTTTGTGCTACATTACCACAACTATGGCTTCTTCTCCAATCTCTAGCACCACTTAGAATGATGCAGCATTTCCAAAGTTCTGTTGTGACTACTAAGCCTCTCCTCCTAACTACAATGAGAATTGTTCACTTACTGGATCTACTAAAATTATAGGCTAGATGGCATTGTGAATAACTCTATAAAGATTTGCCTCCTCCCTTGTTCCCTTGCTAACGATCACTATGATCTATCATAGATTACTCATGGATGATTTGTAGTCCTACAATGGTGATGGTGGAACTTAATGTTGTTGTTATTCTTATTGTTGCTACTACTACTGTTGCTCTTGTTGTTGCTATTTCTCTTACTGTGTTGTTTCTCCTATTACTCTTATTGTTCCTCACCCTAGTCTTTCCTAGGTGGTGCTCAGTTGAGTAATTCAACATATGATGCATTCTCGACGCTCTTGGGAATGTCATTGGTGTATCCCAGGATTCTAGCTTCTTTGCACAACTTCCTGATAAGGCAAGGGAATGGAAGTGTTGGCTTCCCTACCTTCTTTTCTTCAAACAACCTATGGATTTTCATGAAGTAGAGTTATGCAAGACTAACATTATATTTGCCCATCAGGATTGCACTTCCTCTAGCCACGTAAGTGGATAATTTGTTCAGTCCTTTTGTTGGGAATAAGTGATAGGTACCAATCTTGAAACAAATTCTTTCCTCTAGAGTTAATTTATTATATCCCCTATCCTCTTTACCATATGCCCATTTCAAACATAGTTTCTTGCTTTTAGCATCTAATCTAGTGGATAGGTATGCTACCTTTGCTCCTTCATTGGGTATGTTGAGAGCTTTAGCTATTGCCTTGATTGAAAATGAGACTGAGACTCCTCTAATATTGACTAAAGTTCCCTCTTCCTTATTGTGCCAGAATTGATAAGTTTCCCCAAGGTATCATTCTACACTATTAGTTAGAATGGGTCATAATGGTAATGCTTTGAGTTGTATCTTTACTACTTCCAGGGTAAACTCTACAAATGAACTAAAGTTCATCTCCATAATGATTGTGGTTAGGATGAACTTCTCTTGGATAGCTTGGAGGTAGTCTTATGACAACATGAGGCATTGTCCTTACACTTGTGGTTCCTTTGCCTCTCCTTAGACCAACTGTCTAGTAGTAGGAGTTTCTCAATGAATGCTAAAGGATTGGACTTTCTAATCTGTGTGTTCTAGTTCTTGTCCTCCTATTCAGCCTATACCTTGGCCTCTTAGCCATTTACTGGTGGCTTGTGAGGGTCCTCCTTATGCTCCTCTCTTTGGGACCACCTATGATCATCAAGGATTTAGAATTACTAAGTTATTCTCATATATTCTTAATGGTTCCATACCTTACTCATATCCTTAGTTACATTAAGTTCTTAGTTTATGATTACAGAGTTAGATAAATTTTCAAAAAGTGAGCTAATAAGTGTTAATCTCTTTATAACCCTTCATAGTTGTCTAATTTGTTCTTGTTCACAGCTCATAATGATGGTTATGGTTCCTTAGGAGCATTATTTAAGTGTTCTGGCATTAATATGATTACTTTTAATTAAAAATTTTCAATTATCCCTTCATACTTACCCTTAAAATACATTTCAAATGTTAGCAAATTTTGAAAAATTGGCTTAGATTTTCCTCCTCAAATTAGATTTTCCTCCTTATATTTTCCTCCTCACTAGCATCTTCCCACATCTAAGATGAGCATTCTAGGATCAAATAGACTTAAAAATCATGAGAATTGGAGCAATAATGTCTAAGTTATGGCTTGGGAAAGTTAGGAGGTCAAAGCTCGGAGTGTCAAAAAAAAATGAAAAAAAAATCTCCCTTAGCTCAAATGAAGAATGATGAAAAATTTGGCTGTGTTCACCTATATATAGTTTTTATGCAATCTAATATCGGGGTGGATTTGATATTGAGGACCCAATATTAGAGGCCAAAAATTTTCATTTTTCTTGAAGTTTTGAGGATAAAAATGGTTCTTGTTGAATGTCTGGAAGGTTTAAAGCATATTCATGGGATCTTGGGCTATAGATGATGCACTATTAGTGAGAATTTGGCTTAGAAAATGTATAAAGAAGGAATCTCAAGCTATGTAAGTTCATTAAGTTTTAATCAAATGGATGAGATGGGTAATGAATTCTTTGGTATAGAATAGAGTTAGGTGATGTTAAAGGAAGGGTTGGGTAACATTTATTGATCTTGGAAGGTTCAAGATGATGTGGAATTACTGGACAAGTATAAGATAAAATAGTTATATAAGTGGGTCCTCCCCAAAGCAAGCTCCAACCCTTAATGCCCTTATATAACCATGCCTAAAAGTGTCCTTAGGCACTTAAGGAGTTGAATATAATGCATACATGTTTAGAAAAACACATAGGTCCAAATGGAGAGAATAATGCTATGTTATAAAAAACCACAAGTTATGAATATTCTTACAATGAGATGAAATGGACTTAGAAGGGATTACAAAAATCAAGATGTGAGGTATCTTACCATAGGCATAATGAATTCTTATGTGTTATTAGTGGTTAAGGTGTTCATTAGCCTTTTGGTCCAAGATTCAACCAAGTCCAAACCACATTCCAATGACATCACATTATTTTAGCTCTTGGAATTACAACTATGAGACGACCACTATTGCAAGGAGTATTATCACTTGGCATATTGCCCAAGGGAGGAGTTTATTCATGGCACTTTGTTTCATTTTTAGATTTTTGAGAAGCCACCTACCTTTATGCATGGGTAACATGTCTTTCTAGTGGGACCCCCAAAAATTTATTTTGTGCTCTTTTATTTTTATCTGGGTCAACCTTACCAAAGGACTATCTCTAGGCATGGGTAACATGTCTTTCCAATGACATGGTAAGGCAACACTTACTTACATTAACTCCAACTTTTTGTTAGATCTACAAGGATAGGATACAACCTTAGCAATATGGTAGAGCTTACAGAAGTAATCTAGGAGAGTTCACAAATCCCCTTGATGTCACACTCATTACATTCCCACTTGGTTCTTCATTTTTTGATCTAGTCATAAGGATTACAAGTTTATTATTAGTTTTATGATGAAAAAGAATATCATTATGGCCATGGTAAGAACCTCTTATTAATGGAATGGATGGATAGATGATGTGCTTATGACTTAATAATATAGAGAAATCTTCAACTTATTGGACTACTTCCTACCTTATTCTTGGTATGTTTTATTAATAATCAAAAATTATTTACAATTGAAATGAAAACAAAGTATGAAAAAGATCGTAAGAATTGGAAAAAGATGTAAAGAATGAGAAATGTTAAAGAATGGAAAATTTAAGAAATGAAAAAGTGTAAAAGAATAAGAAAATATTAAAGAATGGAAAAATTGTATCAAGAAATAGGAAAGTAACAAGAATTGTATAACAAAAAATGGAAATGCACTTATTAATTCCTGACTTGAGATAGGGCATCTCCCGCACAATTGAACTCATGGGCGAGTGTTCAAAAAATGCTTCCTATATTTCCTAGATCATATACTCTAGGTGGTTCACTTACCATCTTTATTAATTTAACTTTTCTATTATTCTCCCATGTGATCTTGATGGTCATTGAGTTTGATCACATAAGTCCTTGTTTTCTTTCCCTTTTGATTTATAATTATGAGTTAGTAGTTTCTTTTTTGAGTCCTCAGTTGGAGCCATTTTCTTAGAATGGAAATTAACAATTGATTCATATTGTTCCATGCATATTTTAGATAGTTAAAAGTTCTCAATTATTGGTCATAGGGTGTCTTTTGGTTTGGTAGTCCCTGCTCTTTCTTTTGCACATGTTTGATTTTCATTGTTGTTATGGACTGGTATAATGACTATGTGGACATTCTGAATGGTTGGTCCACAATTGCACCCTTTTCTTTTAGTGGTAATGCATGGAATCCACTACGTGTGTGTGGCTCCATGCTTATCTTGCTTAGAGATTTCAACAAATAAATCTCTCATGCTTCACTTAGCATCAATGGTGCTAAGCCATGCCCTCCCCATGATAATTGGAAATTCCTTGTTTTCATTTTTTACATCAATTACAAGAAAGTCTACCGAATAAGACCACCCATTGATAATGGTCACCACATCCTCTATCTATTCCAAAGGAATAGCAGCAAACTAATCTACAAGCTCTAACCTAATATTGCACTCCTTTAAGGGGTAGGTTCCATGTTTGATATGTTTCATAAGAGATCAAATTTACCCCAGAACCTGAGTCTAGTAAAGCTTTGGATGACAGATTTCCAACTACTCATAAATAAATCAAAGGAACTCCTACATCAATTCTTAGGGAGTGGTCTTGCCTTTATCTAGTCTATGACTATTTTTGTGAGCATGACAATTTGCATGTTTGTGTTGCATGATGATGAAAGCTTGTTGTTGGTAAGAGAATCTATTGTAGGAGAAATTGGTTTGACTCTACCAGCCTTTTCAAGATTTTCCCTAAAGAAAGGATATTTATTTGTTTGGCCCTTAGTGTTGCTAGTAAGATCCTCTATCTATATGTTCATTGCCCTTACAGCTTTCCTCTGCTACAATTGTGATGGCAATTCCCCTTGCATAGTGAGTGGTGGCATTGATGGTAAAGGATTAGAAGGGGGATTTGATGGGCCAGCTATTGGTGAATGTGCATAAGGACTATGATCCATCCTTGGAGTAGTAGGTCGGTAGTATTTTGGTGGATAATAAGGAGAACTATGACCTGATGTGTTTCCTAGAGATATTGGACACTAAATGTAATGTCCATAAGGGTTTGGTTACCTGTATGGATATTATTGCCTTGGTGGTGGCATTGCCTATGTATGTGATTGCTACCACTATTGCTAATATTGCTCCTATAGTTAAGGGTAGGCTTCGCTTGGGTAATATGTCGATTGGAATTACCTGATATTACCTTAAGGATAAGGTAGTCTTCTGGGCATCTGCTTTTTGAAAAAGCTTGGGTTGAGTGCATATACCCTAGATTCTTACAAGTGGGCCATAACAGGACACCATCCCTTAGGATGTTCATACTAGCACACATTGCATCGTTCCTCTTCCTTTGAACTAAAGTTACTATACCCTTCAAAAGTAGCAACTTTTCCTTTGTGCTTATAAATTTCTTGTCCATTCTTTCTTTTCTTCTTCCTTTCCTTGCCCCTGTTAAGTGCTTGTTCAATCTTTTCTTCCACAATCTTTAGGGTTATAGCAAACTTTTCATCCACTAAATCCCAGACTTTCTCTACCTTAGCCACTATATCATTGGCTAATTTTTGAATAGGTAGATTCTTTTTTTACATAAGATGTTTCAAGGTTTCATCCTCTTGCTTGTTACATAGCCACACATCTTTCTTCCTAATTCATGATTCTCTATTATATTCTTTAGCTCACTTTCTCTTCTTGAGTTCTCCTTCCTCCTCTGCTACTTGATCAATTAATCTATGGATACAATGGGTGGACATTTCTAATAATCTTCCTTAGGCATAAACCATAAGAGTTTCTCTAGTTTTACTTCTCAACCCATCTACAATATGCCTAAGTTATTCCCTTGGTGAAAACCCATGGCCTAGGCATCGATGCAATAATGAATCGTATCTGCCCATTACTACATCAAGGGTCTCATGAGTCCCTTGCTTCCATCCCTAGATATTTTTTCTTAAGTTGAACACTCACAAATAAGTTTGATATTCATCATTAAAGAGTTCTAGAATGATACTCTAGCATCTAATTGATTCAGGTTTAAGTGACTTGTACTAGCTCTAAGCCTCCTTCACAAGTGTTCTAGGAAACAGATTTAACTTTTGCCAGTCACTTTAGATGTTCTGTAGGATGCAGGCATCATGGAAAGCTTGAAGGTGATGTTGTAGATTAGCATTATAGCCACCTTCAAATCTTGACATGTTGTTCATATCAAGCCATTTGATTTGGCTATCCCTCACATGCCTAGTTGGAATGTGAATAGCTTTCTATATGTTAATCATGCTACAAGTTGTCATCACGGGTCCGTCTTCTTGGTCAAGTTCGTGTGCTCAATTGTAGTAGTGCCCCCTTTTGTGCTCATCCCTTTCATGGTTTTTGTGATCCCTACGTCTATGCTGCTCATACTCTTCATCTTCCAAATCAAAATGTCCTAAGTAATAGTCATGATGGTCATGGCAGTTATGAGTTCTCCTATCTTTCTTGCCATGGTCTTTGTACATTTTCCTCCTTTTGTCAAAGTCTTCTAATGATCGTGAGAATGTGAATGAGGTAGTAGAAGAACAACACCAACTTGTCCTCCAATGATGACTCTAATGTTCTTCTTTGTAAGACCTAGCAAGAACTCTTAGCCTTGAGTCCTACTTGTTCCTTGAGTCTTTTGCCTCCTTCCTAAGTATCTCTACTAATTTGGAGTTTGATTTATTCCTAACAGGTTTATCTAGTTGAATGATAGGCATTTACGACTGGAACTCATGATTGTGGTGGAGTTGTTCATCGATGAACGCATCTCCATCAAGCTCCTCAAAGATAATAGTAGAATTGACTATCTTTCCTTTATCTTGTTCATGTCTTACTTCCATAGCATGTTCTTTCCTTAATTATTCATTAGTAGATTCATATGGTCAAGTCATGTATTTGGTTTCATGATACCCTCCAAGTGCTCAAGTGCTTCACTTAGTTTCATCCCCTTGAGAGCAATTTGGAGCATAATGGATGCTGCATGTTTTGGTGGTAGAACAACATTCCCTTGAAGATCTCTCCACTTGAGCTGCTCATCCTAATGAAAGATGAATGTGAGATTGGGATAGTCAGGATCATGATGAGTGTATGACATCCTTGTCTGCATCGACATACTCTAGTCTTCTTCTTCTTCAATTCTATCATTGCTTGTCTATAGTTCCTTGGTAGGTGATGTTATATTTTTGTTTGAAGCCATATTGTATTTTTAGATGTTTATTTTAGGTGTACTTTTCTTAGAATTATGAAGTTTGACTTTGTTTTCCAAGTACAACAAATTTTATGAAATCAATTACTACACATACATTGACTTGTCCTTGGCAATAGCGCCAATGATGAGTGATGGAGTAATCCAACACCCAACCATACAAGATTTGAGTGTTCATGCGTAACTCAATTATAATCCATGGACAAGGCAATGTGAATATGCTAGTAATTAGTTAAAGTTCAGGATCGTTATCTTTCCACATGAAGATAGTATAATCTATGTGTATGGTTTAGCTCTCAGTGAGGTGTATGATATATTGATGTTGGTGGGCCATATCTCCTAACTACAATTGTAAAGTGTGAAAATAATTCTAAGTCTAAGGAAAATGGTAAATGCTATTCTAGCCTATGGTGATGAGCATCTGGTCCTAATCTTCTGTTCACATCTTTGGCTTCGTGTAAATACCATTGGGATACCAAGTGTATTGCCACTGGGCATACCAAGCGATAGTACTACTAAGCTACCAAGCAGTCATACTTAAGTGCTCAAAATTAGTTGTAATCATTTCACTTAGCAGCAGTAATGGTAAAGTGCATGAAAAAGTAAATCATTGAGTAAGAAATAGTAAGAAAATTATTCTAAGTGTAAATAGTAAACATTATGCTAAGTAAATAGTAAACTAGGAGAATGCTACAATACTAAGAAATAGCTCGATCTTTATTTTTGGTCACACTTATGCCCAACTACAAAATGCTTGAATAAAGATGTTGTTCACTAATTCACACTACACTATAGGCATTTACACTTCTAATCACTAGGTCTAATTTTACGAAAACAAACTAACAAAGTTTTGATAAGGGTGAACTGGATTCATTGTTCAATCATGTGCCTAAGTGTCATATTTATAGGTAGGCACGTGTGGAATAATATCAGATATCCAATGTTGTATTATGAGCTTCGATATCACATATGCAATATCAAATGCCCAATATCGTAGTTGTTGTAAAATGTGGTTTATCATCCATAACTAACTAAAAACTTGTCCTCAAGTTATATATAAATGGATGAAGTTTCATTACAAAAATTGTGGGGTGATCAAGACTAGATTGACTACCATTATAAAACTAGAGTACCGCATTACACATTTTTATTCAAGTGGATGTATTATAGAATGACAAAGAGACTCAGCAGATATCAAAGTTTACAAAATTACAAAGGTATTTAAGAAATCCTCCGAAGATGAATCTTCTTATTTTTCCTAGTGGTGATAGTCTTTCCAACCTTGATTGTTATGTTGATGCTTCTCTTTTATGTATAATATTCTTGAAGGATGAACTAAAATTTCTTCTCATTATTCCATGGATCTAGCAAACATATGATGTTTCAGCTTGAATCCTTGTATGTGTTATCATTTGTCCATGGGCATATCTTCCTTTATCATCCACTTGGCCTCTTTTCCTTGCTATGTAAAAGACCTTCATCCTCAGGCATTTCTTTTAGCAGCACCTACAATCACCAAAGAATCAATGTTAAGTTTTGGTAATTTTTTCTTAATAATTAATCCTTTTTGGATGCCATGGTAAGCTCAAAATTCAAAAAAATTTAGCATTTAAATACAAGATTATTACAAAATAATGATCTCCAAGGCTCTAAGGTAACTAAAATCATCAAGTTGTTCAATTCATTTTGATTATTATTACTATTAGTAACCATAATGTTTGAAAATGGACTGTTAGAAAAAATTTCAAAAATTATATCCTGAGCCCCAACAATGAATGTGTGACTCCGGAAGCTCACAAGTTTTCAAACAATGAAAACCAAAGGTTTGGTTCACAAGATGATCAAAAAATATTGAATTGGAAGGATAGTTTAATCTAAAAGTAGTAAAAATTAATTGAAATTGATGAAAAGTAGTCCCACAATTATGTAAGGTTAGGTTCAAAACCATGATCAACAAAAGTCATGCTAGTGGATCCTCCCCAAAGTAGCCTCCTACCATAATTCCTTAACATAACCACCTCTATAAATGTCCATGTGCACCTTTAGAAGTTAAATGTAGATCATGCCTTCATTCCAAATAACACATAACTACCTTGGTTAGGATCCTGCACTATACTATACAAAACCATTAGGCTCATACTTACAGGTAGTAGTGAGGTGAATAATGGGATGAGATAAGATTGTAGAGATTGGGATGTAAGGTACTTAACCATGTTTGCAATAGGTTCTTATGTTAATTATGATTAAGATGACCATCATACTTATCTGTCCAAGTTTTAGACCAAGTCCATACCATTAATAGTAGCCTCACATTGATGTACCTCTTTTTGCCTACCATCATGAGTCCACAACAACCACCAAGAATGAGCATCACTCCAAAAAGAGAGAAAAAAAGAACAAGAAAGATAAAAAGGGCCTTAGTTAGAGGGGTACCTTTAGGCCTGGGTAACATGTTTTTCCAACCCCGTAACTAGTCCTCGTAGCACATTATTAAGTCTAAGGAATGTGCTTTGAATTCTCGTGTTTTTTTTCCTCTTCTTTCTTCTTCCTTTTTTTTTTTTTTTTTGCTTTTATTTTTTTTCTTTTATATTTTTTTTCATGGGAACCATACCATGCATCAACACGTCTTCATCCACACACATGCGTCGACAAGGCTTCATCAACAAGGATGCGTCAACGAGGATGCATCGATAAAGTTGCCTGACATATCAAGTCTCATCAAGGGGATAGAACAAGGATGCATCAATGAGGCTTTGTCGACAAGGATGCATCAACAACGTTGCTTGACATATCAATAGGAAATAATTGTGAGATATGTATATTTTAAGATCATCATTTTCCTCCTCCTAGCCTTATCCCAATAAAATGAGGGGGTATAGGTACACCCTAAAATATATAGTCTAATTAGAACTTTATAAGTTAGCATTGTCCATCTATATTGAGACTATGACTTAGAACTTTTGAATGAAGCTAACACCTCATGTTTGAGTTACCTATATATCCTATAATGACATATAATCATTAGTTCCAAATCTTATGCCTAGCATGACAAAAGTTATATTATTCCTCATTAGGCAGTAAAATGCCTATGGCCATATGATGATGAGATGCAAGACATGGCATGATTTCTAATGGCATGCATGATATGGTAAGACACATGACATTATTCCCAATTACATGATTTTGCGATGAAGGCATATACATAATATTTGGGAATGCACAAAAACCATCACAACCTTGGACAAAATCAGAATTTGGATGCCTTGTAGAGCTTGTATCTCCCATTTGCATTTCCTATACACACACATAGAGCTTGAATCCCATTCATTTAGACCTTCTAATACACACAAGGAGAGCTTGAATCCCATTCCTCTTTAGTAGTACGTGTAGGCAGAGGAGCTTTCTTGCAGGTCGAGCTTGTTTCTAGGTTTGTTTGCTTATTTCTCCATCACAAATTGCTTTCTAATTTCTCCTTTGTTATTGCAACATTTTGCAATGTTTTGTGCATTTTTAAATTTTCATTTCCAGCTTTCTTTTAGATAATTTCGATTTAAAATTTAGATATTTATCCTTCGACATCATACCCATCCAACATTTTTCAGTTACAAATCAAAACTATGTTCAATTTCAGTGCGAGTCTATGCAACATGCACTTTTTTAAAAAAATTATTTTTAATTTTGTGATGTACTACGTCTCACAACAAAAATTTGTTTTCAGTGTGAGTTTATGTGACTCGTAGTTTTCTTCAATGAGACATGCGATCAACTGCAACTTGCAAGACGTTGTAGTTTTTAATAGAAATAAGATATAAATAGTGCAAATCTATGCAACTCACATTATTTTTGGTAATGTATTAATAATGGGGAACTGTAACCACACTACGGCACACAATTCCATAGTCTACAAGTGACATGCAATTCGTGATCTACTAGCACTAGGACTGCAATTGAACTGCTACCCATAACCTGGTAGCACTATTTCAAATTTTTTTGTTGAGTTTCACATTATGAAAATCGTGAAGTTCTTCATGAAAAAGGTTTTTTTAAGGTCTTAGAAAGAAAATACATAGCTTTATTTTTTCTCAAAGACATGGATTACAATGTAGAAACGCAAGAAATATACTTTGAAAGAGATAATTAATTAATCAAAACTGTTACACTCTCTTACAATACAAGCTTGATCATCAATTGATGATTACTTACTCATAATTCTTACTGATGAGTGGCGAGGTACCCTTACACTCAACCATACGAAACGAGCGTAGCACGCGCGATTCGGTCGAACTCCGCAGACTAAATGCCTAAATGCCCCATGGAACACTTGGGGTTAATCATTCATTGTCTTCCCAGACTTACTTGTTGTTGTCACAGTGTATGGTTAAGTAAGTCCGAGGTATATGATTTTTTTGGTTTTTTCTGGTTTATCTCCTATGCTAAAGGGTGAAGGATTGAGAAAGCTAACTAACTCTAACTAAGGACCTAAGTCTAAATTAACTAGCGTCAGCATCCGTTCCCACTTACCGTACACACCCTGAACTATGCAACTGTGGCTACCAAACACTAATCGTTACTAGGATCACCACACGTAACACACGTGCTCGAAGTGATCGTACTGAGGCATCTAACTAGCCTAAGTGTGATAAGTAGCCANCCTAACTAGCCTAAGTGCGATGAGCAGTCGATTCCTTGACTAGCCGTACACACTGGGACTACCACTGGGATTACCAAGCATAGATCCTGGAATACACTACTGGGTTACCAAGTAGTCACAATGCTTGTAATCAAGTCGTACTCATACCGCATGCAATAAGCAACCGATTCCTTGACTAGCCATACACATCCTTACATGCTCGTAATCAAGTCGTACTCATACCACATTCTAGGAAAGCAATAAATAACAATAAATAAAATCCTATCCATGCACTACAAGTTTTATCCAATCAAGTTCGCCTTTATTGTCGTACACAACTTGTGTTCAGGTACAAAGCTGCTTGAATAAAGAGTCGTTCACTCTAGGACTCCTACTGCGAGCACATGGGAAATTAATCTAACTCTGGAGTGATCAAACTGCCAGAGCTTCACTACTTCTAGCCAGGATGGGAAATGAGGGGAGTGCCACCTCTTATATATAAATTTGGTGGCAGACCGCGATATCGCTACTTGTGCATATCGCGTCTCATCATACCCCCATGACTGAATGAAAACTCGTTCTCGAGTTCCTTACAATAATATTGGGAAGGTATGGAATTATTGAGGGAAATAAAACTAATGGGATGACATGTGAAGGGATCATTATTACAAGACTTGACAAAACTAGTGTTCATGACAACAAAGGTGAACACCTTATTACAATGACATCATGCCTTTGTTGGCAGCTTGAGAGAAAGAGAGAGATAGAAAGAAGTGTTGTTGCTGCCAACTCCAAGATTGCGCTTTTCGTTGTCCATCCATAAGCACGCCATCGATCTTGCTCCTTGCATAGCTGCTTCAGCGCTGCTCCATTCCAAGTGTTTGCTCCAAAGCCATTCCGTTGTTGTATGATTGGCATCTGCACACACAACACAATCATATATTAGCAAGGGTAATTGAATCATTAAGTAATTAATACCTTGCTTCAGTGTAGGTCCATTGGCTAGGTTGTGGTATGGCTAATATGGATTGGGAGATGTAGTAATGATGACTATCGAAGGTGTAGGGGTTAGGAAGAAAATCAAAAATTTCGAGGCTAGGAGAAAATTGAAAAAAGCGGGCCACGTACCCCCATGACTAATCGCGAACCTCCGGTAGTGTTAGAATGAAGAAGGGAAAGGAGTAAGAAAGACAGATAAAAAGGGACAACTAAAAACATCAGTGAAATGGATGTCAAGATGGGAATGAACAAAATAATAATTAATTGCAAAATGTTAAGGAAAAGAAGTTAATGAATGCACCAAATAGGAATGTCAGTGGGTCCTCCCCAAAGCAGGCGCATGCCGTTAATGCCCTGACAGACCCACATTCAAAGAGTCTGTAGGCTCTAGGAATGTCTTTTGGAACAAGAGTTAAAGTCTTAACCGCAAGAATTTACCGAAAAGAAAACAATGCATCAACCAA